>OX451735.1:39910135-40479059 GCA_948472305.1 Vicia faba | reverse complement strand
GACCGATAACTTGGTCTGCAATGTTGGAAAAATGAGGAAGATAGGAGTGTATCTACAAGGCACTTTGATGATTGTTGTACCTGTAGTGGTAGAGATGTTTAAGACTAAGCTATTGGATTGACTAGACTTATACAGATCAAAAATAAAAATCGCCATCGTGCTTTATTGTTTCCAAAGGAATGGGAAAAGAGCGAGTAACCCAAAAAGAGGGGGAAAGATTCAAGGTAGGGGGGTTGGTTATGCAAAGGGAAGGTATTAGCACCATAAACATCTATGGTACTCCGCAGGAATCTCTTTGTAAAATCTGTATATTTTGGTTATAAAATGTTGTATGTAAAATAGATGGTGGAGGTGAGAGAAGAAATATGTTTTTTTAATGATTTTTGCACCCTCCGCGGTTGCAAATCTTTAGTGCCTACGTACCACCTTTCGTGCAATAAGGGATCAGGGTACACGTAGTTCCTTTTTAAAAAAAAAAATTTAAAACACAAGTGTGTTGGTTAATTTTATGAGATAAGACACCACCGTCGTCATTGTCCATGTGGAAAACATACTTACTACCCACAATTATGAGAAAGGATAATTTGCGTCATCTTAAAGTGGAGGATATGGATTAGATTTTAAAATCAACAACGCCTCACTCAACACCGAAGTGGAAAATATCTCACTTCACTATATATTGTAGAAGTATAGTTGTTTGCATCACTACAAGGATTGATAAGAGTACAATCTTTTGAGAAAGGTTTTAAAGTAAAAATCCAAAGTGGCAAAATGGTTTGTAATGAGATTGATTGACTTTTAGTCTTCTCACAAAAAAATGTCAAGGTATTATTAAATTGATTGAAGTTTATTTATGAAAAGGTTTTGAAAATGCATGGACCTAAGTCCAAGTTTATTATGAAAGTGGTTCAAGTTTAAAAACAAGAAGAATTTTTAAAAGGAGGGAGAAGATTTTTAAAATTAAAGAAGATGGGAGGAGAAGAAGAGATTATCCTAAAGCATAAGGTAAAAGCTAAGGAGAAAAATCATCTAATCAATAAGAAGCCAATACTTGACATTATGAGTCAAGATAGAATTCCCATTATTTGGGTTGAAACCAAACAAGCAAAGATACTAGACCTCTTGAGAGAACCAAACTTCAAGTATATTAAGTCTTCACAAAAATTGGGCAGAGTAACGGATGTATACGGGTGAGTTCCAGATTACAAACAAAGAATGTAATCATAATAACCTGCACACAAAACAAACAAACAACCCATGTCTTGAGGTAAACCTCAAGAACTCCAGACAAAATATCAATTAAGGTCACAAGATCTCCAACATAGGCCAAGGTTTATAATCCTAAGTCCAAGAAGTCCAATACTCCATAATGCCAAGGATAGTAACCAAAAAGTCCAAGTATTTTAAAGGTTTTTATGGTTCATGTTGATTATTAGGTGTCTTAGAAGATAAAAGAAAAGGCTCAAGTGAGCAAAATAAAAATGACATGAAATGTAATGCTTAAAGTAAATGGTACATAAAACATAAAAAAAATAAAAGGGCATAAAGTAAAAACAATTCAATAATTAGTGGTTAGTTGGATGACCATCTTGAAACTTGCATTTGGAACTCATTAGAGGATTGGTAGAACCAAAGCCTCCACACAACAAGTTGCATTTTCTTTTTGTCAAGTATATCATCCATTTGGAATACTCAAAAGTACCATTTAATGATCAATGATGTTTAAGTGATCCGCGTTGACCAAAAGTGTTGTAGATCCATTAGAGGATTGGTAGAACCAAAGCCTCCACACAATGAATCTCAAGGTTATTGGATCAAAGAGATCAAATTAACATACTTGGGCTTGAAAACATAGGTTTGGGCCACGAATGATCATTTACTCGAATCAGGACAAAATTTAGCGCTATGTTAAGCAATCGTAAGTGGACTTATGTAGAAGCTGCACCTATTTTGAGGTCGGTCAATAGCAATCTATGTATTTCATGTTTGGATAAATGATATAGACATTATCATCCCTTAACATGTAGCACAATCAAAAAAGAAAGGGATAAGATGAAGAGTGGTGGGGAAGAATATACAAACCACATTAGAATTAAAATTTAATCAAACTATTATTAAAATCATTCATCCATTTTTGCAGAGTTAGACTCAACACCATGGATCCAATGATGTTAGCAAAGTTCATGATCAAAATTCAATCCAAGATCAACCAGAAAATATACAAAAAAAAAATTAAATTGTATTTTAAAATAAAAGAGTAAGGGTTTAAAAATGATTAAAAATAAAAATAACAGAGAAAGAAAAATGAAACTATGTTCAAATTAATCAAGAAAAATTAAGTAAGACCATAGAAAAATCATAAATGGACTCAAATATTTTTATAAAATTTTTGGTAATTTTTTAAAGCCATAAACTATTTTTAAAGTTAAAAGAAATGAGTAAAATAAACCAAAAATGATTAAAAAAAATAGCAAAGTCAGAAATAAAAGATAAACGAGGTCACCAATATTTGTTACAATATCATTGGATCATTCCATATTTTTTCAGAATTAAAATATGCATAAAAGTATTTTTAAACATTTAAAACAATTCAAAAAAAGTAAAAATTTATAAAAAATATCAAAACACAAAATAAAATTGTGAAGAAATAAAAATCAAAAAGAGAAAACTCAAAAATATTTTTCATAATTTTTTAAGATTTTTTTGACTACAAATGAATTTTCTGATTTTTGAAGTTTAAAACAATTAAATATAAAAATCAGAAAAGAAAAATAAAGTCAAAAATATATGGACCATTGGATGAGAGTCAAAACGCGTTAGTAATCAAATCCAAGAGATCTGGCGTGTTGTGCATATCATAGTCATTACTAAATATCACACCGGATCCAACACTTTTAAAATAAAACCACTTGTGGCGCGTTGGATGGAATCTGACTCACAAAAGTAATCAGATCCAAGGGCTCCTGAGGCACGCACATGGTAAGGCAAGCATATTGTATCCATTTCAAAAAAATAACATAGCCTCATCCGTCCAGGAGGGAGCAAGATAGGAGGTTCAAGCAGATATTCTTTAATACTTTCAAATGCCCTTTGGCAGTCATCCGTCCACACCCAACCTTGATCTTTCTTTAACAACTTAAAGATCGGTTCACATGTTGCAGTCATGTGGGAAATGAATCTGGAAATATAATTCAAACGCCCGAGGAAACATCTGACTTGCTTTTCAGTTTTTGGCACTGGCATCTCTTAAATTGCTTTGACTTTATTAGGGTTAACTTCAATTCCTTTCTGGCTAACATTGAAACCCAACAATTTTCCTGATCGAACACCGAAGGTGCATTTATTTGGATTCAAGGGGAGACGATACTTCCCCAAACGCTGAAACAACTTCAACAAATCTTCTACACACCCTTCTTCATTATGGGATTTGGCAATCATATCATCAACATATACTTCGATTTCCTTGTGCATCAGATCATGGAATAAGGTTGTCATATCCCTCTGGTACGTTGCACCAGCGTTCTTCAACCCGAAGGGCATCACTTTGTAACAGAATGTTCCCCAGAGTGTGATAAACATTTTTTTCCATGTCCTCCGGAGCTATTCTTATTTGATTATACCCGGAAAATATGTCCATGAACGAGAATACTTTGAATTTGTTGTGCTATCCACTAACATATCAATGTGTGGCAATGGAAAATCATCTTTTGGACTAGCTTTATTTAGATCTCTGTAATCTACGCACATGCGGACTTTTATGTCTTTTTTCGGTACTGGGAAAATATTGGCAATCCATTGAGGATACACTGAGGTCACAATAAAACCAGCATTAATCTGCTTTAGAACCTCCTCTTTGATTTTCACTGCCATATCTGGGTGAGTTCTTCTCAACTTTTGTTTAATTGGTGGATGCTTTGGCTTCAACGGCAAACAGTGCTCTACAATATCTGTATCTAGACCAGGCATATCTTGATAAGACCAAGCAAAAATATCAACATACTCTTTCAACAGCTCAATCAACCTGCTCTTCACATCAGGATGCAACAATGCTCCAATCTTGATTGCCTTCGGATCTTCTTCTGAACCCAAATTAATCACTTCCAATGGCTCTTTATATGGCTGAATGGTATTTTCCTCGTGCTCAAACAACCGTGAGACCTCTTCTGGAATCTCATCATAATCTTCTTCTTCAGCGCGACACACATGACATTTAAAGTTGGGAGAGGGTGCAGGGTCATTGTATTCAACGGTTTTTTTAAAGTAATTTGCACATATGATTTATGATTACTTTTAGAAACTGACACATATAACAAGTGATCATGCAGATTGAATTTTAGTTATTATTTATTTTGAAGGTTTTTTTTATTACCATTTTCCGAGAAAAAGCAGAAAATAAAGACACAATTTGGGAAACAAAGACAACTTTTATTATTGATTTTAAAAATCAAAGCCAACAGATAAACCCATACAATATTAATACTCTCACCTTGGGCAGAGTGAAAGCTTTTCAAAAATATTAACAAAACAAATTACTTTGAAACATGTATGCAAGAAGGAACATCAATGGTGATCCAGTTCTGGACCCTAACTTTGTGCATCACATAATTCGTCCTTTCCTGCTCTGCTTCATCTTCCACAATGGCATTGATCCTGGAAACATTTGGATGAAGATAACCCCTGCTACATAAGATGTCTTGATACTTGCTTGCAGCAGACTTCGGCTTCATGCCCTTACCTTTGTCATTCTTCAAAGAGAACCCCAAGCCAGCTCTGTTTTTGTTTACATGTGGATCCACAATCTGTCCCCACACTTCATTATGACCCTTACGTATAACCTGTTGTGCATCCTTAAGTGAAACCATGGAATTCTCATTTCCTCTTATATTGTCAATGGATAAGGCTTGGAACTGGGTTCCAACAGCAACTTCATCCGCCTCCACAATGCTGAAAGAGGACAAATGAGATATCAATAATGCTTGTTCCCCATTTATGATCACTACTTTCCCTTCACGTACAAACTTCAGTTTCTGGTGTAAAGTTGAAGTGACAGCCCCTGCCTCATGAATCCACGACCGTCCTAACAAACAGCTATAAGCGGGAACAATGTCCATGACCTGGAAAGTAATCTGAAACAAATGTGGTCCTATATGAATAGGTAAGTCCACTTCACCAATAACAAATTTCCTTGATCCATCGAACGCTTTCACAATGATGCCACTCGGGGGCATAGGTGTTCCTTGATATTTCAACTTCATAAGCGTACTCCTCGGTATAACATTCAACGCGGATCTGTTATCAATCAGCACATTGTATAGTGAATCATTCTTGCAGTTCATAGAGATGTGGAGGGCCGAGTTGTGATTCCTTCCTTCATCTGGTAATTCATCATCGCAGAAACTCAAGTTATTACATGACGTAATGTTCCCTATTACACTGCTGAATTGGTCTATTGGCATATCACTTTCCATAAAAGCTTGGTCCAATACCCTCATCAAGGATTCTCTATGAGCAGAAGAGTTCATCAATAAAGCTAAGATGCAGTAGCTGATCTACAATTCTGTAGTCGCTCATCTTGATTATCTTTAAAATATCAGCCACTTCTTTCTCTAACGCAGCCCCACTAGTCTCACCCGTAGCCTTCTTGGGTTCAACATTCTCAGCAATTTTCTTTCCATCACTAACATCTCTTCGAACAACTGGTGCAAACACACGACCGCTACGGGTCACCCTGCTATTTTCAGCAATATTCCCAACATCATGCATTGGCTGGATGGGAACTTCCACTCCATCCTCTAAGATTGTAGCGTTGTATTTATAATGCACAGTCTTATCTGACTTGTAGGGGATAGGACCCGGTAAACTAATCACCAATGGGGTAACAACTGGCTTGCTATAATACTCAACTTCAAGATGGGCGGGTGCCCCAAAACAAAGTACAATGATGTTTACCCCTTATTCAACACAATCAATCATTATTGAGTCATTTCTGGAAAACAAATCCTCATCTGAGGAGAAATACTCATCTGCAGAGACATACTCTTCATCCGACTCTTATGCCATCAAACAAACCTCAACCATATCAACTTCATGGTAATCACCCCTTTGACTTGTAACCTTGATAATTTCATTGTCTAACAATAACTGAACACCCTTCTTCACGATTGAACATCCTCGGGAATCTCGACAGCGAACTCGGCAAGATCCATATTGGTGTTCCACCTGGCCAGCCATATGGCAGAAGGTAGCATGCAATTGCACAAGGTCTTCATTCATATACTCTACATCAAAAATTCAGAATTCTCCAGGACATCCAGAAACCATATTCACCTCATATTCATACTTTGTCCTAGGCCTGATTATGTTGATTATTAGGTGTCTTTAAAAGAAAAGAAAAGCTCAAGTGAGCAAAATAAAAAACGACAAGAATATAAAGGGGCTCAAGTGAGCAAAGATGAAAAATAGCATGAAATGTAAATGCTAAAAGTAAATGGTGCATAAAATAAAGAACATAAAATAAAAACACAAAATAAAATCAATTATTAGTGATTAGTGGTTAGTTGGATGATCATCTTGAAACTTGCATTTGGAACTCATTAGAGGATTGGTAGAACCAAAGTCTCCACACAACAAGTTGCATTTGCTTTTTGTCAAGTATATCATCCATTTGGAATCCCTATGAGTATCATTTAATGATCAACGATGTTTAAGTGATCCGCGTTGACCAAAGGTATTGTAGATCCATTAGAGGATTGGTAGAACCAAAGCCTCCACACAATGAATCTCAAGGTTATTGGATCAAAGAGATTAAATTAACATACTTGGGCTTGCAAACATAAGTTTGGGCCATGAATGATCATTTATTCGAATCTTTGGACAAAATTTAGCGCTATGTTAAATAATCGTTAGTGAACTTATATAGAAGTCGCACCTATTTTGAGGCCGATCAATAGCAATCTATGCACCATTTGTTTTGAGACATGATATAAAGATCATACTCTAACAATATTTAGTGCAATAAGAATGAGATCAGATGAAGAGGGATGAGAGAGAATATACAAACCACATTTAGATTAAATTTAATCAAACTATTATTAAAATCATTCATCCATTTTTGTGCAGTTAGACTCAACACCATGGGTCCAATGATGTTAATAAAGTTCATGATCAAAAATTTAATCCAAGATTAGCCAGAAAATAATCACAAAATAATATTACATTTTAATATATACAAAAATGTTTAAAAATAATGTTTAAAAATAGGAATAAAAGAGAAAAATATCAACTATATCCAAATTAATCAAGAAATAAAAGTAAGACCATAGAAAAATCAGAAATGAACTAAAATAATTTTATAATTTTTTTGGAAATTTTTTTAAGTTAGAAACTATTTTTAAAATTAAAAGAAAGGGGTAAAATAAACCAAAAATGATAAAAAAAATAGCAAAGTCAGAAACAAAAATAAAATAAGGTCACCAATATTTGTCACAATATCATTGGATCATTCCATAATTTTTTTAGAATTTAAAAATGCATAAAAGTATTTTTAAACATTTAAAACAATTCCAATAAAGTGTAAATTTATAAAAAAATATCAAAATACAAAATTAAATTGTGAAAAAATCAAAATCAAAAAGAGAATAATCAAAAATATTTTTCATAATTTTTTTCAGATTTTTTGGACTAAAAATGAATTTTCTATGATTTTTGAAGTTTAAGACAATTAAATATAAAAAATGAGAAAAGAAAATAAAAGTCAAAAATATGTGGACCATTGGATGAGAGTCAAAACTCGTTAGTAATCAAATCCAAGGGATCTAGTGCGATGTGCATATCATGGTCATTAGTGAATAAAGCACTGAATCAATTATTAAATCAGAATTCAAAAATAACAATTTGCGTGCCATCATTGGTTGGAAGATGACACGTTGGTCATCTTCAACCTCCAGCCAACGTGAATTGCAGGTCTCTCAAACTGTAAAATCAGAAGCTCAGACCTATGACATTCTCTTCGTCTCTTCAAGACGAAGACAACCACACCCTCGTGCCAAATTTATATAAATTGTAGCTCAAGCAATTTGGAAAGAAAGTTTTGAAAAAGGGTTTGAAATTTCATGGTCAAAACGTGTTTCCAGTAAGAAGTAAGTGTTGCGACTAGAACCAGGGCAATGAGAGCATCACAATGATATCAAAGTTTTGAAGAATTGATGAAGGAATCTACCTATTGAAGTTGAGTTGCAGAGCTATGAAACTGGACTTCTATGGACCAATATATGGCACGATTCTTGAATGTAATTATATGGTTAGCTTCAAGGAAGATCAATTGATGAAAAAATTGGATTGAAAAAGGCTTAAGAATGAATTTCGAAGTTGCTGAATTCTGTGTTAGGGAACAAGTTTGGCAGGGTGATTCTGGCTATCTAAGCTTGAGTAAATGAATGGGAGGTGACCTCTATTTATAGGGAATCAAATGGAATGTCCAAGCATGTGAAATTATGAAGTTTGGAGGTAAATCGTGTGAAGTTGCAAATAAGAAAAGTGTGACTTCTAATTTGATCAAAACTCATCCAAAACGCGTGTTATGTTGTGCTAATCAATTCTGGAACTTCATTAAACATGTTTAGAGGCATAAACGCGTGGAAAACTTGTGATTAGAAGCCAAAACAAAGACTTCAAATTCTGACTTATGGGAAAACTTCAGTTCCAAGTTACCAAGTTCAATCCAATGGCATTCTCAGCTCAAGGGGTTTTAAGGCATGATTCTTGATGCTTTGGAAAGATGAGGTTACAAGCTTTGCAATGGAAAAATAATGGAATCAAATGGATGCTTGAGTTGAAAGTTGTGTTGAGTCAAAGTTAGAGAAAAAAGGGTTGACTTTCCATACTTAGAAATATTTCAAATTCTTCTTCAAAAGTGACCTATAATGTCTTGCATCCAAACATAGCCTTCTACTTGGAATTTACTCTTGACCAAAAAAGATGGCATGAAGTAGATTTCTTGAATAAAATTTTGGAACTTGAACCATTCAAAATCTCCATAAATTGAGAGAGTTATGAATTATTGAAGTGGGCAAAAAAAATCATGAAATGACCTATAATCTTTTGTATCCTTAAGGAAATTTCCATCCATTTTATCACTTTTCACATAAAATAAGGCATAAAGTTCACATATTCAAAATCACTGTGGAAAAAGAATGGGATCAAGGTGATAAAAATTGACCAAGTTATGATCATTTGAAGTCACACATGGAAAATTGGGGATTCATCTGGAAGACTTGTAATCTTTCTTCTTCATCAAGTTTCTTCCACATGAAAACTCCTTGGAACTTTTTAAGTGATTTGTTGATAACCCTTTAAAGATAAGGATGTCTTTGGAATCACTCAAAAATACTAAAAGATGAGCAAGATATGCTTCTTTGAAGTTCAAAACCCTAACTCCTAGATCAAGAAAATGCTTTGAGGAACTTTGACAATTTTGAACAAACTTCTTATACCAAAACAAATGCTTTGTAAATATAAGTTGTTGAGGATGATAATGAGAACTCATAGCAACCACAACCACTTCCATATCTTGATAATTGAGAGAAATATGCACTTGTGACCAATGGGAATAAGATCTTGTCCAACCATGACTATTTTTCAATCAACCCCTTGTACTTTTTGGATCAAATCTTGATAACTTGGAAATGTAGTGAACCAAAATAACCTTGCCATGCCATCCCTTCCAAAACAACTCCAATGGTGAGGTTTTAACTTCTCAAGCTTCATTGACTAGGTCATAGAAATAAACTCATGAACCCATGGATCAACTTGCTAAACCCCATTGCCTTTACCTGCATTGTTGACAAGTAAGACAAACCAACATTGCATTTTATTAATTAAAAGGAAATTCAAAACAAAAACATGAACGATTACACAAGAAAAACAAGTCAAGGTGCTCGGTGATTCCTCAAAGAGCAAAGCTAAAGATAGGAAGGAGAACCAAAAGCCCTAATGTGATCTTGTTGTGATTGAATCAATATGGTATGATAAAGGGATCTTAGGGGCAAAAATTGGGGTACAACACCAACACCAACATGTTTGGATTTTTATTATTTTGATTCCACTTTTTACCACTGCTGGAATTCCAATTATGGTGAAGAGTGGCGTCTGATCACGGGTTCGAATCCCGACACCACCAGTTTTATTCTTTATTTAATTTTAAGCCATTTTCACCACAGTTGGAATTCCAATCGTGGTGAAAAGTCGTGTTTTCATTTTTTTTTTCTTCTAAAAATTGGGTTGACTAACTTTTCACCACGGTTGGAAAATTCAACCGTAGTGAAAAGTGACTTTTTTTTTTAAATTAAAAATAAATTACATTTCAAAGATATATAATGCTCTATGTTCATTTACTTCTTCCCTAGACGAACTTAGAAGAACTTAATATTATACCTCCAAACTTCATCTTCCATTTACGAAACTCTATATCTCCACTAAACCAAACTCGAAAAAATGAAAAAATTGGGCCAACTGATTTTTCACCACGGTTGGAAAATCCAACCCTGATGAAAAGTGGGACGGCTGACATTTCACCATGGTCAGATGTTCTAACTATGGTGAAAAGTGGACTGACTACATTTCCCCATTGTTGAAATTTCCAATTGTGGTGAAATATAGCGCGTTATCTAGTTTTCACAGTGGACCTTAGTATGTGGTGGAAAGTAATGCACTTATTACCATATTCTACCTTAACATAGGCTACCATATGTGATTCAGTCCTCCACCCAACCGTACTGATATATATGTTTTGTAGTAGGGCCAGTCAAAGAAACTCTGATAATAACTACCGTCAGAGGGAGAAGAATTAGAGCTATAAAACAAACATAAAAAATCAACAAAAAATGTTATCCAACGAAAGTACTTCTAAGGAAAAAGAAAGTAACAATCATAATGATAAACACAACAACACCTACTATAAGAAGATAACTCAGGAAAGCCCAAAAATACTGACGAAGTTCACACCGATTCTCGCAAAAACCATAACAATCATGTTAGCGATATGAAGAATCTAAGCAATCAAAATCACAGGAACAAAAGGGATAAAAACAAAACCACGCTTGACAACAATATCAATATGAGTAGAAAAACCAAACTGAATGGATAACATACTACACTAATGCAAGTCTGAAAACCAGAGACGTTTGGGATTAGGATCCATTTACAGAGATAAAATGGCGAGATTTTAGTTGTTTGCAATAAGCAAATCCACTTGTAAAAACAACCCTAGAATTACTGAAGTGGTCACTATATAAATGCGATTGAAATGGAGATCAAATGTTGTTTAATAAGGGTAAGATTTATGATAGATAATCAAGGATTAGTTAAAACTTTAACTGATGGTAACATTCCTAGAAAAGATTGGAGCATGGTTTGCTCAAAAAAAAAATTTGAAGAAATATTTTTTTGAAAAGATTAGGTTTGAACATGTGGAAAGACATGATAATGAAATGGCGCATCTGATAGTTAGAGAAGCGACTTGTAGTGTCTCTAAGATTTGGATAGAGGGTGAGCCTCAAATGGTGTTGGATCAGATTCAGCATGATAAAATTTGTATTTCAATCTTAATGGTCACAAAAAGATAAAAATACATGAGAATTTCTTTTTCCACCCTATAGTGAAAAGAAACTACCTATGTAATTCCTATAATTCCCCTTAGAAACCATAAATATATTTATGGTACGCACCATGTACCACACACAAATAGATCAAATGTGGTTCCACCCTATTTAAAAGGGAAAAACAGAACCAAAACTATAGTTTTGGTTGCAACCAGTATTGTATTTCTTGTCTGTATAGCGAGAAGATTGAATTTTCTATCACCTTATCATTTTATATATTACTGGAAATATACTTCCGGTATTATGAAAAATACATATTACTTAAAACAGTAACCAACATGGACAAGGATGATCAAAATCATTTCTTCATCTTTCCGTAAACCTTCTCAAAAACCATTACATTCTCAATCCATTTTTTCACTCCAAATCATTATTCTTGTGGTTCATCAATGAAAAAGAGCTCAAGGAAGTGGAATTTAAAGTAAAGTTTATTCATTTCAATCCTTATTCTTCACACTAACTTGCTTTTCATCTTGAAAAAGGTTACGCTAATACTGGAAATATAATTCTGGTTAGTAGTTGAACTTTACCGAAAATGTATTTTCGATTTCTGGATGTGCTTAATTTTCCAACAACTGTATGTCAATTAGTTTAATAATTTTTATCACATTAGATATGGTACATCCCGATAACATTCCTAAACGTAGTGTGTCTCAAGTTGTTTTACCTCTCACATCTTATCTTGCATCTAAGGTGATAGATATTCGTGACCATTTTGAAATTGAAGAAAAGTTTGAATTATGTGAAGACATGTTCCAGTGAATTCGTATGGAGGCCATCAAACTAGGGCTTGGTGTTGTGATTGGAAGGTACGATAATGGTACGGGTTAAAGATGTGCATTTGTGACTTTGACATGCGAAAGAAGTGAGAAATATATGGGTCGAACCCATAAATTAAAATGCGACGACACTGGTTCAAGGAAATGTGAATGTCCATTTAAGTTGCATGGTTATCTGTTGGAAAATAAGAAATGGAGATTTAATGTGATATGCGGGTGCAACGGTATTTCCCACTTCTTATGCACTACTTTGTAGGTACCACATTACTAAAAATGTGAGAGGTCGGGTTAAAGTCACGATAGGGATAAAATAGATTGCAGGTGAAAATGGAAAATTGGTCAAGGCAGGCGTTATTATGGAGAAAGTTATAGATGCATGGAATGTTATAATAAATGCATCTACAAAAGATTTATACGCTCATGATGTTTTACATTTCAGGAAGGTTTGCATGAGCTATCCCGATCTATTGAAATATGTTGAAAGTACAATATTGGATCAGGTAAAGGAGAAGATTGTTTGTTCCTGGACCGATCAGGTTATGCACCTCGAAAATACAACAACAACCCGAGTTGAGTCTGCTCATGCATGTATAAAGAATTGGCTGGGAAATAGCAAGGGTGATTTGATTACAAAACAGGATTCCGTGAATCATGTAATACTAAACCAACATAATGAGATACAAACAACATTTGGTCGTAGTATCACGGTGTTGGAACACTGGTTCAAAGACAACACCTTATATTCTCAGTTGGTCGGTAACATCTCTCGGTCAGCTCTAGATTATATTTTACATGAAACTAAATGAGCTTCTAATGTAGGTTCCGGCGGCTCAAAGTATGGTTGCACAATTGTGAAAACATATGGACTCCCTTGTGCTTGTGTCATATCTAAGAAGATGAAATTTGATTGTCCGACACATATGGACGAGGTCTCCAATCATTGGATGAGACTCAGTTTTAAAGATGACGGTAAAATAAAAGACGATAAATTAAGTATCTCCATCTTGAGTGAATGGGAAGCGATACAGATTCTTGAAAGTCGATGATGCCACCAAACTCCATATTAAAGAGTAATTTAGGAAGATTGGATTCCCGGAGACCACATACTTGAAACCACTCTCTCAATCGGTAAAAACTAAAGGGGCACCTAAGAAGGTGAAACCAACATCGGGCGACAATTCAACAATGAGGAGTCCTTCATATTTTGAACATGTTAACAAATTTTTTCCCGATTCACCTACTCTGAAATCTCATAAAAGTGTTTTAAAATGATCTTGTATTCACAAACCACCTCCTACACCGACTCCATCAAAAATACATTCATTAAGGAGATATCGGTTTTTATGCACAAGTACATTGAACGAATCGTCAATATCAGGGGTGACGGTAACTGTGGTTTTCAAGTTGTTTCGGGTTTGCTCGGTAAATGGGAACAAGATCACCATATTTTCCGAGATACTCTTATCAGAGAGTTGAGGAGCAATAGAGAATTATACAAACGTGTGCTCGGGACTAATGAAAAAGTTGAAGAGATTTATGGCGTTCTAGTACCTTGCTTCAGTGGATTTGCACCAGAGAAAAAATGGATATGCTTCCCTGAGACGGTTCATCTAATAGCAAGTGCATATGAGAGAGTGTGTATTAATCTTATAAGATACGGTTTTTCGAAAACTTTTTTCCCACTGCGCACTGCTCCACCACCAAATCCTAATGATCGTACCATCTGTGTTGGGTGGGCTTCAAATATGCTGCATTTTATTCAAGTATATTTGAAACCGGGATGTCCAATACCACTTACATCACCAGAGTGGGAAAATCATTACATAATCCCTTCTGAGACCTGACCATACCGATTTATTGAAGGATGCAAGACTACAATAAGTTGAACAAAATTAAAATAGAAAAAAATAGGGAAAAGTCAAAAGGGGTAGCATTTATGGATTTGGCCGACGATAATTATTTCAGATCATTAAGTAGTTAGGTATCATTTTATTATATATGTCATTTTGTCAATGTATTATGTTGTGGAATATAGTCATTTTGTAGTTTGACCAAAAATGTCATCTTTCAATACATGAGGTTTTTGTTTCTATGTATGCTTCTGTTTCTGATGTTGTTTTGCTTTTTAGTGCAAGGGGACTTACCGAAAATATATTTTTGACACATATTTAGGTGGAACAGGAAATGAAATTCTGATTTGCACTCTGTCACAGGATAGGATTTGTAAGGTTTGTGTCTGTCTTCAACTACTATAAATAAGCAAACTTGGCATATTGTTTCATACCAAAACACCAAAAACCAGAATGAACATCAAATGGAATGTTGGAAATGTCCACTTTACCAGCAATGAACCATCACGAGAATTTAAGTTCATCGAGTACACCTCTCTTGAAGATCTTTAATACATATTGCAGGACCTACTACCTTATGGTGACAATCACAAAGTTGTGAAGATCGAGTACCGCTCGCTATCCGTTAACAAAGATCGAAAGCTTGAGTTCATCGACCGTGGGCTGAAGAACGACGCTGATATACGGGTTATGTGGAATACTTTTACCTGTTTTGAAGCGAAAGTTCTAATCAAACTAGATGCGACGATTTCGTGATTGGTAGATGATATTATCATGATGTTGCAACGTCTACGTGGACGTTGAAGTGTAATGTTTGATGTATGTTTCAATCCTTAATATATTACTTATGTTATGATATGACTTGTAATTTGAATTTTTAAAATTGGTATTATGCAATGTTGTTTTTCTGCTTTCTGTGTAGCGCAAAACTGGAAATGTAAGTCCGTGTATAAATAAAAAATTAAATCCCTCTTTCAGCCTACATTTTATCAAATCTTGGTGCATCCCAGAAATATATTTCCGATTTCTAAGGACATTTTTGTAACTTCGCGTGGTGCACTAGAAAAATATAGGGTGAAAAAAGAAATTCTCAAATACATGTAATATCGATGGACTGACCCAATGGAATAATGATATTGGCTTTTTCAGTAAAAAAACGTCTTGCAAATATTTCTTTCATGTAATTGATAAAAGAAAAGGGCCTATGTTCTCGAGATTATCTATTTAGTTTCTACTTTTAATAATATTGACCTTCGCTTGAAATAGGAATCGGTAGATCACCTATTCTTTTAATTGTAATTTGTTAGGTGACTTTGAAAGAATGTGTTTCGTTGGTTAAGAGTGGTGATGGTTGATGATTTCTTGCCAGATGGTAATGATGACATTTCTTCCGAAACTCACCTCTTGGATGCTCTTATAATTTATTATGATGGAGTTGTTAAATCATCTTTCTTTACTTTTCTTTAACTTTTAGTTTGTTGGTGTGCTTGATTGAGTAGGAATAATGTGATTTTTAATAGTTTGGTTTGAAATGATATTGAATCTCTATCTTTGATCAAGAGATTAAGATTGGATTGGTTGTCTATTCTTTCTAAGAGCAACTTTAACGCAGTGAATTAAAGCATTGATCTGTTATTGTTATAGATGACAATATTTATAGAATACTACCATTGGAGCAAGTCTACATGACAGTAGTTATAGCATCCCATGCTCTCCATAGCTCACGACAACTAACACAACTTGTAACATAAATTAATATTAAAAATTATTTTAAATTGCTTTAATGTAAAATATGGGTACGAGACTGAGCAATTGCTTTTGATTAAAAGTTAATTATATACAAAATATAAATATAAATATAAATATGTGAGATCAAGTTTGAATCATTTATAAGCAATTACCATTGAAATAAAAAAAAATGAGATCAACTAAATAATCTTTAAATCCTATATCACAATTTGGTCCCATAAAAAGTAATTTAAATGACTCGATTTAGTATTTTATAGTTCATTACACTAAAAATGTTCTAAGGGTAGAAAATATTATATTCGAGAAGTTTGGTTCTCTAATTCTCACGTATATATTGTCTTGGTTTGTTTTTTGGATCGTTTTTGTTGTGATTTTGCTTTCCTTTTGTATTTGATTAACACTCTTGTGTTTTTTTAATACAAGTGTTTATCAGAAAAATTTTAAATTTTTATTTATTTTTAAAAGTTTTATTATAAAAGTTGTCATATACTTCTATATATTTGTGAGCCGGCTCTAATTTTATGTGTAATAATATAAAATGACATTTTTTAAATATTAGTTCATAGTTAAATTTCTTCAAATAAAATAATCCCATATAAATTATATGCTCAAATGATACTTCAATTGAGGTACCATATTAATAATCTCTAAAAAAAACTAAATGCTAAAAGTTAGTTTGAGAGAAACACATGATCAACCACATACGACCAACATATTAATTTTGTATCCATCATTGAAATATAATATCTTGATGGATTGAGGTTTTTTTTCTTTTACAAAGAACAACCTGAAAAAGTGATTAATGATTGGTCTTTTATGGCAAAAAAATCACATTTTTGAAAGCAAATTCTCTACTTGATCACTTGTTTTCACACTTTAGACCAAAACTAGAAAGTATTCCTCTTCACACTGTTCTTTCCTCACTCCTCCAATTAACATATTCTTCCTTTACAACATTGATATTTCTTTATCAAAAAGAAAAAGAAAACTCATACTCATTAAGATTAAAATTTAAATGAAAACATGTTTTATCATATAATGACACTTTTGATATTTGGGTTAGCATGTTTGTCTTAATCTAGGTTTGCTTTTGTTAAAGAACCTACATGTACCTAAAGAAGGCCTAGAACTAAATTGGAACCTATCTTTTATTGAATCAACACTATCATATTATCGTCATTGTCAAAGTTTTGAACAATGTTCAAGCATCAATCCACAATAGACCAAATAAGACACTTTCTCACCCTAACAAATACCATTAAATTAATAAAACAAAAAAAAAAAAAAAGTAACTTGAAAAAGCATGTAAGACACCTAAATAAAACAGTAAGTGATCCTAAATGTTTCAACGTCCAACCACAACATGATTTCCTTAGCCAATGTTTATCATGTAGTGACAAAAACTGTCCCATTATATGTAACAATGATTCTAGCCTATGTCTCAATAAAATGGTTCAAAATCTTCACACAAGAACAATGTTCAGGAATAAATAAATTTGTCGCAAAATTCTCAATCCCTCTTCTTTCATTTCAAGTCATTTCATCAAACAATATCTACAAAATGAGCTTGAAACTCATGTATGCTGATTTCATTCAGAAACTGCTTGCATTTGTTCTCTTAACTGTGATTATTAAGATCCGCGGAAAAGGTGGTTTGAAATGGATTATAACCGGATTATCATTGTCTACACTTCCTAATACTTTGATTCTTGGAGTTCCATTGTTGAGAGCTATGTATAATGATGAAGCTGTTGTTCTTTTAGCTCAGATTGTTTTCTTGCAGAGTATGGTTTGGTACAATTTGCTTTTGTTTCTTTATGAGTTTGATGCTGCCAAGAACATGATATCTGCACCTCCTTCACAAAACACAGGTACAAATAGCAATAAGCAATTAACTTTTATCTCACAATGTATATTTTGAATTAAGTACATACATGAAAAATACTAATTTTTTTTCTTCTTTTTCACGACCGGTGCCAATCCGTATAGCAAACCGACTAATCCAGTTTTGGCCTCGAGGTCAAGATGGTCTAGCCAAGCGTTGTTCCCACCTAGAAAATACTAATTTAGAAACATGCTTCATTTAACGCTTTTTTAATTTTATTTTAACCTTCCGATTCAAATGGAATTGAATTCTGGTAATCTAAAATTCGATACGGAGAATGGTATTATTTCTGTTATTTTTATCGTAAATTTAAATTGTAATCTGCAACCACAAGAGATAGAGATTTTGAGGTCTCACAATGGTGTTGTAAAAATGCAATTGTGGCCGCATTTGCGTGCACTATGTCACCGTCGCAATTTAGAATCATGTTTCTTACATCTAGTTCTTGATGTTTACTTAAAGGAGAATCGGAGACGGCTAGTGAAATACAATCAAAAAGAGAAGAAGAAGAAGAACATGATGATGAAGATGAAGAACAAGTTGGAACAAAAAGAAAAAAGAAAATCTATCCCATTCTTGTCACAGTGGGAAAGAAGCTAATAAGAAACCCTAATACTTTTGCATCTTTGCTAGGCATCATTTGGTCAAGCATACATTTCAGGTGGGGAATACATATGCCTGAAGTGATTAATCAGTCAATAGAATTATTATCCAATGGAGGTCTTGGTATGGCAATGTTCAGCATAGGTATATATATATATATATATATATCACATAAATTATTCAAAGTTTATTTCTTGTTATAAACTTATGAAAATTAGTAAATAAAATTTTAAGAGTTGTCTGCGCAAATCCTAATTCAACTGACAGAAATCAATACTGTTAGTTTGAACGTCATTACCAGAGTTTCAATTTTAAAACTCACGGTTGTATGTGAGTTTTTAGTAGTTACTACTATTTCGTCCGTCGACAATAAAAATCTAAGAGTTGCATTGAAATATATTTTTGTTTATCAGGTTTGTTTATGGCATCACAATCAAGCATCATAGCTTGTGGAGCAAGGAATACAATGGTTGCAATTGGACTGAAAGTTTTGGTAGGGCCTGCTTTAATGGCTTTGGCATCCATTTTCATTGGATTAAGAAACACATTGTTTAAAGTTGCTATAGTTCAGGTAACATCTTTTCTTTTGTTTCTTTTCTCTACTACTTTTTCAGATCATTTATATATATATATATATTCCCTAAATATGAGTAATATATGATGATATATTGCATGTGGCAGGCAGCTCTACCACAAGGAATAGTTCCTTTTGTTTTTGCTAAAGAATATAATGTCCATCCATCAATCTTAAGCACTGCGTAAGTACTAATATATAAAAGCATCTCTTTCTTTCTTTTTTCTTGATTAAGATTTTATGCTATTCTTGTTTTTTTTTCTTTGCAGAATCTTGTTGGGAATGCTCATTGCCTTGCCAGTGGAATTGGCTTTCTACTTCCTCTTAGCACTTTGAAAGTGTTGTTTGTTTGTGCTAAATGTATGCATTATAGGAAGAATTAATTTTAAGCATTTTTACATTGATGGAAAATATAATACTTTACACAGTTGTGAATTACAACATTGGTTTTTGTAACAAAAGAAAAGATGGTGTTTATGCAAGTAAGTTTATTATTGGGTTTAGTCTTGCTCATAGAAAAGATATACTCTAGGTGTTCTAAATTATATGTTGTTCTCTCATAAGTTTATATATAACATCCACATTCCTACACAACAAGATTTTTTTAAACAACAAAAACGTGAAGGAATCCAGAAACTTTCCACCAAATCATAGGTAAGAAACAAGTGAGAAACATACTCTATAGGCTGAACACACAACTCATAGGAAAGTTTGGATCGGTCAAGACTAATTTGATGCCTAAACAAATTCTCTCATGCAATTTTATTTTGGAGTTGTCAAGAAATGACCAACATTTTAGAGGAAGTCCAACTGCATCAAATAAAAGTTAGAATCTAATTCAAACAATTGATAGAGATAATGGAGCTAGAATTCGCCTAAAAAGAGTTTTGTAGGCGGATCCAAAAGAATAGGCATTGTCCTCTCTAAGACGTTTGTTGTGAAAAACGATACTGAAATAATATAGTATAACTTGTTTTTTTGATCGGTAAGAAATTTACAAGGGTATGAAAGAGGGAAGTAAGAAGAACATAATGAAATTGGTTATAAACTGTTATTATTTACTTTGTCTTTAAAACAAAATTACAATTGTTACAAAATAATAAATAGTCTCTCTCACCCTAATTAGGATATGCATTATTGCAATAATGAGAGGCTAGTATGTTATTTATAAGAAAAATAACAAACTAAACTAATGGCCTTTTACACACAAGCCCATTACACAAGTTAACTTAGGGAACAAGCTAATTTAAACAGTTGAGCTTAACAAACAGGCCCAATTCGATATGCTAACAATCCTAGCATTTCGACTACTGCATACTTGAGCATACTTCAACTACAATATTGCAGGGCTTCGACTACAGCATGTGAACAGACTTCGACGTCATGCTAATATCTTGTCGAATTATCGAACCAAGAAGCTACCCTTCAACCATACTAGAGTTTGATCCAATATCTCACAAATCTCCGCCTTAGAACAAACTCTATAACATCAAGGAAACAAACTAACTTTCTTCATGCAGCTTTATCAACTGTATATAGTCGAAAAACATGCAACTTGGAAATGTCTTAGTGATCATATCAACAGCATTGTGATAAATCGAAACCTTCAGCACTTGGACTTCTCCACACTCGATTACCCCTCTAACGAAATACACTCTCACATCGATGTGCTTGGTTTTCTCAAGATAGGCTAAATTATTCGATAGGTGTATAGCACTTTGACTATCACATTTAATAGTGATAACTCGACCTTGAAGTTTCACTTCCTTAGCAAAACCTTCAAGCCACAATGCTTCTTCCACGGCTTCAGTGAGGGAGATATATTCCGCTCCAATGGTTGATAAGGCAACAATCTTTTGAAGTGTCGCTTTCCAACTGATTATTGTACCAAACATAGTGAACACATATCCAGAAATAGATTTTCTGGAATCCATACAACCTGTATAATCAGAGTCGACATACACTTCGGTTACTGCTTTACTATCTTCACCACATACTCCATCGTAAATTAGGACTATGTTTAGAGACTCATTTATGTACCTTAAAATCTACTCCAATGCTTTCCAGTGAGCCTTTCTAAGATTCATCATTGTACCTGCTTACAAGACTTACTGCATATGCTATGTCGGGTCTAGTACAAACCATATCATACATTAAAGAATCTATTATGTTAGCATATGGTATGCTATTCATATAAGCTCTTTTGACCTTAGTACTAGGACACTGATCTATACTCAACTTGAACTGACAGTTTGTCGGAGTCACAACAGATTTTGAATTTGACATACAAAATTTATCGAGAATCTTTTGTAGGTATGTCTCTTGGGATAAGCATAATTTCGACTGTTTTCTATCTCTTCGGATGTCAATCCCAAGAATCCTGGATGCAGGTCCCAGATCCTTCATGTCGAACTCCTTATTAAGTTCAACCTTCACATTTATTACATCTTTGACATTGTTGCTTTCTATGAGAATATCATCCAAAAAAAACAACAAAATAACAAATGAATTTCCAGGTCGAAATCTGAAGTAAACACAATGGTCGAAATGAATTCTAATGAAACCTATGTGTGCCATGAACTTATCGAATCTCCTATTCCAATGTCGATGAGATTATTTTAGTCCATATAAAGATCTATTCAGCTTGTACACATAATCCTCATTTCCCTTTTCTGCATACCTTTCAGGTTGCCTCATCAGGATTGTTTCATCTAGATCTGCATACAAAAAAACAATCTTCACATCCATTTGTTCCAGTTCTAGGTCGAACTGTGACACCATGGCAAGTTACATTCGAATGGACATGTGCTTCACAACCAGAGAGAACACATCAATGAAGTTAACATCTTCTTTTTGAGTGAAATCCCTTGCGACCAATCTTTCCTTGTATCTCTACGACGTCACTCCTTAGATTCCTTCCTTAACTTTGTAAATCCACTTACAGCTGACTAACCTGGCTCCAGCAGGTTTCTTGATCAGTTCCCAAGTGTGGTTATCATGAAGATATTTCATCGCATCATCTGTGACCTTCATCCATTCAGTCTTATTTCGACTCCTCATAACTTCCTTATAGTCTCTAGGTTCTTCATCTAGAACCTCACTTGCAGAGATTAAGGAATAAGCTAAAAGATCTGCATACCAAAATCTCTGAGGTCTCTTGATGACTCTTCTCAGCCTATCTCTTGCAAACGGGTATTCATCGACAGTTTCCTCAACTTCTTCAGTATCTTCAACATCTTGTGCTTCTTGTTCGACTTGTTCTAGGATACGTAATTAAGCATCAACGTGTTCCACCTCAACATTAATCTCTTCATGTTCCAGATCTTATTCAAATATCCCCGCACTTCGACCAACGTCATCAGTTTTATTAAAATCCATCTCAGCTTCATTGAAAACTATATCTCGACTGGTGATACACCTTCTATGACCCGGATCTAGGAACCATAGCCTATATGCTTTAACTCCTTCAGGGTATCCCATGAACATGCATCTCAAAGCTCTAGGTTTGACCTTGTCTTGCCTAATGTGAGCATAGGCTACGCAGCTAAATACTCTAAGTTTGTCAAGATCTAGTGGATTTCCCGACCAAACTTTTCAGGTGTCTTCATATCTAACACAGTCAAAGTACATATTTTTATCAGATATGTCGCTATCGAGACATCATCTGCCCAAAATACCTTCTTTAACCCATCACTAGCTAACATGCATCTAATTCTTTCCAAAGTGGTTCGATTAAATCTTTCAGCCAAACCATTTTTTTGGGGAGTACCTGCAGTAGTTTTGTGCCTTGAAATACCAAAGGTTGCAAAAAACTGTCTAACTCCTCGTTGTAAAATTCAAATCCATTGTTGGTTAGCAACCTCATGACCTTTCTACCAATCTTATTTTCGAACAGTGTCTTTCAGCTTTTGAAATTCTCAAAAGTACCATCCTTAGTTTTTTAGATGAATACCCATAACTTTATGGAATAATCATCAACTATGGATAGAAAATAACTTGCTCCTGGATGTGATGGATGTAAGAACAAGATTGGTTCAGCATATGGCTTTGAGTTTTAATGATAACTTTACATGGTATCTTAGATAACAATTGTGTACCCTAATGGTTTATGTCTAGTGCGTAGCTTTTGCGAAACATGTTTTGACTCGGATAAGAAGGCGTGTGACATCATTAGGTTCTAAACTCAACACTCCGAAAGAATGCCTTTGGTGTGTTGCAAGTTAAGCCAAGATTATGGAATGCTTCTTATGCAATGATTCTAAGGAACGTTAGTATAAGAGCTTCTGATTGTTACTTTACAAGGAACCTTTAGAGGCCTTTTAATGTTTTGCTTCTGTTGTCCCAAGTTCTTAAGACGCTGAAGACAAGGTTCTGCTGAACAATTTCTGAAGATCTGAAGACGTCACTTTTGAAGACCAGGTGTTAAAGACTCTAAAGACAGGGGTTCTGCTGAACAAGTTTTGAAGGCTCAAAGACTTAGGTTCTGAAGATGAAAGTTATGGTCCTTCTACAACATGCTTCTGTCGTAACTGACAAAAAATAACGAGTCGTCACTATTAATTTTTATCCTAAGGACGGGGGAATAACGGATAACCCTAATCGTTTAGAGATTCTAAGTTTGTGAGTTGGTTAGACGAAAGGAAGGTGTTAGGCACCCTTCATTTTACTTGTTCTCAAGGGGATCCACTTTTAGGTTTAGGGGTAAGTTGGGAATTTCTATCTAAAAGTTATTGTTTCCATGTATTTGAGAAAAATGTTTAAATTTTTAGTTGAGAGACTCGCCTTGGTTTTAACCGCGTGCCTACGTATCTCCTTGCGAAGAATCAAAGACTAATTTTGTAGTTCGTATGTTTGGTTGGTGTTTTTTATAGGATTACATAGAATTGTTTTTAGGTGACCCTTGAACCTTGTCCGGGTTTGAAAAGTGAGTGATCATAGACGCAGTTTACAGTTAAGTTTGAAAGCAATACTATTTAATCCTTTTTTAAAAATATCTTGTAGTTTTTGTTAAGTTAGTGAAAAATGGCTAATTGTTTTGAATTAGGTTTTCTTGAATCATTGAAGAATATTTAATCTTCATCAGAATTATATCGCTCTAGGCGAAGTAATTTATTTGATTGAGTCTTGATAAAGAGTTGATCCTTATCAGAATTAAGTCGCTCGAGAAAAAGAAATTGACTTGGTCGATAAGGAATTAATCCTTATTTAAATTTGATCGCTCTAGGCGAAGAAATTTGATCCTGGTTTGTTTGTGATTTTTAATTATTTTGGTCTTGTATTTTTTAAAATAGAATGGAGTATGTTTTATTAAAAAATACAATTTAACAATAAATATCCATATTATAGTTCTAAAAAATAAACAAGATAAAAATAGTTCTTGATAATAAGAAAATAAAAAAAAAATAACTTAAAAAAATTTAGAAACTTGGGGGGGGGGGGTATTTATGCCATGGTAGTAAAACTAGGGGTGCTAATAGCCTGAGCTTAGGCCCAAGACAAGTCCAAATACGTTTGAGCTCCATGCATGCGTGTCCAGGAGCTATGGTAGTCTCTTCTTCTGCATGACGGGAGATCAAGATCTCGTGGCCTCTAGAGGTTAACTCTGGGACCGTGTGATCGCTGGTATGCACAACGGATGGGAGAGATCATGCGTTGACTAAGACTGCATGCTAACAAAGAGTGGGGGAGAGATTCAAATTCAACTCATCATGTGGCCATCGTGAGGCCACGCATCATGCATTTGTCTTCCGGTCCTAGGCCACATAAAAGGTCGAGGACGCGCTTGTCTTCATTTTTCTCTTTTCTTTCTCTCTCCTAACTTCGCTCTCCCTCTGTTTCTCTCATTTTTCTGGGTAGGTGGGATGAATGTGGATGAACACCACTGTTGTGTTCATATGCACCGCCGCACATCTTTATAGGCGCCACCGTGGAACACCAGGTTCCGGTTGAATGCTCACCAGAGTCTGGAAATTTTTGCAGATTTTTCCTTCATCCTTCCTCTGTTCTTCATACTTGCAAGCCACATGAACCCTAGGGTTCTTCAACAATACTCAGATTAGTTGAAAAGACAACGATTTAAGCTACAAATTCTACCCTTTCTTCTTCCAATTTTATGAATTTGTTAATGCTTCTCTGATCTCTCTGTTCTTTGCTTGCAGGTACTGATTAAGGGTCACAGCGCATGCAAGGGTTTCAGCTCCAAGTTTCCAAAAAAGTCCCCCTTCGTCTCAAAATTCTTATTCTTTAAATAGTGTTAGGGTTTCTATTTATTTTATGAAATTAGATTAGGTTTTGATTTCTGATTTGTAATTAGATATATTTGTATAAATTAGGTTAATGTTAGATTTAGGGTTTCTGGATTCAGAATAAATTTGAATCTTGATTTATAACTTGTATATAAATATAAATCAAACAAAATCTTTTCGAAATTCGCTTCAGATCTTCATATTCATGGGCTTGGACTTAGATTAGGGTTTGATGGTGCTACCAGCGGCGGCGACCAAGGTTGGCTGGGCAATTCAGGGTGCCAAACCCTAGTTGACCCGGTCAATAGAAAAATAAATTTAATTAATTAAAATTAAAATTAAAAATAAAATAAAAATGAATGAGCTGACTCCAGGTCAACCCCCACTCTTATCTTAAAATTAACATTAATATCAGTTGAATAATAATAACAAAGATAAAAATTAATGATTACATTTTTAGAGAAGGTTGATTCCTGGTTAGCTCTATCAAAAATAAAATATTAACAAATATTATTAATAATAAAAATGAAATAATGAATTTAATATACATAAAAATAGACGTTAAAAATAGAAATAGTATTTAGATATAATTAGAAAATAATATTAAATAATTTAAAAACCATTTAAAATAGTTTAAAATAAATAGCAAAAATGGACCGGACTGGTTTGATGAAGCTATTGGGTCAACTATATCAAATTGCCCCTTAATTAGGAATATACACCCCTTACCTTTAGACTTAATAAAAAAAAAGAAATAAAGTGTAGAAAAGATAGAAACATAGAATTTTGAAAATAAGGTTTGATAAATAGAGGGGTGGACAAATTTGAGATATGACACATGTCCCTATTTTATTACTCTTAGATTGAAGCATGCGAGTATACGAAGTTTTCACATGTTTGCATCAGAGAGTTATTAAATAATGGAAGACCCCAAATTTCGACCAAAAAATTTTTGAAAGACAAATTGTACAAAAAACCAAAAAGTAAACAGGCAAGGATGACATAATTAATTCACCAATTCCTAGAGCATGAACATAAATGACCTAGATATGATGACGTGGATAACTCATACATATCATAGGTAACCAAGAGAAGATGATGTGGGAACTTGTCAACACCTGGAAAACGTAATCGCAAATTTCGTGTATTTACCACAGTCTATGGGGTAAATAACACAAGTCTGATAACTCATTGTCGCTTCGATATTAACATAATCAATTATATCGCAGATTTTCATACATCTACCACAACCTAAGGGGTAGATAATACGAGATTTGACAAATAACTTACTGATGCTTCGGGACTAACATAGTAAGCTAAATTGTAGGTTTGCATATTTATCATGATCAAGAGGATAAATACCACAAACTTAATAATTCATCGTCACTTGGAGACTTACACAATGAACTATATCACAAAAAATAAATAACTTATTGCTGCTTTGAGACTAACGCAACGAGTTACATTGCAGATTTTGTATATCTACTACAACCTAGGGAGTAAATGATATGGGTTTAACAAATATCTTTACTAACGTTTTGATATTAACATATTAAGGTATATCATAAATTTGTGTATTTATCACGACCTAGAGGACAAATACCATAAAATTAATAATTCATCATCTTTTAGAGACTGATACAATGAATTATATTGCAGATTTTGTACATCTACCACAACCTAGGGAGTAGACAATACGAGTTGAAAATATATTACTAATGCTTCTAGACTAACATAGTAAGTTGTATCACAGATTTTTCATATTTATCACAACCTAGGGGATGAATAATGCAGTGTTTATTGAAACAATGCCTTACATATTTTCGCTTCGAGACTGACGTAATGAGTTATATCGGAGTTTATTGCATATTTACCACAACCTAGGGAGTAAATAACACAAGTTTGACAATTCATTGTCGCTTCAAGACTAACATAATATATTATATTGCAGACTTTGTATATCTACCATAATCTAGGGGGTAGAGAGTACGAGTTTTTAAAAAATAACTTACTAAAGCTTCGAGACTAACATAGTAAGCTATACCGCAGATTTTTATATTTACCACAACTTAGGGGATAAATGATGCGGGTTAGAAACTGGATATTTGGAACTCGGAATAATGACTTCGGTTGTGTCTGTTCTCAACCAAGACTCGATTAGCATGGATACTGCTAGGTTTGAAGATTGAAACCAAAGTTTCAATGATAATGTCGGTTGTGTTTATTTTCAACCAAGGCTTGATAGTATGATAACCCAATGGAGCTGAACGTTTGAAAGGTTTGAATTTGAAATGTTTAAATTTGATAATTGAAAGTATAACGTCTGGAGACTGGTGATGACTACGCCTTGGATATGAATCGTAGGTAAGCTGCCTAGTGAAATTTTGATAGCGGTACCTTTGACGGTTGTATTTGTTCTCAACCGAGGTGGCTATAGTGATAGTACGAAGAATGGATAGTGTTGAGCTTGGATTTAAAATTGAGTGTGTCTTAGCTGGTAAGCATGCCTTAAGATTTTCCGTAGTTTTCATGGGCATATATGATTGAATGTAATGCATGTATGCATGTTTGATATGATTATGCCTGATGTATGGTATGTATATTTGATATGATAGTTTTATGAATTGAAATGATGTGATGATTAATAAATGCAATGCCCATGTTATTTGAATTGCAGAACCAGTGCTTAAGGTAGGCTACCAAACGAGAACTAGGGATAAGCATTATCTTTCAAACGAGAATTGGAGTACTACCAGACGAGAACTGGTTTAGGTGATATGCCATATAGGAACGAGCCTTAAGGTGATATGCCAGACGGGAACTGAGCTTAAGGTGGTATGCTAGACGGGAACCGGGCTTTTCGAGAAACAAACATCAGTAGAGTTACTAGAATAGTATCAGCTTGGTGGCTTGGAAAGGTGAAACGAATAGCAAGGTTGCTAACATCGGTAAGGTTACCAGGAGACATTAATCAGGTGATTGGAAAGTGTGAGGTTTATGACTTTTACGTAAGGTTGCTTGTGTATAGACGATTGATGAACAAATGAGGATGCTCATGCTTCGTAGGGCTGCCTACGAATGAACAACAAGTGAGGTTGTATGAGGATGCTCGCGTGTTTTATGAAACGCGGATAAAGAAATGTGTGAGGCTGCTCACGTCTTTACGCTAATGGAAAACGCATGAGGCTGCCCATGTCTTAAATGCCTAATGAAAAAATGCATGAGGTTGTGCACGTCTTATTTTGATTGAAGTGCGTGAGGCTGCTTACATCTTAGGCTGATAAAAATGTGTGAGGCTTCTCACGTCTTGGACGGTTGATGGAGATTGTGTAAGGATGCTTACATCTTAAATGGTTGGAAACTACGTAAGGCTAATTATGATTTTGATGAAGAGTGCTCATATGACGAACTCACCGGGAGGAATAGTCGGAGAGATGTTATTGACTTAGTTAGAGATTTCACGTGGATTGAGAATAGTGACTCCCCTGGAAATTGACTTTGGATATTTACGGGGGGTCCTAAGTCTTGGTTTATGATATGTCATGTATGCATGTAGATGCAAGTGTTAATGTGTAATATGTAATGATTGACCAATACATGTAATACGTGACTTGGATCCGTATCGATGAATGTTTCAATTTTGAAATGCTAATGAATGACCGGGCTTGTTATATGCTCGATCCATGTTGTCGTAATTCGTTAGATGGATGAGATGACAGGTATGCTCCGATTTTGGATCGAAGTAACCTAATGAATGATTTATGCAGACTTGTATGCTTTGACGAATGCCCTTGTGATGGGTCATAGATGGTTAAGGCACAAAGAAGTTGCTTGTGTAACAAGGCTGCTTATCACATGGTGGTAAGGTGTTATGCCGACATGATTTCTTGATACTTATTTTGAACTCGCAGATTGCTGACGTAGGAGAAGGATCCACTAGGGATTATGAAAGTACGCAGAGAGCTTTCCCCTTTGTGGAATGTCTTGCCCCAATTTTCCGGTAGGGTCTTTGAAGATATTTTCCTTGATATGAGTTTGGAAATAGTTTGATCCTAGTATGAATGACCCCACTATTTTTAAAATATTATGCCCTTGAGTAATTGACTCTTGGGATGACTTTCCCCTGATGAACTGTTTTTTTTATAATTAACTCTTTTGATCGAGCCTCACGATGATTTTCCCCAATATTCGTATTGTGTAAGGTATGCCCCCAATCTCCAGGATCCGAAAGAAGTACCCTTAGAAATAACTTGGATCTCTCTATGGTGTGATATGAAATTGATATAGATCGCCACAAGTATTCAAATCTTGAAAGGTTCGTCCTTCAAGTTGTTTAAGAGGGAACTTGGAACCTACGTGGCGTAAGATTAACTCGGTATAAACTGCCCCTAACATTTGAATCTTGGAAGGTTTCCCCTGATCATCAGAGCCTTGAGAAGTTGCCAAAAGAGGAAATTGAGTCCTACCATGTTGTGATATGAACTTGATTAAAGAATGCCCCTTCGGAAGGCATGCCCCTGATTGAACAGTGCTTTGAAATATGATCCAAGTTGATTGAATCTAGGAACAATCACCCCTTGTTAATAGTATGCCCCTACGATCACTAGTATTTCCTCTGATCACAAGGCTCCTCTTAGATGTTTTGCCCCTAGTTAAATAGGATATTCATGTGATATACCCCTACGATCATTAGTCTTGCCTATGATCATGTGGTCCTTCCTTAAATGCTTTGTCTCTATATTCATGTTATTGATGCTAAGTATTGAATTGTCCCAAAATAACATCCAAATCAGAACCAAACAAAAATAATAAAATAATATTCAATAAAACAATATTTAAATGATTAATAAAAGGGAAATAATTGGTAAAATACACAAAGTATATTAAAACACTAAATAAAAATTCTAAAAAATATTCGGAGGTCAAACATGAGTCAATAAGTGTTGATAAAAAATTTCATATTTTTTTAAAGTCAGAAACTATTTTTAAAATTCAAATAAATAAGAAAAATAAATCCAAAATTGTAAAAAAAATATTAAAATCAGAAATAAGAATAAAATGAGGTCACCAATATTTGTCAAGAGGTCATTGGATCCTTCCATATTTTTTTCCAGAATTTAAAAATCAAGAAAAGTATTTTTAAGCAATTAAAACAATTCAAATAAAGTGAAAAATCATTAAAAAAAAATACCAAATCATAAAATAAAATTATGAAAAAATAAGAATCAGAAAGAGAAAAATCAAAAATATTTTTGAGGATTTGTTTTTAGATTTTTAGAAGTTGAAATGAATTTTTTATAAATTTTTGAAGTTTAAAACAAATAAAATATAAAAATCAGAAAATAAAATAAAGCCAAAAAGATGTGGACCATCTGATCAATATCAAACACGTTAGTAAGCAGATTTGAGGGACCTGGTGCGCTGTGCATGTTATGGACCTTATTGAAAAACACACAGATACAAATAAACTCGGGCCAATCAAAATAAAACAATTGTTACGCTTTTAATTGTTAAAGAACGACATGTAGGTCGTCTTCAACCTTCGGACCTCTGCACGTTGGGTTCTTATGAGATTCTTCAAATGGAACTGTTAGAAGCTCAGACCGGTATCATTGGATTCGTCTCTTCAAGATGATCTTAACCTTACCCTCGCGAGAATTTTCTTTAAACCACAGCTCAGTCGATTTGAGAAACACAAGAGGAAAAAAGTTGGAAAGGGATTTGAAAATTCATGAGCAAAACTCACGTCTAGTTAAAAACTAATGATGCGATCTGTTTCAGATGATGAGAGATACATTGTAGCAACAAGTTTGGAGAGAATTGATAGAGTAATCAACCTGTTGAAGTTTAAATTCAAAAGTCTTAAACATGACTTGGCTAGCATGATTTAGTGCACCTCAAGGCTTGGTTCTTCTTCGGTTAGCTTCAGGGAACTTCAAGGATGAAGAATCAGCAAATAAATTGGATTGAAATATGCTTTAGAACCAAATTCGAAGTTGCAGAATTGAGAGGTATGGAGGAAGTTCAACAGGGGTTCTTTAGCTCTCTAAAGCTTGTCAAATGAGTGGGATATCATCCTCTATTTATAGTTGAGCAAATGTAATGCTCAAGTGTGTGATATCATGAGATTTTGAGGAAATTCGTGTGAAGTTGCAAGCATGAAAAGTGTGAATCATATTTGCTCAAAACTCAGCCAAAACTTGCGTTTCAAAGTGCTAATCACTTCTAGAAGATTGTTAAAAATGATTAGAAGTAAAAACACGCAACAATTTTGTGATTAGAGGTCACATTAACCAATTTTCAATCTGACTGTTTTGACAAAATCATTCTCATGGTGCCAACTTTAAATCCATGGTACAAACATTTGGCAGATGAGGCCTTATGTTTCTTGAAGCATTTGGAAGATGAGATTACAATCTTTACAATGTGCCAAGAAAGAAATCATTTGGAGATTTGAGCAAAAAGTTATGTCTAGTTGAATTTGTGAAAAACACACAGATGTTTTGTACTTAAAAAAATTCTAAGTGTTGAACTTCAAAATTACCTATAATTTTCTTCAAAATTACATGACCTTTTACTCAAATTTTGATCTTGATATATGAAGATGACATGAAGTAGAACTCTTAAATTAAAGTGTAGAATTGAGATCACTTAAAAATCATAAAAATTAAAGAGTTATGGTCTTTGGAAGATGATGAACAAATTTGGGGAAAATCACAAAAGAACTATAATCTTTTCAAATGTTCAACCACTTTCCAAGCATTCTTAAGTCTTGCACATAAAAACAAAGTTGCAGTAGACATCCCAAAGATTATTATGGAAAAAATAATGGGATCAAGGAGATAAAAATTTACCAAGTTATGATCATTTGAAGTCAAATCCTAAAATTCAAAGGCTTTTAAAGGAGGCTTGTAATCTTTCTCAACTATTAGTGATCTTCCATTCAACATTAGCCTTAGATTTCTGAAGAGAGCTTGTTAAGGACCCTTTAAAGAGAATCATGGCTTTGTAACCCATCAAAAATCTCAAGAAATGAGCAAGATATGGTCCTTAGAAGTCAACAAACCCTAGCTCAGAGAGTGTCAAAATGACTTGAAACCCCTTTCAACTTTTGATGATTTTTCTTGCACAATTGGATCTTGTCATGTGGAGAGAAGTTGTTGTTGATGATGATAAGAATCCATAGAAATAAGAACCAACTCCTAATGTTGAAAAAAGAGAGAGTTATGCACATGTGATCATTGAATCAAGCATTTTCTCAATTAGGTTAAACTTGTTGAGCCAACCTTGAATCTCTTTGAACTTTCTTGGCAAAATAAAGCATGATGAATCATAAGAGGCCTTGAAATAATGTTATCTTGAAGCACACTCAAATATGGAGCTTAAGTCTCAATGAATCTTTTTGAAGAAGGAATGGAAATAAACACATGAACTTATGAATCTTCTTGATGAATTTCACCACCAACTTTGAGGAGATCTTGACCTAAATAAAGTGAGAGAGCTCCTTGAACCAGAAATCTTTGATGCCAGTCATGACCTTGAAGATTGAACTCTTGCAATCCATTGAAGAACCATTTGATTAAGAGCCACCTCTCAAAACACTGGGTTAGATGGTGAGACGAATGCAATTGTGATCACCTACAATATGAACATTCAAAGAAACATATATACACATATTATTGTTAGTTAAAAGAATACATGTACAAAATACACAAATCAAGGTGCTTGGTAATCCCTCAAGATAAAAACTTAAAGATAGGATAAAAAAAGAAACAACCCTAATGTATGTGTCTTGATTCATTGTGACATGAGATGATGTGAAATCTTAGGGGCAAAAATTGGGGTTTAACAACTTCCCTTATTTAAGTGTCTTCTATTCGGAGATATGAAGGTTAAAATCTTCGTCTCGACGCGATTGAAGATAATTAAATACAAACCAAACTCTATTTTTGGCCCTAAGATGTCATGAAATGCTTATGATCATGAATGCAAAGAAACAACTCCAAAGGTGACAGAGAACACCATTGGGTAAGCAGAAGATAAAATAATAGATCAAAAGGAGAGTCCAACCAGGAAAATAAATCACTGGGGAACAGAAGACTCAGCTCTATTGGGGTAAAGTCTAAAGAGGAGATAAGGCATCATTAACTCAAATGGGGAAAAAGCACTGGATGATAATGACCAACAGATAACTGTGAACTAACCACTCCTAGTGGGGATAACAAAAAGAGAGTAACATCGACTCACAAGGGATCGAAAATAAATGACCCGAAGGATGTAAATAGAAGCGGTAAGATACTACCGATAAATACTAATATTAGGGTTGGTAATAAATGATTGGCATAAATACTTATGACCGGAAACATATGATTGGCGTTTGCATTCATGCATGAGAACAACTCATCTTTTTTAGAGCAAAGTGAATCTCAATAACAAACTATCTCCCGTAACAAAGAGACTATCATCCATCAGAGTACAAATATATCAACAACGAACTATCTCCCATAATGAAAAGACTGCCATCCATCGGAGTAAAACATCTCAACAATGAACTATCTCCCTAAATAAAGAGACTACCATCCATCGGAGTAAAACATCTCAACAACGAACTATCTCCCATAATGAAGAGACTACCATCCGCCGGAGTAAAACATCTCAACAACGAACTATCTCCCATAATGAAGAGACTACCATCCATCGGAGTAAAACATCTCAACAACGAACTATCTCCCTTAATAAAGAGATTACCATCCATCAGAGTAAAAATATCAACAACGAATTATCTCCCTTAATGAAGAGACTATCATCCACCGTAGTACAACATCTCAAAATTGAACTATCTCCCATAATGAAGAGACTACCATCCATTGGAGTAAAACCCCAACAATGAAATATTTCCCATAACAAAGAGACTATCATCCATCGGAGTAAAATCTCAACAATGAACTATCTCCCATAACAAAGAGACTGCCATCCATCGGAGTAAAATCTCAACAACGAACTATCTCCCATAATGAAGAGACTACCATCCATTGGAGTAAAAATCTTCTTTGGCATTAACAGACTTACTGGGAAAGAATAGGTTTCTCAAATAAAGAGACCTAACACTTGCTTCTTACAAAGAGGATTATGATAACACTGTAGGGAAATGAATATTGGTATTCTATGGAAGTGCCAATACATTCATGTTGAGGAGATAAAGTTTTCACATGAAAAATAAATGCACATTCTCAATCCAGGGCTCAAAGCCTACAAAGATCAGAATAATATTGTTGTTGGGGGCCACATATTCAAAACAGGAACAAATCGGAGTGAAACAGTCAACCAAGACACAACCCAATGAGGAATAAGCTCAAATGGGGATCACATTCCATCCATATAATGAGCTGAATCGGAAGGCTAAAGTGAAATTCTTCCATGAGGGATAAATCTGTGGAGAGATTGAAAGGATATACATTTTCTGCTTAAGGTTGACAATCTATTGGAGAGAGGGTAACATAACTCTGCAAAGAGGTTAATATGCCCACAAAAAAATCAATGAATGCAAATGAGCAATGAATTTTAATTCATTTATGAATGATGTATGTATGAATGTATGAATGTTATCATGTATATACTGACAAAACAGACATACAACACTGGAAATAACCAGACAAAACCAACTTGGGTAAAGACAACACTTTGCTAAATCACATCCAGGATGAAGATTCCATAAGAGTTAGCACCAACTGAGGAAAAAAATTCCTACTTCACGAATTAACTCCACTGGGAAGAAACATGGCTTGAAAATAATCAAAGCACAATCTAATAGCAATAACCCAATATAGTTGCAAGGAAATAACCCCTCCCTCCGGTCCGGATTTCACCGAGGAATATCATACAGACTTTGCTAGGGAAGACAATGTCATATTGTCTAAACTTCAACTAGGGATTATGTACTGACTTTAGTAGGGAAAACAATGCCACATCACCGAGGGGAGCCCAAATACATTCTTCAATATCAAGAGTAATGGTTGTGAAAACTTCTCTAGGGAGAAATTAAGAAGCTTCATAAGGATAAAAACTTTAGAGAGAAGCATCACCTTTGCTTCATTTGGGGATCTAAGAAGTTAACAATGCAGCAAGAAGTCAAAATTATGAGGATTTTAAATCAAACTCAACACTTGGCGAGAGAAAACCCAAAAAGTTGAAATTTGTCTCAACACTTATTAGAAAAGGTACTGCCCTTATCTGGCTACTCAGCTGGAAAAATCTGCGTCAAGTCCTGACTGGAGAATCTGGGATAGAGGCATCAACCGTGCAAACCCAAAACCAAATAATCGTCCTGGAGAAAAATCTGAACCAAGATTTAACTGGGGAAAATAGGGTTCTAGGCCCAACATCGCACCATATATTAATTGGTATGAAATCCAACTATCCAAGGAATGAAACACAAGAGGATCATGCACATATCAACAAGAGTAATCCCTGGATACTTCTTGGGGGATCTTTTCAAAACTTTGGAGTTCGTCCATCCTTGGAATCATTACTTTTGTTCCAGTTGAATCACAAAATCTGAAGTAAAAAGTAATTTCTAAATTCTTTTCGAAAACATTTTTTATTATTAAGTCCTTTTGTTTTGAAAATTACTATCAATAATAAATGAAATTTTTGTAAATAGAATAAAATAAGTACTACAAAGAATTGGATAAAGGTTCAAGCTTTATTAATAGAATGGTAGTCCGTAAATGGCGTGACTCCATGGATGATTAAAAAGTTTAGAAAATGGTAAATACATGGAAAAGATACATTGAAATACGATGACCACTATTCTCCCTAACAACTTTGAATTCCTGAGTAGAGGCTTCAATTGAAGAACCGATGAGAATCCGAGAAGATTGTTTCTTCAATGATCAAGTCTTGTCTAACGCAGTTACTTTCCAAGAAATCCCTACCTTTTACCTAGGTTGCCTTAGCGGGTTTTCAACCTACCGAGAAAATTTATTCTGTTTGTGTCTCTAACTTTTGCCTAGACCGCCCTTTTGGGTTTTTAGTCTACCGAGACGCTCTTTTTTACCTAAGTCACACTTTTGGGTTTTTAACTTAGCGAGTTCTTCTATTTATTTAGGCGAAGTATTTCTTGACTGTGCCAACATTCGTGGGACATGGGAACTCCTCACCATCCATAGTTTCAAGAACTAATGCACCGCCAGAGAAGGCTTTCTTTACAACATATGTGCCTTCATAGTTGGGAGTCCACTTACCCCTAGAATCAGCATTAAAAGACATGATCTTTCTGAGCACGAGGTTGAATTCTTTGAATTCACGAGGCTTGACCTTCTTATCAAAAGCTTTATTCATTCTTTTCTGATATAACTGACCATGGCACAAAGCTGTCATTATCTTTTCTTCAATTAAATTCAACTGGTCAAACTTGTTCTGGACCCATTCAGCCTCTGACAATTTGTTTTCCATTATTACACGTAAAAAGGAAATCTCAACCTCAACAGGGAGCACTGCTTTCATACCGTACAAAAGAGAGAACGAGGTTGCCCCTGTTGAAGTGCGGACGGATGTACGATACCCATGCAAAGCAAAAGGGATCATCTCATGCCAATCTTTATAAGTAACAACCATCTTTTGGATGATCTTCTTAATGTTTTTATTAGAAGCTTCAACGGCCCCATTCATCTTGGGCATGTAAGGAGACGAATTGTAATGGACAATCTTGAATTCTTCACAAAGTTCTGTCATCATTTTGTTATTTAGATTTGATTCGTTGTCAGTGATAATCCTGCTTTGTACACCATACCGACATATAAGATTGTTTTTGATAAAGTGTACTACCACTTTCTTGGTGATGTTAGCATATGAAGCTGCTTCCACCCACTTGGTGAAGTAGTAAATTTCCACCAAGATGAAACATTGTCCATTTGACGCCTTGGATTCAATCATTCCAATCATATCAATGCCCCACATAGAAAAAGGTCACAGAGAAGAAATAACATTGAGAAGCGTTAGAGGCACATGAATCTTTTCAGCATAAATCTGACAATTGTGGCACTTCTTCACAAACTTGTAACAGTCATATTCCATTGTCAGCCAATAGTAACCTACCCTAAGCATCTTCTTTTCCATTGGATTTCCATTTGCATGGGTACCAAAGGAACGTTTATGGATCTCATGCATCGACTTGTTTGCTTCGTGTCTATCCATGCATCTGAGCAAGATTGTATCATAATTTCTCTTGTATAACACATCTTCATTGAGGAAAAAGCTACCTACCAATCTTCTCAATGTATTTCTATCTTTGTTCGTCGCCCCAATCAGGTATTCTTGAGTCTGAAGAAAGTGATTGATATCATAATACCAAGGTTTTTCATCTGACGTCCCTTCTGTAGAAAAGACATGAGTTGGTCTATCAAGACGTAGAACTATAATCTGACGTACATCGTTCCAACCATTTACTTGGTACATGGAAGCCAAGGTGGCTAAAGCATCTGTCATCTGATTCTCATCTATGGGAATATGATGGAATTCAACTTTATTGAATAAAGGTAATAATCTTCTTGCATAATATTTATAGGGAATCAAGCCAATGTGACGAGTCTCCCATTCTCCTTTGATCTGATTTATTACCAAAGTTGAATCACCATATACATTAAGAACTTTGATTCTAAGATATATAGCCTCTTCAAGACCCCTGATACAAACTTCATACTCCACCATGTTATTGGTACAATCAAATGTCAACCTTGCAGTAAAAGGGATATGTGACCCATGGGGAGTGATCACAGCACCAATTCCTTTTCCATAAGCATTTACAACTCCATCAAACACCACATCCCATCGGGATTCAGGATCAGGACCTTCCTTAGGCAAAGGCTCATCAAAATCTTTTTCTTTTAAATACATCACATACTCATCAGGAAAATCATATTCAACAGACTGATAATCATCAACTGGTTGATGAGCAAGGTACTCTACCAACACACTTCCTTTAATTTCCTTATGAGTATGGTATTCAATATCATATTCAGACAACAGCATCTGCCAATGGGAAATTCTTCCTGTAAGAGAAGGCTTTTCAAAAATATACTTTATTAGATCCATTTTGGAAATCAACCAAGTAGTATGATTCAACATATATTACCACAATCTCTTTGCCGCCCAGGCCAAAGTACAACATGTTTTTTCTAGCATAGAATATCGTGACTCACAATCAGTGAACTTCTTGCTTAGATAATAAATGGCATATTATTTTCTTCCTATTTCGTCTCGTTGTCTCAAAATACAACCCATGGAATTATCTAACACAATCAAATACATAATCAATGGTCTTCATTCAACAAGAGGGAGCAAAATATGAGGCTTAAGAAAATACTCTTTAATGCTTTCAGATACCCTTTGGCAATCATCCATCCATACATAACCTTGATCCCTCTTCAACAGGTTGAAGATGGGTTCACATGTTGCACTCATATGGGAAATAAATCTGGAAATGTAATTCAAACGTCCAAGGAAGCCTCTAACTCGCTTTTCAGTTCTTGGTGCAGGCATTTCCTGAATTTCCTTAACTTTATTAGGATCAACTTCAATTCCTTTTTGGCTGACAATAAAATCTAGCAACTTTCATGAACAAACACCAAAAGTACACTTATTTGGATTCAAGTGGAGACGATACTTCCTCAAATGCTGAAACAATTTCAATAAGTCTTCTATGTGCCCTTCCCCAGTCTGAGATTTCGTGATCATATCATTAACATATAACTCAATTTCCTTATGCATCAGGTCATGGAATAGGGTTTTCATAGCCCTCTAGTACGTTGTACCAGCGTTATTCAACCCGAAGGGCATCACTCTGTAACAGAATGTTCCCCAGGGTGTGATAAACGTTGTTTTTCCATGTCCTCGTGAGCCATTCTAATTTGAGTGTATCCGAAAAATCCGTCCATGAACAAGAACACTTTGAATTTTGTTGTACTATCAACCAACATATCAATATACGGTAATGGGAAGCCATCTTTTGGACTTGCTTTATTTAAATTTCTATAATCAACGCACATGCGGACTTTTTCGTCTTTCTTTGGTACAAGAAAAATATTTGAAATCCATTAAGGATACACTGATGTCACAGGAAAGCCAACATCAATCTATTTCAAAACCTCTTCTTTAATCTTTACGGCCATGTCATGATGAGTTCTTCGCAGCTTCTGCTTGATCGGTGGATATTCTGGCTTAAGCGATAAATAGTGTTCCAAAATATCGGTATCCAAATCATGAATGTCTTGATAAGACCAAACAAAGATATCCATATACTCTTTCAGCAACTCAATCAACCTACTCTTCACATCATGATGAAGCAGTGCCCCAATCTTGACTTCTTTTAGATCTTCTTCTGAACCCAAATTAATTGTCTCCAACGGCTCTTTATACGGCTGAATGGTATTTTCCTTGTGCTCAAGCAACCTTGAAACCTCTTATGGGATTTCATCATATTCTTCTTCTTCATCCATATACACAGGATATTCAAAGTTAGGAGAGGGTGCATGGTCATTACACTCAATGGGTTTTTTAATTAATCTGCACATATGATTTATGATTGATTTTAGAAACAAACACATGTAACAAGTGATTATGCATATTTATTTACAGTTATTATTTATTTTGAAAGGTTTTTTTTGATTACCCGTTTCCAAGAAAAAGTAGAAAATAAAGGCATAATTTAGAAATCAAAAACAACTTTTATTAATGATCTTAAAATTCAAAACAAAAGACACGCCCATACAATCATTACTTCCACCTTGGGCTGAGTGAAAGACTTTTGAAAAACCAATAAAAAACAAATTACTTTGAAATATGAATGCAAGAAGGAACATCAACAATGATCCAATTCTGGACTCTGACTCCATGTGTCACGAAGTTTGGCATCTCTTGCTCTGACTCATCTTCGAGAATAGTGTTGATCATTGGAGTAGTCAAATGAAGATATCATGAACTGTGAAAGATGTATTGATATTTACTCAAAGCAAACTTCGGCTTCACAACTTCTTTCTTCATGGAGAAACCCAAACCAGTCCCATTCATGTTCACAGGTGGATTAAAAACCTGCCCCCACACCTTTCTAAGGCCTTTCTGCACTACCTGCTGCACATCCTTAAATGAAATAATAGAATCTTAATTCTTTATTATATTGTCAATGGACAAATATTGGAACTAAGTTCCAAAAGCGGTTTCATCAGATTCTACAATGCTAAAGGAAGACAAATGAGATATCAACAGAGCTTGCTCACCGTTCACAATGACTATCTTTCCTTCATGAACAAATTTCAGCTTTTGATGCAAGGCTGAAGTAACAACTCCTACTTCATGGATCCATGGTCGTCCCAATAAAAAACTATAGGCAGGGACAATATCTATAACCTGAAAGGTGATTTGGAATAGGTGCGGACCTATATGAATAGGTAAATCCACTTCTCTGATGACAGACTTTCTCGAACCATCAAAAGCTTTTACTACAATGCCACTAGGGTGCATAAGAGTTCATTGGTAGTTAAAATTCATGAGAGTACTTCTAGTTATAACATTCAAAGAAGATCCATTGTTAATCATCATATTGGACAAAGAGTCATTCTTACAATTTATAGAAATATGGAGAGTCAGGTTATGGTTTCTTCCTTCATCTGGCAACTCGTCATCTCAAAAGCTCGGATTGTTACAAGATGTAATATTCCCCGCAACACCGTTGAACTGATCTAGGGGCATAATACTTTCAACAAAAGCTTGATCCAACACCCTCGTCAGAGATTCTCAATGAGCAGAGGAGTTCATCAATAAGGCTAAAATGGAAACCTTATAGGAAGTCTACATCAGCTGATCCATAAGCTTGTAATCACTCATCTTGATGATTTTTAATAAATCATCAACATCCTTTTACAAGGAGGCGCCACTAGATCCTCCTTCCACTTTCTTAGGCTCAGCATAAGTCTCAACGTTTTTTTCCAGGATCAACATCTCCTCAAAAGGTAGGGGAGAAGACACGACCACTACGAGTTACCCGACTAACTTCAACAATATTCTCAACATGGGACAAAGTCTGGATATGAATTTCCACACCATCTTCCAGGATAGTTGCATTATAATTATAAGGCACATCTTTATCCGATTCATATGGGATAATACTAGGCAGACAAATAACCACATGAGGAACATCAGGCTTGCTATGGTACTCAACCTCTACAGCAACGGGATCACCAAAACATGGTACAATAACATTCACTCCCACTTCTTCAGAATACTCGGGAATTGCAGAACCATTATCAGAAAATATATCTTCATTAGAAGAAAAGAACTCATCGGCAGAAACATATTCATTATCTATCATGGCCTCAACAGAGTAGTCCTCAATCATGTTAACTCCATTATCATCATCTTTGTTGCCTATGACTCTGATAATATCATTATCTAACAGCAATTAAACACCTTTTCTTAAAATAGAACAACCACATGAATCCTTATAGTAGACCTGACAGAACCTATAATTATGTACCTTCTGGCCATCCATGTGACAAAATGCGGCGTGGAGCTGTACCAGATTATCATTCGCATAATTCACATCATAAATCCAGAATTCACTGGGAAATCCATAAACCATATTCACATCTTCTTCATATTCATCCATTGGTCTGATTGTGTGGATAAGACCTTCATTCATCATATCTTGAAGATCAGCTCTCACTTTATAACATCCATGGATATCTAAACTGCAAATACTACAACCTGCATGATCATGTGTATAATAACTGAATTCACAAAGGTCAGCATGCATCTTCACTAAATCACATCTGACCAGATTGATATCAAAAATCTTGAAGTCCCTAGGATAACTAGCAGCCATATTTACAGCATTTCCACCTCCATGTTTGGGTAGTGGATTATCCTTCACATTGGTACCAACACCTTTAAAAGACAGGAGACCAAATCTGACCATTTTTTGTACCTCAGACTTCAATGGATAGAAATTTTCAATGTTGTGTCATGGGGCTCCTTGATGAAAAGCACAAGTTTGATCCGCCTTATAATACCATGGAAACGTTGAAGGTATAGTAGGGGAGGCCTAGTCTGCACCAATTTCTTTTGAATCAAAGTCGGAAACAATTATGCATAACTCATCGGAATAAGATCAAAATCCTCTATCTTCTTCCCTTGCCCTTGATTACCTTGAGGAGGTGCTCTCTTATAGGCAACAGTAGCCAAAGATACACTGATGATTGGAGTTACAGAAGTAACTTGTTATTGGTTCTGATGACGTCTTCTCGGAGGTCTAACCTTTCTTTCCTCAATGACAACATTTGTTTCACTTTCTTTCTTTCTAGAAAACCCATATGATGATTTCTTTATCCCAATAGAACCTTCATCTTTTCTCAACCGTCCTTCCCTGGTGGATTCCTCTATATGGACACCCATACTTACCATTTCAGTGAAATCACTCGGTGCACTTGCAACCATTCTTTCATAATAAAATGATCCAAGGTTTTTCAGGAAGACCTTGGTCATTTCTTGTTCTCCCATTGGGGGTACCACTTGGGCAGTAAATTCACGCAAACGCTATGCATGCTCTTTGAATGACTCCTTATCTTTATGAGTCATCACTCTCAATTGGTCACAGTCAGGTGCCAAAAACATGTTGTACTTATACTGCTTGACGAAAGTTTCACCCAAGTCATTGAAGTTGCATATAGTGCTATTGTCCAATCCCATATACCATTTTAAAGTAGCACCGGATAAACTATCCTGGAAGAAATGAATAAGTAAACGTTGGTTATCAGTATGAGTAAACATCCTTCTGATATACATTACTAGGTGGTCACAGGGGAAAGAGTTTCCCTTGTACTTCTCAAATTCTGGCACCTTAAACGTTGTTGGCACTTTCACATTAGGAACTAAGAAGAGGTCACTGATATTCTGTCTGAATAACTCTTTTCCTCGGAGAGCTTTCACTTCTTTCTGTATTTTATTGAATTGATACTGAAAATCATCTGATCGGTCATAAAAGCCCAAACTTTCACTTGGTGGAGGAGCTGGATGATAAATTTCATCATTAATAACAGTCATAAAATTCATTGTAGGAGGTGCAACAAGATGAATCTCATTATTAGCAACAGGAGCAGTATGCACCACATGAGGTGTAAAGACAATAATAGTTTGTTCAAATGAAGTAACTTGAGCAGCAGGATTGTAACCTTCTAGCATGAAGTTCTCAGGAATTCCCCATGGATAACCGTGAGGCATATGGTATTGAGTAGTAGTAACTGGATTAATGGAAATGGGAACCGACGGAACCTCGGAAATAACAGTTGTCTTTTATGGCTGAGCAGCATGAGGAGACAATGGAGGAGGTGGTGGCGGATTCTGAGGAACCACCAACGATTCTACCAAAGCAGTCTAGTTGGCCATACCAGCTCTCATAGCAGTAACTTCTTCACGTAGCTTGTGATTCTCTTATTCAAGTTTTTCCATCTTCTTTCTAGAATTAGCCCGAGTATTGTAGCAATGAGACAGCTTGTCGACTACTGAAGCAGAGAAACGAGTAAGACACCTGGGTATGAACAGGAATGCAAAAAATATGTGCAAAAATGATGCATGATATGCAATGCATATGATTTTTGTGTTTATCCAAGGAACTCAAAGAATTATAGACAATTACAAATATTAAAGCACTAACATTTTTGGAAATACTAAAAATTTCATTTTAATAATAACTTTGAAATGGATTAGAACTTTTAGCATGAGTTTCAATAATCCTAAGTACAAGATAATAAAGATAGAATCTCAAAATCCTAAGGATCCAAAGCTGATGAAGATCTCTCCACACACTGACGCTTTCCCTTGAGTCTTGCAATCTGAGCCTTCAACTTCTCGTTATGTTCTGCATATTTATCGGCGACTTCTTTCTAATTACCAGAGTCTGAAAATGAGTGACTGGGACCTGGATAAGATTTAGAGGAAAATAAATCCTCTTGCTTATCCATTATATCCACATCATGACTCTCAAGAATCTCGATCAAATCATCCTTCTCTTTTAATTCTGTTGAGTAGGACACCTCCAAAGTCTGGTACTTGTTATTTCGTGCTTCCTTCTCTTGCTGCATCCTAACCAAGGCAAGCTGAAGTTCTTCCATATCATCTAAGATAGGATGGGTAGTCCTCATAAATAGACCAGGTATAGGTTATTCAAGAGAATATGGCATCTTCGAATGGATTGCTCTTGCTTGTACCCAACAGAGACGAGGCTCCAAGGAAACAACTCCTCTTGGTCCTAAATCTTTTATACATTTTCTATGAATATGAAGCCTAGCCTTCTCAACTTCCTTCTTATCTTCCTTATGATCTTCTCCTTCTTTGAGAAAGAAACCACTCAAATGAATACTATTTTTCTTGTCTCTCATTGGATATCCAAGTTGACGACACGCAAGAACGATATTGTAATTAATTCCCCCCTTGGTACCAAGAAGAGGTACATTGGGGAAACTACCACAACTGTCAATAATCTCCACACCATAATAATCCTGATGATACCAAACAATGTCAGAATGAGTGAGAGCCATAATCGTTGGGGCCCAACGAGGTTCCTTCTTGGTATCCCAAAAAGCAACAGATCGAGGTAAGTGAGAAATAAACCATTGATATAACAACGGTGTGCAACAAATGACCATCCTTGATAAAAATTATGAATATGGATGGAATAATAAGTATCTCCTAGCAATGTAGGGACAAGATTCCCAATCAGAAAGATCCTAATGGCATTAACATCCACAAATTTGTCGATGTTAGGAAACATGAACAACCCATAGGCAAGCAAAGCAAAGATGGCTTCAAAAGCAAGTGTACTCTTCATTTTGGAAAAGTAACGAGCTTTCTCCAATATAAACTCAACATGTAAACCCCTAATTCCTACTTTGGTAGTCATAGTGGCCTCAATATCAGACTTCTTCAAATGAGTCACTGTGGCAATCTCATGAGATTTAGGCTCTCCTTCTAAGCTGGTGAAAGGAACAAAATCAGTAATAGGTAAACCAAGTAAATAAGAATACTCCTCTAATATGGGCATTAGCTGATAATCAGGAAAAGTAAAACACTAGAACAATGGAACATAGAATTGGACCGATGTAGAAAGAATACCCTCCTTCATCTTGATCTTCATAAGAGGCACGAGGGGTCCATACTTCTTCCGGAAATCTGTAGAACTCTCAATCTCAAGAATCAAACTCATAAGTTCCTCTATCTTAGGATCCTTGAAACTATACTTCCGAATATTTCTTTTTCCAAAATCCATGGTTAAAAAACACATGAGATATTTGCAAAAGTCAACCCTTAAGTTCCTTAAAGCAAATGTTTTAAAGAGTGCTCATGGGTGCATGAATGGATGATGTAATAATCACACACAAGATCACAAACATAGGGGTTTATAGGTTTGACGTCACGAGCATGAAATCAAAGGTAATACCTACAAGGTAAGGACTAATAGTTTATCACCTGCTGAACAAGGTTCTAAAAGGTTCCCAGAGTCCATATCATTCCTTCAGATATTGCCAACGTCCCGATTAACCCAGTAATCAGCAATATTCTCAGGAAAAACTCATCTGAGTGTAGCATCGCATGACAATCACTTCTGGATTACTCCGTTATAGTTTCCGCACTACACCTAAATGGACAAGATAGGTTAAGGGGTTCTACGGTCCTCAGCTTCAGCAGGGTCCCAGGTCGAAATCAGCACATCTTCTTGATTTCTCGGTAAACAAATACTACACTCAAAGGGGCCTCCACTGAGTGGGGGATCTCATGTCTACTTTTTTGGGATTCCTCCCTCAAATTTAACATGACTATATCGCCCGTCTTATCTTAAGTTTGCCCAAGTATGGGTAAAGAACTTATTAGAAATCACCAAGCACCCTAAAAAACCAGGAAAATCCAGACAAACATACATACAACACATACTATACAACAACTAATAACACATACATAATATAAACAAAGATAGGCCCAAACCACTTAGAGCTGGACCAACATTTGGTCGATCTTTCCCCAGTGAAGTCACCATTTTCTGTAGCAGTAGAAATATTAAGACTAAGCCACTGGATTGACTTAACTCGTATAGATCAAATAAAAATCGTCATCGTGCTTTATTGTTTCTAAAGGAAATGGGAAAAGAGCGAATAAACCCAAAAGAGAGGGGGAGAGAATCTAGGTACAGGGGTTGGTTATGCAAAGGGAAGGTATTAGCATACTAAACATCTAAGGTACGTCGCAGGAACCTATTTGAAAATTTGTGTATTTTGGCTATAAATGGTGTATACAAAAATCAATGGTGGAGATGAGAAAAGAAGTATTTTTTTATAACTTTTGCACCCGTCGCGGTTGTGAACCTTTAGTGCTACGTACCACCTTCCGTGCAATAGGGGATCAGGGTAATCATAGTTCACCTTAAAAATTTTAAAACACAAGCGTGTTTGTTAATTTTTAAGATAAGAGACATCATCGTCATATCCGAGTGGAAAACATACTTACTATCCACGACTATGAGAAAGGAGATTTTGCATCATCTCAAAGTGGAGGATATGGCTTGGACTTTAAAATCAACAAAGCATCACTCAACACCCAAGTGGAAAATATCTCACTTCACTACATGTCGTAGAAGTATAGTAGCTCGCATCACTACAAGAATCGACAAGAGTCTTATCATTTTTTTTTAGAAAAAGTTTTAAAGTAAAAAAGCCAAAGTGACAAAATAGTTTGAATGAGGTTAACTTACTTTTAGTCTTCCCACAAAAAATGTCAAAGTATGATTAAATTGATTAAAGTTTGATTAATAAAAGATTTTTGAAAATGCATGGACCTAAGTCCAAGTTTATTATGAAAGTGGTTCAAGTTAGAAAACAAGAAGAATTTTGAAAAGGAGGGAGAAGATTTTTGAAATTAAAGAAGATGGGAGGAGATAAAGGGACTATCCTGAAGAATAAAGTAAAAGATAGGGAAAAGAATAATCTAACCAACAAGAAGCCAACACTTGACATAAAGAAGTCAATACAGAATTCCCATCCTTAGATTGAAACTAAGCAAGCAAAGATACTAAACCTCTCAGAAATACCAAGCTTCAGATGAATTAATTCTTCACAAAAAATGGGACAGAGTAATAGTTATATACAGAGGAAATCTCAATCACAGACAAAGAAAATAATCATAATAACCTGGACATAAAGAAAATCAACCCAATATCTTGGAGTAAACCCTAAGAACTTCATACAAAATAAAAAGAGAGTCACAAGGTCCCAAAGGTAATCAAGGCTCCTAATCCTAAGTCCAAGAGGTCCATAATTCCATAATGCCAAGGATAGTAACCAAATAGTCCAAATAACCTTAAAGTTTTTTAATGTTCAAGTTGGTTATTAAGTGTCTTCAAAATGAATAGAAAGCTCGATTTAGCAAAAAAAAAATCATAAAGATAAATGCTCAAATGAGTAAAGATAAAATGACATAAAGATAAATGCTCAAATGAGCAAAGTTGAAAATAGCATAAAATGTAAATGCTAAACTAAATGGTGCATAAAAGTAAAGGCATAAAAATAAAAGGGCATAAAGTAAAAGCACAAAGTAAAAACACAAAATAAAGTCAATTTTTAATGAATTAGTAGTTAGAGGTTAGTTGAATGACCATCTTGAAACTTGCATTTGAAAACTCAGTAGAAGATTGATAAAATCAAAGCTTCTCAACAATAAGTTTCATTTGATTTTTGTCAAGTATATCATTCATTTCAAGTACTCAAGGTAATCATATATGATCAACGATGTTTAAATGATTCACATAGACAAAAACTCATGAAAGTTCATTAGAGGATTGATAAGATCAAAGCCTCCTAACAATGAACCTCAAGGTTATTGGATCAAAGGTTTAAACTTAAACATATTTGGGCTTCCAAACATAGGTTTGGTCCACGAATGATCATTTTTCGAATTAGGACAAATTTAGTGCTATTTTAAGCAATCGTAAGTGGACTTATGTAGAAGTCTCACCTATTTTGAGGCCAGTGAATAACAATCTATGTACCACATGTTAGAGAAATGATATATAGATTATTCTCCAACAACATGTAGCACAAGTAAGAAATGGATAAGATGAAAAGGGATGAGATGTATCAGATGAAGTTAGGGTTTCAAATATCATCAACATCATTCATTCGTTTTGGTGGATTTGGTTTTTCAACCTATCAACATCCAAGATCCAATGAGGTTGAGGAATTCGTCTCAAAATCACACCCAGATCAGGACCAAACAAAAATAATAAAATAATATTCAATAAAACAATATTTAAATGATTAATAAAAGGAAAATAATTAGTAAAATACACAAAGTATATTAAAACACTAAATAAAAATCCTAAAAAATAATCAGAGGTAAAAAATGACTCAATAAGTGTTGACAAAAAATTTCATAATTTTGAAAGTCAGAAACTATTTTTAAAATTCAAAGAAATAAGCAAAATAAACCAAAAATTTAAAAAAGTAGTAAAATCGGAAATAAAAATAAGATGAGGTCACCAATATTTGTCAAGAGGTCATGGGATTCGTCCATATTTTTTTCAGAATTTAAAAATCAAGAAATTTTTTTTTAAACAATTAAAACAGTTCAAATAAAGTGAAAAATCATAAAAAATACCAAATCATAAATTAAAATTGTGAAAAAAATAAGAATTAGAAAAAGAAAAATTAAAAGTATTTTTGAGAATTTTTTAAGATATTTAGAAGTTGAAATGAATTTTTTATAAATTTTTGAAGTTTAAAAAAAATCATAAAAATCATAAAATAAGATAAAGCCAAAAAGATATGGACCATCTGATTAATGTAAAACGTGTTAGTAGGCAGATCTGAGGGACCTTGCGTGATGTGCATGTTATGGACCTTATTGAAAAACACACAAAATCAAATAAAAACGGGTTAATCAAATAAAACAATTGTCACGCTATCATTAGTTGAAGAACAACATGTAGGTCATCTTCAACCTCCAAACCTCTGCGCGTTGGATTCTTATGAGATTCTTCAAACAGAATCGTTAGAAGCTCAAACCGGTATCATTGGATTCGTCTCTTCTAGACAATCCTAACCTTACCCTCAAGAAAAATTTCTTTAAACCATAGCTCAGTCGATTTGAGAAAAACCAGAAGAAAAAAGTTGGAAAGGGATTTGAAAATTCATGGCAAAAATCTCTTCCAGTTAAAAACTAATGATGCGATTAGTTTCAGAGTGATGCAAGGTATATTGTATCAACAAGTTTAGAGAGAATTGATAGAAGAATCTACCTGTTGATGTTTAAATTCAGAGCTCTGAAACTTGACTTGGCTAGCACGATTCAGTGCACCTCAAAGCTTGGTTCTTCTTCTATTATCTTCAGGGAAGTTCATGGATGAAGAATCAGCAAATAAATTGGATTGAAAGATGCTTTAGATGATATTTTGAAGGAATTAGTGTGAAGTTGCAACCATGAAATGTGTGACTCATATTTTCTCAAAACTCAGCCAAAACTTGCGTTTCAAAGTGCTAATCACTTCTGGAAGATTGTTAAATATGATTAGAAGTAAAAACGCGCAACAATTTTGTGATCAGATGCCACATTAACCAATTTGCCATCTGACTGTTTTGACAAAATCATTTTCATGGAGCCAACTTTGAATCCATGGTAAAAAAAACTCAAGGGATTTATGACATGATTTTTGAAGCATTTGGAAGATGAGGTTGCAATATTTACAATGTTCCAAGAAAGACATCATTTGGAGATCTGAGCAAAAAGTTATGTCTAATTGAATTTGTGAAAAACACGTGGATGTTTTGAAATTAGAAAAATTCAAAGTGTTGAACTTCAAAATGATCTATAATGTTCTTCAAAATTACATGACCTTTCACTCAAATCTGGTCTTGATATATAAAGATAACATGAAGTAGACTCTTAAATTGAAGTGTGGAATTGAGATCACTCAAAAATCATAAAAATTGAAAGAGTTGTGGTCTTTGGAAGATGATGAACAAATTTGGGGAAAATCACAAAAGACCTATAATCTTTTCAAATGTTCAACCACTTTCCAAGAATTCTCAAGTCTTGCATATAAACACAAATTTGTAGTAGACATCCAAAAGATTATTATGGAAAAAAGATTGGGCTCATGGAGATAAAAATTGACCAAGTTATGATCATTTGAAGTCAAACCCTAAAATTCAAAGGCTTTTCAAGGAGGCTTGTAATCTTTATCAACTATTAGCAGTATCCCGTTCAAAATTAGCCTTAGATTTATGAAGAGAGCTTGTTAAGTACCCTTTAAAGAGAATCATGGTTTTGGAACAAATAAAAAATATCAAGAAACGAGCAGGATATGGTCCTTAGAAGTCAACAAACCCTAGCTCAGAGAGTGTCAAAATGACTTGAAACCCCTTTCAACTTTTGATGATTTTTCTTGCACAATTGGATCTTGTCATATGAATAGAAGTCGTTTTTGATGATGATAAGAATTCATAGCAAAAAGAACCAACTCCAAATGTTGAAAAATGAGAGAGTTATTCACTTATGATCACTGAATCAATCATTTGCTCAATTAGATCAAACTTGTTGAGCCAACCTTGAATCTCTTTGAACTTTCTTGGCAAAATAAAGCATGATGAATCATAAGAGGCCTTGAAATGATGTTTTCTTGAAGCACACTCAAAGATGGAGCTTAAGTCTCAATGAAGCTTTTTGAAGAAGGCATGGAAATAAACACATGAACTTATGAATCTTATTGATTAATTCCACCATCAACTTTGAGGAGATCTTGACCTAAATAAAGTGAGAGAGATCTTTGAACCACAAATATTTGACACCATAGTCATGACTTTGAAGATTGAGCTCTTGCAATCCATTAAAGAACCATTTGACTAAGAACCACCTCTTAAAACCCTAGGTTTGATGGTGAGATGAATGCAATTGTGATCGCCTACAATATAAACATTCAAAGAAACATATATACACATATTGATGTTAGTTAAAATAATACATGTACAAGATACACAAATCAAGGTGCTTGGTAATACCTCAAGAGAAAAACTTAAAGATAGGATAAAGAGAGAAACAACCCTAATGTGTGTGTCTTGATGCATTATGACATGAGATGATGAGAAATCTTAGGGGGGAAATTGGGGTATAACAGGGTTGAAGGATGAACGTAGTTTTGGGGATTATGAAAGACCTAAGGAAACCTATATGGGTTTATAAATAGTGTGGACGTAATGAAGTCTCTATGGGTTAAAGATTAAGACAGACAGACGAAAATTCCTACAGGCTAGGAGTTGTAATAGACAAAAGGAAGTCCTCCAGGCTAGGGAAGCCCTTACAGGTTGGGGATTGACAAACCTAAGGAAACCTAAATGGAAGGGAGGACACCCTATACTTCCTTAGAGATTGTGATGGATACAAGGAACTCCTTAAGGATTATGGATAATGAAACACGAAGAGGAATCCCTTCAACCTAGGAATTGTAACAGACGGACGAGAACTCCTACAGGCTAGGAGTTGTAATAAAAAAATGGGAGTCCTACAGGCGAGGAATTGTAATAAACAAATGGGAGTCCTACAGGCTAGGAATCATTATAGACCAACAGACTGAAGATGTGAAAAACACAAGAAGGGGGGTTGAATTGAAAAACTTGAAATTGAAAGCACAATGACACAATATTTTTATCCTGGTTCGTTTGATCTCAAACTACTCCAGTCCACCCGTCAAGGTGATTTCTCCTCTCTCCAACGAGGTCTTAATTCACTAATCTAAAAAAAGATTACAATCACTACTTTAACAACTGTTAAAGTCTTCTTGAGTATAACCACAATCCGGTTAATCTCAAGGAACACTATTTCAAGACAATTATACAAGATATGTGTTGTTGTTTTTCTTACAAAAACTGTTTATCACAACTGTGATAATTTACATAGGATTATAGCTTGGAAATGTAAATAATATTGCATGCAGCTTTGAATATGCGTGAGTGATAATGTAGCAAATCGTCCTCGACTTTGAATGCTGACTTTGTTTATATAGGCAATGGAATAACGTTGATCATAAAGCATGTTTAATGTAATTAACACACTTTCCATTTGGAGAAGATCCTGTCTGAAAGAAGCCGTTGGAATTGATGCTGTTATGAATGATCAGTAACGCTTCAGAATCTTATCTCCTCGCCTGCTGATGACGCTTCAGAATCTTATCTCCTTGCCTGCTGATGACACTTCAGAACATTGATGACTTGGATTGACATGTTCTTGTTCAGAATCAGAGTTTACTTTGATTAAGCGCAAGTTCTGGTTATCAATCTTCAGCGCATGTTCTGATTGCTTCAGCATGTAGCTCTTAAGGCTTATCTTCTGATGCTGGTATGATCAGAACTTCTGCATACGTAAAAACATAATTTTTAGGGTGCATATTTGTTCTTTGTATTTATTATTTATTCTTTGTATTTGTTATCATCAAAACTCTAACTAAGGGTTGTAGAATCAAACTATGTTGTAACAATCTCCCCCTTTTTTATGATGACAAAAACTAGATTTTTCAATTAAAAATAAAGAACAAAAGGTTTAAGAGAAACTCCCCCTGAGTTGATTACTTCCCTTAAGTTCCTTGAGCATCAGAATTTAGCTGCATCTTCTATCAGAGTTTGTACTTTCTCCCCCTGTTCAAACATTCTCAGAAAGTAGAGGTTAAGTAATTTAGAATGTTTGAGACTTTTGTCTCGGTAAACCATTATTGAAAATATCTTACTTTCTCCCCCTTTTTGTCAGTTATCAAAAAGGTAATATCATCAGAGCCAAAAGATAAGAATAATATTAAAAACATTAAGCATGATAAGTTCCAGAACATAAGAGATTAAAATTAAGCGTTACGGATAAGCAGATTTAAACAGAAATCTAAGAAGGAGGGGGGAGACGTGTGAACAACGCTTCCAACAAACTTTTGATCTGAGTATTAGACTCTTCTTGCTTTCCCAATATGCCTCTGATTTCCTTTGTGGTGTCTTCATGTTTACCTATAATGCTTTTAATCTACTTGTTCGTGTCCTCCTGCTGATCCAACCTTATATGATTAAGAGCATTTTCTTTCTTCAACTCTTCCAGAGTTTGCATAACTAAGGAAGGTGCTGGAGTTTCTTCAGGAGTTGTATGTTGCTCAGAGCATTCTGCAGCTTTTTTAGAGTGAACCATTGCTTATGCTGTAACCATGTCTTCTGAAGCAGCAATCAGGGAGATACTTTCTGATTCTAGTTGAACTTCATCTGAGGGATGATGCTCTGTCCAGGGAGCATTATCTGGAGAGAGGATGTCTTTCTTTAACAGTGGGGTCAGAACTTGGTCTTGAAGATCCTTCAGCTTATCACTAAAGTTCTGCTGAACCTGTTCATAACTCTGTTCCTTCAGCTTCAACGTTTCAGAACTAAACCAGTTTCTGAATCTTGTCCATATATAATCATAAGCAGTAGGATTAGTCATCTCTTGACTAGCATGATTCAAAGAAGTTATCCATTCCTGTATTCTTGTTTCAAAAATCAACAAATTTGTACCAACGGGTCTGATGTGGTTTTAGTTGGTTTGGGTTTGGGAATGGTAGTTTTGAGAGATGGGGAGGTTAGTATTTCCAGCAAGATTGGATCCATGAAAAGTCTCAAATTTTCAGCTGGACGGCTAGTAGGTGAAGGAGTGGGAGAGTCGGGTATGATGATTGGTCTAGTGGGGGTGTTTGGAGGAGTGGATTCCAGAGATGATGGGATTTCTGGAATATCATGGATGGTGAGAGGCATGCGAATAATGATGGGATTTCTGGAATATCGTGGATGGTGAGAGGCATGCGAATAGAAAGTGGTTTTGTGATTCCGGGTATAGAGATAGTATCAGAATCTGAATGAGGTTCTTCAGATTGGTTTTTTGAAACATAATGAGGTTCTGGTTCATGGATAACAGAAGATTTATTTTCAGAAGGTTGAACTTCTGGTTTTTGTGAGATGGAGTTCAAATCTTCTGGTTGTGCTATTTCTGTTTGAAGAATTTTTTGATGAGGTGATTGTGGTTGTGAAATTTCAGGTTGAGAAATTTTTGGTTGATGTGTTTCTGGTTGAGGTGATTGTGGATGAGGAATTTCTGTTTGTGGAGAGAGTGGTTGCAGAATTACTGGTGTGGTATCAGAGTTTGGATTTTGTGGTACAGGAGCTGAAAAGTCTTGGTCAAATAAATCAATATCAAACAAAACTTTGGCAAGTTCTGGTTGGTTTTGTTCAGGATTTGGATTATGAGAAAGGGAGTGAGTTTCATTCAGACCTAGAGTTTCTGATGGGTCAAACCCTATGTCAAAGTCTTCAAATGTTTGGGGTGATGGGTTTTCTGGTTGAGAAGGCATGGCTTCAGATGTTGATACATTTATTGATTCTATAACAGTAATAGAGGAAGGATTACCTGTCTTTTTGGCAGCTTTTGGAGTCCTCTGAGATGGTCCTTCTGCTGCAACTTTCCTTTTCTTGGTCTTCTTTAAAACAACTTCTGGAGCTTCCTTATGCAAATCTTGGATGTTGATTTTTGGTGCAGTACCATCTGCCTTACAAGCATCCATATATCTGACTATTATTTCTGGCTTGGAGTCAATCTCAGAAAATAGAGGAAAATCATCCAGAGGTATCCTTCTCGAAGTGATGGTTGCATAAGAAGTAATAGTGGGTTCCTTCTTGATATTCTCAATGATTTTCATCTTCTTCAGATTTTTAGCGTTCAGGGGCTTCCTATTGGTTGCTTCCAATATGCTGATTTCCTAAGCCTCAGTGAAATGTTCTATCAGCCTATTCTCTGTCAGAATATCTGATATGAGCCTGCCTAAGGGTATCCAGTCCCTCTTGGTCCGTTCGTCTTCTTGTTTCCTTCACACTCGTTCTAAGATGATTAAACATCAAGTGTGGAAGGTTTACCTTAGTCCTCTTAGAAATGAAATAGATCAGAAACTGCTGATCAATGTTGATATAATCAGGAGAGCTAGTTAGCTTCCTGTGGTTGATACACCCCAGAATAATTCTTGCCCAGATTATGTGGTGATCCTTCAGATCTCTGATTTTGCTGGAGGGAAGTCCATGAGTAAATATTTCCCTTGCAATAGAACCTACGTTAGAGCATCTCTCAGCCATGTCAATGCATCTGACACCTCCACCATTGTAACCAATAAGCTTTGAAATTAGGTCTTCTGTAATAACAATTTTCTTCCCCGTGACATAAGAGGTAACTTGATGATTTGAAGAAGAAGCATGTATCCATAATTCTTTGATAAGAATTGGAAATGTTGGCCCCAGTAGACGGCCAAAGTATTTTCTCCAACCTTGAGCAGTGACATCTTCATACAGATTGAAGCCATTTTCTTGCAAGCTTTCAAAGTCAATAATCAGTTCTGAGAGAACTTCCATATTATCAATGGGAGTGAGTAGCATTCTGTAAGGTTCTTCATATTGTTCCATTGAAGCAGATTCCTGAGTACTGATGTTTTGGACGCTTGAAGAAGCCATTGTTCACACAAGATTTGAGGAAAATGAAAGGGGTTTTTGAAAATAAGAACTTGAAACGATAGAAAATATTTAGAGAGTAAAGAGAAGTGAATGTAAAAAGTGAAATTTGATTTTAAATAGTTTTTCTTGAAAGTGTAAACATTAAGAGAGAGAAATAATTAGTCATGATTATAAGCATTAATGACAGCTGAAATCAGGGGATTCAGAAAGATACTGGAACGGTTACCCATGACATGTGTCTCAATGCACCCAATCAGCGCTTTTGACCTTTCAGAAAATTGAACGCGTGTTCAGCCTCAGAAAGTAGCTGATGAATGGATGACAACTGTTTGATTATGTGAACAACGTGCTTCTATCCTTGAAATGAAACGTTCAGATCTTCATGGATAGATTCTGATGCAATCTGTACTTCTAAGACTCTGAACACAGGTTGATCAGTAGTTCACAGAAAATAACAATGTTCTGAAGGTTAAGATATACAAATAAAATATTTTATTCTTAGCATAGCTTCATGTTGAGATGTTTCAGAATGAAGTTAAACCTATCTTTAGAAAGAGGTTTTGTAAAGACATCAGCCCATTGAGGGTCTGTGTCAATAAATTTTAAGTTAAGAATCCCTTTCTGAATATAGTCCCTCATAAAATGATGTTTTATTTCTATATGCTTAGCCCTAGAATGCAAAATTGGATTCTTGCTGAGACAAATACCAGAAGTATTGTCACAGAGGATATGAATGTTACTCTCAAATATGTTGAAGTCTTCAAGTTGACTTTTCATCCAGAGCATTTGCGGGCTACATCCAGCAGCTGCTATGTATTCAGCTTCTGTTGTTGATAGTGCAATTGTGGACTGTCTCTTGCTGGTCCATGAGATCAGGTTTTCTCCCAGAAACTGGCAGCTTCCAGAAGTGCTTTTACGCTCTACTCTGTCTCCAGCGAAGTCAGCGTCACAATATCCTACTAAGCTGTAATTATTTGATTTTCTATAAAACAAACCCAGATAAGTAGTACCTTTCAGATACTTGAAAATTCTCTTAACTGCAGTTAAGTGAGATTCTCTAGGATCTGATTGGAATCTAGCACATAAGAAAACACTAAATAAAATGCCAGGCCTTGAAGCCGTTAGATAGAGGAGAGAACCAATCATACCTCTGTAGACCTTCTGTTCTACCTTTTTACTTACCTCTTCCTTTTCCAGAATGCACGTGGGGTGCATTGGAATCTTTGAGGTCTTACATTATGAGAGATCAAATTTCTTCAGAAGTTCTCTGACATATTTGCTTTGATGAATGTAAGTTCCTTCTGGGGTTTGGTTTATCTGAATTCCCAGAAAGAATTTAAGTTCCCCCATTAGGCTCATCTCAAACTCTGCCTGCATACATTTAGCAAACTATCTTCCCAGAGAGGGTTTAATAGATCTAAATATGATGTCATTAACATAAATTTGACATACTAACATGTCATTCTTAATTGTCTTACAGAACAAGGCTGTGTCCACTTTCCCTCTGGTGAATTCCTTTTTCTAACAGAAAGTTACTTAGTCTTTCATACCAAGCTCTGGGAACTTGTTTCAGACCATAGAGTGACTTCTTTAGTTTGAAAACATATTCTGGATTTTTGGAATTCTCAAAACCAAGAGGTTGGTTCACATATACCTCTTCATCTATATAGCCATTTAAGAATGCACTTTTGACACCCATCTGATATAGAGTGATGCCATTGTTTACATCAAATGATATTAAAAGTCTGATAGATTCTAACCTGGCGACTGGAGCAAAGGTTTCTATATAGTATATCCCTTCTTGCTGACTATAAACTTGTGCTACCATTAGTGCTTTGTTTCTGATGACTTCACCTTGCTTGTTCAGTTTGTTTCTAAACACCCACTTTGTACCGATGACGTTGAATCCTTTTGGTTTGGGAACCAGATCCCATACGTCATTTCTGGTGAATTGATTTAGTTCCTCCTGCATTTCCAGAATCCAGTCATTTTCCAGAAGTGCTTCATCAATTATTGTTGGTTCAATCAGAGAGACCAGTCCCATGAGGGATTCTTTAGAGTTTTTGAATGTTGATCTTGTTCTGATTGGATCATCCTTCTTTCCCAGTATTGTATCTTTTGGGGGATCAATGCTGCTTTTGGATAGTCTTTTCTGGAGTTGATTAACATAATGTGTTGGATTGCTTGCAATAACTCTTTCTGATGTTGAGGGAGTGTCTCTGTTGAGAACTTCTGATGAGTTGTCTTCAGTACCTATGAGTTCAACTTCCATACCTGCAAGGAATTCATTCTGCTTTGACTTTTGAGAGTCAAGCTTATCATCAAACCTAACACTAATTGACTCTTCAACAATTTGTGTTTCTGTATTGTATACTCTGTACCCTCTTGAGCGTTCAGAGTATCCTAACATGATACACTTTTGTGCTTTAGAGTCAAACTTGTTCAAATAATTTTTTGTATTCAGAATAAAGCATGTGCATCCAAATGGATGAAAATAAGAAATGTTGGGCTTTCTGTTCTTCCACAATTCATATGGAGTCTTTTCCAGAATAGGTCTTATGGAGATTCTATTCTGAATGTAACACGTTGTGTTAATTTCCTCTGCCCAGAAGATCTTAGCAACGTTAGTCTCGTTGATCATGGTTCTGGCCATTTCTTGTAAGGTTCTATTCTTTCGTTCTACAACTCCATTTTGCTGGGGAGTTCTAGGAGAAGAGAAGTCATGCAAGATGCCTTTTTCATTAAAAAATAATTCAAAATTTTTATTTTCAAATTCCCCACCATGATCACTTCTGACTTTGACAATTCTAAGATCCTTTTCATTTTGAACTTCGTTGCAGAAGGTAACGAATACAGAGTGTGACTCGTCCTTGTGTCTTAAGAACTTTACCCATGTCCATCTGCTATAGACATCTATGATTACTAACCCATACTTCTTGCCGCTGACTGATGCAGTTTTTACTGGTCCAAATAAGTCAATGTGCAGAAGTTCTAATGGCTTAGAGGTGGAAACAACATTTTTGGATTTGAAAGTAGGTTTTGCAAATTTACCTTTCTGACATGCTTCACACAGAGCATCTGAGCTAAACTTCAAATTAGGATGTCCTCTGACCAGATTGAGTTTTTTAATCTGGGATATTCTTCTCATACTAACATGCCCAATCTTCTCTGCCAGACCCATTGCTTGTTGTTAACAGAAAGTTGGCATTTTACATTCTGACTCTTTAGTTCAGAAACTTTTATTTTATAAATGTTGTTTTTCCTCTTTCCATTAAATAGGATAGTCCCATCTTTCTGACTAACAGCTTTGCATGAATTTTGATTAAAGATTATATCATAACCGTTATCACTTAATTGACTTATGGATAACAGGTTATGCATTAATCTATCAACTAATAATAAATTATTTATAGAGGGAAGATTTCCATTACCTACTGTTCCAAAGCCAATGATTTTTCCTCTCTGATTGCCTCCAAAGCCCACGTAGCCTCCAGGCTTTGGAACATATGCCTTCTTCCCATCATGTGTCGCGAGCAGCCAGAGTCCAGGTACCATGACTGGTGTCTTAGTCTTGCTGCTAAAGATATCTGCTACATGTATAATTTTATCCTTAGGTACCCACATTTTCTTGGGTCCTGATTGGTTAGTTTAACCAAAATTATGATTGAACTTTGGTTTGACAGAATAATCACTACTTGTGTATTTTATGTCATATGTGTGCCCATATATAAAGTGTGATTTTAGTGGTGTGCATTTTATAACTAAGTCCATGGCATTTTTTGGTGCATATACCTTACCTTGATATCCTATCCCTTTTCTGCCATTTCTGCTAACTACATAGATCATTGAAGCCATCTTGCTTCTGTCTATATTTTTAGCTAGAAACTTCTGAAAGTTGTGATCATACTCTTTGATGATCTCATCAGCATTACTGGGAGTCTCAGAGATTGTTTCCTTCTGAGAGTTTTGCAAATCATTTTCTAATTTTGAATTTTTTTCTTTTAACTCATAATTCTATAATCTGAGACTCTCAGAATTTTCAGAGTCATAGGCAAGATTCCTTTTCAGGTTTCTGAGTTTGACTCTGATTTGCTGATACCTTTCCAGAATTTCATTTAGACTTTCTGCAAGTTCAGCCTTAGTAAAGTTTATGGTAAAATCAGGAAATACCTCTTCAGTGTCTGATTTTGATTCTGAACCAGAAGCTTCACTGTCTTCTGATACGTTTTCCATGAGAGCTATGTTTGCTCTTTCATCATCTGATTTTGAGTCAGCTTCAGAGGTGTCAGAATCATCCCATGTAACCATGAGGCTTTTCTTCTTTTCCTTGAAGAACTTCTTTTTGGGCTTTTCCTTCTGAAGCTTTGGGCAGTCACTTTTGTAGTGCCCTTGCTCGTTACATTCATAGAAGATGATGTCCTTGTTATTTAGATTTTTATATCCTGAAGAACCTTCAGATCTTCTGTGTCTAGAGGAAGACTCAGACTTTCTGTATCTGGAGGAGGATTCATTCTGATTCTCTGATCTTCTGGGATTTCTGAACTTCCTTTGTCTCTGCTTCCACAGTTGGTTCACCCTTCTGGAGAGGAGAGATAGTTCATCTTCTTCTGATGAGGATCCATCAGAAGTTTCTTCCACAGCCTGCAAAACCTTAGAGTCAGATTTTCTGTTAGATTTTAAAGCTAGTGGCTTACCTTGCTTTTGAGGCTCATCTTCTTATAGCTATATCTCGTGACTTCTGAAGGAGCTGATAAGTTCCTCCAGAGATATTTTGTTGATATCTTTGGCTAGCTTAAGTGCTGTGACCATTGGCCTCCATTGCTTGGGCAAGCTTATGATGATCTTCTTAACGTGATCAACAGTGGAATACCCTTTGTCAAGAACCTTTAGTCCAGCAACAAGGATTTGGAATCTTGAAAACATAGTTTCTATTGATTCACTATCTTCCATCTTGAATGCCTCATACTTCTGAATGAGTGCAAGGGCCTTGGTTTCTTTGACTTGAATGTTTCCTTCATGCGTCATTCTCAGAGAGTCAAATATGTTCTTGGCAGTCTCTCTGTTTGATATTTTCTCATATTTTGAGTATGAGATGGCGCTGAGAAGTATTGTTCTGGCCTTGTGGTAGTTTCTGAATTCACGCTTTTGCTGATCAGACATCATTTTTCTGTCTACCCTCTGACCACGTCCATCCACTGGGTGCTTATATCCATCAGTCACCATGTCCCACAGATCAGCATCATGGGCCAGAAAGAAACTCTCAATTCTGTCTTTCTAGTAGTCAAAGTTTTCTCCATCAAAGACTGGAGGTTTGCCACTAAATCCGTCCTTGTCTTCATGGTTGTCATTGCGGATGTTTTGACTTGGTCCCACCATAGTGTTTTTCTGAAGCTTGGATCTTGTACTGACACGGTTAAGTGTTTAAGCTTAGAACCAGGCGCTCTAATGCCAATTGAAGATGTGAAAAACACAAGAAGAGGGGGTTGAATTGAAAAACTTGAAATTGAAAGCACAATGACACAATATTTTTATCTTGGTTCATTTGATCTCAAACTACTCCAGTCCACCCGTCAAAGTGATTTCGCCTCTCTCCAACGAGGTCTTAATTCACTAATCTCAAAAAGATTACAATCACTACTTTAACAACTGTTAAAGTCTTCTTGAGTACAACCACAATCCGGTTAATCTCAAGGAACATTGTTTCAAGACAATTATACAAGATATGTGTTGTTGTTTTTCTTACAAAAACTGTTTATTACAATTGTGATAATTTACACAGGATTATAGCTTGGAAATGTAAATAATATTGCTTGCAGCTTTGAATATGCCTGAGTGATAATGTAGCAAATTGTCCTCGATTTTGAATGCTGACTTTGTTTATATAGGCAGTGGAATAACGTTGATCATAAAGCATGTTTAATGTCATTAACACACTTTCCATTTGGAGAAGATCATGTCTGAAAGAAGCCGTTGGAATTGATGCCGTTATGAATGATCATTAATGCTTCAGAATCTTATCTCCTTGCCTGCTGATGACGCTTCAGAACATTGATGACTTGGATTGACATGTTCTTGTTCAAAATAAGAGTTTACTTTGATTAAGCGCAGGTTCTGGTCATCAATCTTCAGCGCATGTTCTGATTGCTTCAGCGTGTAGCTCTTAAGGCTTATCTTTTGATGCTGATATGATCAAAACTTCTACATACATAAAAACATGATTTTTAGGGTGCATATTTATTCTTTGTATTTATTATTTATTCTTTTTATTTGTTATCATCAAAACTCTAACTAAGGGTTGTAGAATCAAACTATGTTCTAACACGGACAATTGAGATGAAGGTTTGACTGAGGGAATAACATGGAAGAGAGCACATGGTGACTGTTCAATGGTCACCAGATCCCATGTCCTTCTAGAGGCCACTTGGTTTGCATCATAGAGGATGTCCTTCATGGGAAGGTTCCATATGGAGAACAAGATCCTAAGGTTCTATGGAAAGTGACAGACAAAATGGAATCCCTACCAGTTAGGGATTATAACAAACAAAGGAAATCCCTACAGGCTACGGATTATGTTATACCACTGGAAATTCCTACAGGCTAGGGATTATGATTCAAAAGAAAATTCTACGGGCTAAACAAAAGAATACCCTTACTATTTTAGGGTATAATAATGATAAAATATAACCCTACCTAAGTTTAGGGTTATAAAAGAATATCCCTCGTGGGAAGGCTTCCTATGCAGGATGGGATGATAACAGTTTCCTTAGTACGTAGGTTCATAAGTTCGTTCTATGGATTTTTCTACCCTTTCCAAAGGTGGTTTCCTTAAGGGAATCATGGATAATACCAAAGGGTAAATACACAAGGGCCTCCCTTAAGTGGAGATTGTAGACGGAATCTTTCGTCTCTTAGGTCGTACAAGGCCTCACCGTGAGATTTTATTTTAGGGTTATACAAAGAGTCATTAGCCAAATCATGAAGTCCTACCTCCTAGAGAGTCTAGCCTTATAAAATATATTCCTTGGAACTCAACCGACTCTAGGCGAAGTCGTCACAAAAGCTCGTAGGGGTGTTTACCCCCCTTGACCAATAGACAATCCTTCTTCTAAGGTTTGATATTATTATTTTTAATTTAAATCCCACCAACGGCAAAATAAAAAATAGACGATATAAATAAATAAGTAAACCAACAAATAAACAAATATAGAAATAAAAACATACCAAAAATAGAAAGAAACCCTAGACCTAAAAAGAAGGGTAGACTCTAAACCCTAGGGTTGTGTATCCCTAGAAGAGTTGTCGTAACCGGCAAAAAATAATGAGTCTCCACCTTTAATTTTTGTCCTGAGGATGAGGGAATAATGGATAATCCTAATCGTTTAGAGATTCTATGTTCGCGAGTTGGTTAGATGAAGGGAAGGTGTTAGGCACTTGTCATCTCCCTTGTTCTCAAGGGGCTCCACTTTTAGGTTTAGGGGTAGGTAGGTAATTTCTATCTAAAAGTTATTGTTTCCATATATTTGAGAAGAAAAATTAATTTTTTAGTTGAGGGACTCGTCTTGGTTTTAATCGCGTGCCTACGTATCTCCTTGCGAAGAATCACAGTCCAATTTCATAGTTTGTATCTTTGGTTGGTGTTTTTATAGGATTACGTAGAATTTCTTTCGAATTATTCTTGAACCTTCTCCAGCTTTGAAAAGTGAGTGATCATAGATGCAATTCACAGTTAAGTTTGAAAGCAATATTACTTAATCCTTTTTTGAAAATATCTTGTAGTTTTTGTTAAGTTAGTGAAAATGGGTAATTATTTTGAATTGGATTTTCTTGAATCATTGAAGAAGATTTGATCTTCATCAGAACTATATCGCTCTAGGCGAAGTAATTTATTCGATTGAGTCTTGATAAAGATTTGATCCTTATTAGAATTAATTCGCTCAAGGCAAAGAAATTGACTTGATCGATAAGGAGTTAATCCTTATTTGAATTTGATCGCTCTAGGAGAAGAAATTTGATCCTGGTTTATTTGTGATTTTTAATTATTTTGGACTTGTATTTTTTAAAGTAGAATGGAGTATGTATTATAAAAAAATACAATTTAACAGTAAATATCCACATTATAGTTCTAAAAATTTAACAAGATAAAAACAGTTCCTGATAATAAGAAAATAAAAAAACAACTTAAAAAAAATTTTAGAAACTTGGGGGGTGTATGTTTATGCCCTGGTAGTAAAACCATGGGTGCTAATAGCCTGGGCTTAGGCCCAAGACAAGTCCAAATACGTTTGAGCTCCATACATGTGTGTCCAGGAGCTACGGTAATCTCTTCTTTTGCATGAAGGGAGATCAAGATCATATGGCCTTCAAAGGTTAACTTTAGGACCCTGTGATTGCTGATATGCACAACAAATGGAAGAGATCATGTCTTGACTGAGAATGCTTGCTAAGGAAGAGTGCGGGTGTAATACGGTGGAAGAACTGACTTGGTTTTACATTTTATCGCAAATGTTGCGGATAGCAAGAGTCGTCACCGACTTTTCTTTTATCCAATAAGGAAAGGGTGGAAAGAATAGGAAAGACCTTTTTCGATTGAGTTCGGGGGGTAGATTATGAAAAGGGAAGGTATTAGCACCCTTTTCATCCGTATTTATCTACGAGATCTTAATCTGTAGCTCACTTTGTTTTGAAAAACTGCTTTGTGTCGTGTGTTTGAAAAATATTTTGAAATGCCGATGTAAGGAAACTTTGTAATGAATCTCGTATCTCTCCTCGAGAATGCGTACAAAGTGTTTGGTTGAAAATATTTTTGAAAAGTATTTTTGAAATATGTTTTTGTTTTGAAAGGTTTGTGAGCAAGCGATTAACATTGTTCTACCTACTCAAGGTTATTCTTGTTATTTTCCTCCTCCTTTAGATAGTGCTACCCTACCATTAGTTAGTAGGAAGCCCTATCGTTAGATGTGAAGGGACAGGAGTGGGTCATCGTACAGTCATTGGAGGCAACTGGTAAAGACGCTTTAGCAATTTTTTGTTAAGAGACTAGATCATTTACAAAAGGCAAATCCGAAAGGGTTATCGAGGGACTATGATCTTTGTTTTCGAGTGAATTTGCTAAAGCGTCCCCACATTCGACAGACACGACTGTTTTTTCCGAAGGAAACAAGGGAGGTTACCCTAGAGGTGTGAGTGTGCGAGGTGATTTGTTTTCAGTTATTTAAGTCTTTGAAATTAGGGTTAGCTAACGTTTTCTTTTAATCTTTCCATACAAGTCTAATTACTAACAGTAATAATATAGCAATAATGAAAATGATAAATGCACGGAAAATAAATGCAGAAAGAAAACCCTAGACTATCACAATTCTTCGGGGAAGTTACATAATATAAATGCGGAACTTAAACCATAATTACTATCACAAACTGTGAGCAGTTACAATAATAATGAAAAAATGCGAGAAAGAATAAACTACACGAAGAGAATGTAAGATTAAAAACAAACAATGCTTTTTTCAGTGGTTTTGATGAAAAAGGTTTTTGACGATTAAATAAACCTAAAAAAAGTCTAATTAATTTTAATTAAAAAAATAAAGTTGATTAATTAAAATAAAACCCTAAAAACCTAATTTGATTAATTAAATTAAAAAACCTAATCGAATTAAGGTTTGTAGAAAAATGGTTTTTTGAAAAAAATAATAGGTTTGTAAAAGGTTTTTTGTGAGATTAAAATAAAACAAGAGAAAAGAGTAAGAAGAATAGAAAAATGGAGAAAAAACCATAATTTCCAGGGGTGGGTGTTGAACCCACGCCCTTATCACTTTCATCCAGCATGTCCACCACTAGGCCAGGCGCGCTTTGGTGTCAAGGAAAGGAAACCAAAGCGTTTTGTTATTGTCCTGCAAAACATGAAAAAAAATATATGAAAAACATCAAAATGCCAAAAGCAGGGATGAAACTCGTGCCCTTGCATAGTAAAGCCTTAGCGCACGCGTTTTAACCATTGGGGTAGTGATACATCCATTGTTTAAACTGAAACGATTTAAACAAATATCAAACAAAATGCATGAACCGGAGAGGTATCAGAGCCCTAGCTCCAGTCGTCTTCTCCGATAGCTTCCTTTTATGTTCCTGTGAAACAAACAAATATTAGCAATCCAGGAGGACCCTAACCCACTAAATCAAGGCATGCGAATCAAATGGGATGATTAGTTTGGGCTGAATCACAATGGTTTAGGAGCTACAACGAAGATATCTTGAATCAACATGAACATGGCTATGGACTATTTAGCCATCATGGGGCTCTCACAATAGATCGCTCATGCATTATTGAACCTTGGGAACATGTTAAATGAGTTAGTACATACTAAAACGCAAGGAAAACAAAGGTATGAAATTCATGCAATATCAAAACCGACGTGGCATGTTTGTACGTTTTTATGCCCTTTTGATCATGGTAATCGATCCAACCTTACCCTCTCGCATTCCTAGAAGTGAATGGAAGGATTAGTAGACCTCAAGAGTGGATGCAAGCTAGGGTTTCAAGTTTCCCTAGTTTGAATGATTTTGAGATTTTTTTGGAAGTTGTTTTGTGCATAATGTTTCGTGGTTCAAACTTTGTATGAATCAAGAGAATATATAGGTTAAATTTAGGTCAGAGTAACATGGGCTTGGACTATTGTAATAAGCATTATCTTATTTTATTTTGAATTTTAAAATAATTAAAGATAAAAAATAAATAAATAAAAACCCAAGGAGGTGCATGAGTAAGATCTGAGGTGTATGTGAAGTGTAGAACACATTTGCTCAAAATTTCCCAACTTGCACTAGTCATAACTCTCTTAACTTTCATAATTTAAAGGTGGTCTTGGACTTTTTGGAAAGCTCAGGCTGTCCTCTACAATATCTATTTTGATCATTTTTGCATTTGAATACTTTATCTTGATGTAAGTTGCCTTGACAAAAAGTGTCTTTTTGTTGACTTTTGAAATGACCTATAATATATTGGCCCATATCTCTCAAATGAAGCATTTTTTGGACTTGAGCTTAGAGAGACAAAGTTGTAGATAATTGAATTTCCTTCACAATGAGCTTTGCTTGAGGATGATCTGATGAAGCATGTGGAAGTTATGCTTGGTCAAAGTTTAGTTGACTTCTCCTAAAGAAAACCCTAATTTGGCAACTTTTGACTTTTGATGATTTGAGAGTTTTCTTGATGAATCATCATCAACCCTTGATCAAATGATGAATATGACCTCAAAACCTTGATGTTAACCAAAAATATTGAGGTTTGACTGTATATTGACCATAGTTCACTTTTTGTCCAATACAGTTGATTTTCAGTCATCTGAGCAATTGACTAAGAAAACCTGTGATGCAAGGCATGAAACTTGGCATGAGAATTCTTGAAGACATATAAGAAACCATGGAAACAACTTGATGTTGGATTAAAATATCCAGCGTCAACCTTAGGGATTCGAAGGGCTTAACATCCCCCCATGGGCGCCTACACAGGTGTGTTAGGTGGGCCAGTTAGGCCCTTGTTAGATTCTCTATAAGGAAATAGAGTAGCACCTTGGCTACAAGCAATTGCTTTTAGCTCAGTGGTAAGTGCTTGATCCTACAAGTGGTATCAGAGCAAGGTCATGGGTTTGAATCCCCCCGGCTGACACTAGGGGGGGAGATTGTTGGATTAAAATATCCAGCGTCAACCTTAGGGATTCGAAGGGCTTTACATCCCCCCATGGGCGCCTACACAGGTGTGTTAGGTGGGCCAGGTAGGCCCCTTGTTAGATTCTCTATAAGGAAATAGAGTAGCACCTTGGCTACAAGCAATTACTTTTAACTCAGTGGTAAGCGCTTGATCCTACACTTGAGACCTTAGAAACCCAAAATTACTTGAGAAAAGTGAAACCCTAGTTGTAAGTCCATTGCTTAGGAGGAGAATTTGTCTGATTAATTCTTGAGTGACCTTGAGCATTTGAGAACCCTAGGAGAATATCTTGAAGAAAAGGGATGGCAAATTTTGGGGTACAACAGGGGGAGAGATTTAAAGTTATCTCATCGCTTGTCCCTCGTGAGGCCACACGTCATGCATCTGTCCGCCGACCCAAGGCCATATAAAAGGCTGAGGATGCGCTTGCCTTCATTTTTCTCTTTTATTTCTCTCTCTCTTCACTCTCCATATATTTATCTCGTTTTTTAGGCAGGTGGGATAAATATGGATGAACACCACCATTACGTTCATCTGCACTGCCGACCATCTTCATAGCTACCACCGTGGAACACCAGGTTTTGGTTGAATGCTCACTGGAGTCTAGATTTTTTTCCAGATTTTTCCTTCATCCTTCCTCTGTTATCCGTACCTGTAAGCCACATGAACCCTAGGGGTGAACCCTAACCCTAGGATTCTTCAACAATACTCAGATTAGTTCAAAAGACAACAATTTAAGCTACGAATTCTATCATTTCTCCTTCTGATTCTTTTAATTTGTTAATTGCGTCTCTGATCTCTCTGTTCTTTGCTTACATGTACTGATTAAGGGTCACGGCGCATGCAAGGTTTTCTGCTCCAAGTTTACAAAAACAATCCCCCTTCGTCTCAAAATTCTTCTTCTTTAAATAGTGTTAGGGTTTCTATTTATTTTAGGAAATTAGATTAGGTTTTGATTTCTGATTTGTAATTATATATATATATATATATATATATATATATATATATATATATATATATATATATATATATATATATATATATATATATATAAATTAATGTTAGATTTAGGGTTTCTGGATTTAGAATAAATCTGAATCATGATTTGTAACTTGTATAGAAATCCAAATCAAACAAAATCTTTTCCAATTTCACTTCATATCTTCAGATTCATGGGCTTGGACTTAGATTAGGGTTTGATAGTACTACCAGCGGCAGCGGCCAAGCTTGGTTGGGCAATTCAGGGTGTCAAACCCCAGTTAATCTGGTCAACAGAAAAATAAATTAAATTAAAAATAAAAATAAATAAAAATAAAATAAAAATGAATGAGCTGACTCCAAGCCAACCCCCCTCTTATCTTAAAATTAATATTAATATCAATTGAAAAATAATAACAAAGATAAAAATTAATGGTATCATTTTTAGAGAAGGTTGACTCCGAGTCAACTCTAAAAAAATGAAATATTAACAAATATTAATAATAATAAAAATGAAATAATGAATTTAATATACATAAAAATAAAATAAAAATAGAAATACTATTTAGATATGATTATAAAATAATATTAAATAATTTAAAAACCATTTAAAATAATTTAAAATAAAAAGCAAAAATGGACCGGACTGGTTTGATTAAGCTAACGGGCTAACTATTTCTAATTGCCCCTTCATTAGGAATATCCACCCCTTACCCTTAGACTTAATTACAAAAATAGAAATAAAGTGTAGAAAAGATAGAAAAGTAGAATTCTGAAAAGAAGGTTTGATAAATAGAGGGGCAGACATATTTGGGTTAAGATAACTTCATCAACATACAAATCAGAAGCCTATGAAGATATAGAAGATAAAGATCAAGACTACAGATTGTGTGTGATGCTGAGTATAAAAGTACAAAGTACACTGTGACCTCTACTCTAATACGGTGTCATATAGACATACTTTTTGTACTTGTTGTCTACCATTCTCACCATAATCGTTGGGGACAAAACAATTGGTTTTGTGTTTCCTATTCTACCCTCCAACAGAGCTCTTTTTCAGCTATAAAAGGAGGAATTGGAAGAATTTTAAATCAACGAATTAATTCAACAAAATTACTCTAAAGTGTTGCGCAAACTCTTTTGAGATATTCTTTGTATAGTTTTATAAATAAGCAAAGAGCTTTTATTTGTATCTTGTTATCAACACTTTTGTGTTGTTGTACTTAAATATTGTGTAATCTACTTGATTAGAAGCATATTTGTATACACATATTTGTAAATCGATGGTTGTTGATAGGTTCCTTGAGAGACTCAGTGAGCCAGGATTCACAAGAAGACTTTGGCTGCAGTCATCGTGGATTTGGCGATAAAGATCGACGGACTTGATGGGGTTGTCAACAAGGTTGATCAAACTTATTGTAGTTGTTTGTGATTGGTTGATTATAGTGGATTAAGTCCTTGTGGATTAGGCAAATCACCTTGCAGGGTGGACTAGAGTAACTTAGTTAATAGTGAACCAGGATAAAAATGTTTGTGTTTATTTATTTTTAATCACTTGTTAAGCTTGTGTTTTGAGTTGCGAAAAAGATTATATTTGGTGCAACCCAATTTAAACCTCCCTTTCTTGTGTTTCTCGCAACTTCAATGGACACATTGTAGGCCCCCAAAGATCAGCATGGATGTAATCAAGAGACCCACGTGTTCTTTGTTTGCCTTTATTGGATTTTACTCTATAAGATTTTCCAAGTACACAGGATTCACAAAACTTAAGCTTTTCGACTTTGTCTCCACCAAGCAGATTTAGTTTCTCCAGTTCGACCAGACCTCTTTCAGTGACATGGCCCAATCTCATGTAGCAAATTTATGTCTTCAATAAAGGTTTTATGGATGCAACATCTACGGAAACACTGACAACTTCAGCCTTAAGGGTATACAAGCCTTGTCTCTTCACGCTTCCCAGACTTCCTTTAACCCCTTCAAGAATCTTAGGATTCTTTTATCTCGTTGGAAAACATATCCTTTCTTGTCGAATTCACCAAGAGAAATCAAATTTCTCTTCAAATCAGGTACATACCTGACTTCAGTCAACAACCTTGTTGACTCATGATGGAGGTTGAATCTCAAAGATTCAACACCTGCAATCTTGAAAGCTTTGTTGTTTTCCGACAATATAGATCACCATCATGATCACATAGTTCCTCGAATAAGTCTTTGTTCAGATTCAGGTGTCAAGTGCAACCTGAATCCATAATCCACTCTTTACTTGAGTCATTTCTTGAAACCGCAAGAACATCATATGAGTCGAAAGCATCTTGAAAATGGATGTGTTTCCATTATCCTTACCTTCATGATATTTCAGACGTTTCAGGAACGCTTTTCTTGTGTGACCCTCCTTTTTACATTGATAACATCAAATGCCATATGCATCACCACTATAAGACTTATGTTGACTTTTACCCTTCTTCTTCTCAAAATTTCCATCTCTCTTTGTGAATTTTTCCTTAACCGATGGACCTTCACCAGTCGAAGATGGCTTATGCTCCTTTTGTTTGTCCAAACCCTTATAATACAAGGATGATTTAACTTCTTCAAAGTTCAGAGACTCTCTTCCATACAAGAGAGTTTCTTTGAAGTGAGCGTGTGATCTGGACAAAGCACATAATAACAATAGCACTTGATCTTCATCATCGATCTTGACATTGATATTTTACAGATCAAGAATCATCTTGTTGAACATATCCAACTTTTTCTCCAGGACTTTGTATTCACTCATGGTAAATAGTATAAAGTCTATCAAACAAAAATCTAAGTAGGACAGACCTCCGCCCACGGGCCATCCCTGAATGAGGTAAGAAAGTCATTCTCAACCTTTCTCTTTAGGCTATCCACAAACAAATTAGATGAGCCATTAATCTTAGAGACTAAGATAGACACCCCTCTCACCAAGTAGAATAAATGTGGAGCATAGAAAACCTAACTCTTAGAAAAGAAGAAACAACTTGATCACCATATCTACCTGATAAAATATTCCTTTTAGCACTTACATAGTAGAGATAGGTTCCCTAAGCAAATATCGCAAACGCTAAGATCACCTTTCTGCATAGTGTAGCAGTAGAAATATTGAGACTAAGCAATTGAATTGACTTGGCTCGCACAGATCAAATAAAATCACCACCGTGCTTTATTGTTTCCAAAGGAATGAGAAAAGAGTGAATAACCCAAAAAAAGAGGGGGAGAGAATCTAAGTACGGGGGTTGGTTATGCAAATGGAAGGTATTATCACCCTAAACATCTACGGTACTCCGCAGGAATCTCTTTGAAAATTTGTGTATTTTGGATATAAGTGTTATATAAAAAACAGATGGTGTAGATGGGAAAAGAATTAATTTTTACTATTTTTACACCTGTTGCGGTTGCGAACCTTTAGTGCCTCTGTATCACCCTCCCTGCAATAGGGGAGCAGGGTATTCATAGTTCACCTTTTAAAATTTTAAAAAACAAATGTATTGGTTAATTTTAAGAGATGAGACATCATCATCATCTCCGAGTGGAAGAATATACTTACTACCCACGATTATGAGAAAGGAGAATTTTCATCATCTCAAAGTGGAGGATATAGCTTATCAACAATGCCTCACTCGACACTTAAGTGGAAAATATCTCACTTCACTACATATTGTAGAAGTATAGTAGCTCGCATCACTACAAGGATTGACAAGAGTCTAATCTTTTGAGAAAATTTTAAGATAAAAATCCAAAAATGGCAAAAATAGTTTGAATGAGATTGATTGACTTTTAGTCTTCTCACAAAAATGTTAAAGTATTTTTAAGTTGATTAAAGTTTGTTTAAGAAAAAAATGCTTTTGAAAATGCATGGATGTAAGTCCAAGTTTATTATGAAAGTGATTCAAGTTTAGAAAACAAGAATAGTTTTGAAAAGGAGGGAGAAGATTTTTGAAATTAAAGAAGATGAGAGGAGATGAAAGGACTATCCTAAAGCATAAGGTAAAAGCTAGGTGTTGTACCCCAAAATTTACCTTCTTTTCATACACGCATATTATTGGTTTTATGGTTATGGAATAAAGGTATATTTATCAAGCTTTGTCAGGTTACAAGTGACATTTATTTCGCCAATGGATGTTCTCACAGTATTTTCTGTGCTGAAGATCGGTTCGCTGTTTTGCAACGATTCGGGGTTCAAAGATTCACAAGTCCAACACGGCGCGTCATATTCAGGCGTTCTTTCGCCAAGATATCTCTGATAATGTATTCTCAAATTCAGGTTCGGGTCAAGAGTCAATTCTTTAAAGAAGGTCTCCGAATGTGTGAGTTTTTTCGAAGAAATATGGTGAAAAAGTGTGCTGAAAGTGCAGTTTTTACGCACTAAAAAATTCATAACTTGAAGATCGTTGCTTGTTTTGAATCCGTTCTGGTGGATAAAATTCCGTCTTGAAATCATCTATGTTTTCTTCTCTCACGGCTGGAAGCCAATTTCGATCATAAGGTTTTCAAAAATGCGGATTTATCAAGTATTTTCGTACAGAAAATTTGTGACAGAAGTTTATTTGCGTCATGTTCAGAAAATCATAACTTGGTCGATTTTCATCGTACCAAGCTGGTTCCGGCGCCAACATTTCACAAATTGAGTTGGCTACGTTTTCACAGAAGGTATCAAGTTCGAAAGGTATCCAGAAGGCCTTAGTTTTTTGCCCAGAGTACGTGTGACGCACCGAAAATCCTGCATGCTGAATATTATTTCATCTGGGTCGAAACTTCGAAAATTTATAACTCGGTCAATTTTTATCCGATCGGGCCCATCTTTTTACACAAGGTCACTGACTCAGAGATCTAAAACTTTTCTTCCAAAGTTGAGACCGAGTTCTTCTCCGATCAATACCAGTTTTTTATTGAAGAACGTGTCAGAGTTGACATTGGAGCCTAAAATAAGTTTATCTGAGGAGAAACTTCAAAAATTCATAACTAATTCACCGTTTATCCGATTGAGCCCATTTTCGAACAGGAGTTATTCTCGATGTTGATTACATTTTGTTTTCATATTTCAACTTCAAAAATTGCACTTAAGCTCCTGCTATTTAGCCTAGAACGTGACAGACTCAAATAAATAAAAATCTACATTATTGTTTGTGGTTATTGGAGGCCCAATTGCACATTTAAAGCTCATATCTTTTCTCTAATTTTCATTATATAATTTCATTCTTTTCACAGAGATGAGAAAAAAAACCTTTGCCACAACCCTGTCAAAATATCAAATTTTTTCAAGAACCCTAAAAACATTAAAATCCTTGTTACAAACCCCCATCTCACTACAAACAAGTCATCCTTGTTACAAACCCACATCTCACTACAAACAAGTCATCCTTGTTACAAACCCCCATCTCACTACTTCTCCAGTAAGAGTAAGGCTGATTTGATCTCCATAATCCAAAGGATGTAGAAGCATTCATACATGTCATTTAATGTGTTCATGAGATTCAACACTGCAGATTTAGACAGAGTCTCATGCATGGTTATTACAAAACACTGAGGCCGGATCATAAAAATCACTAATGCATGGCAAGGTAGACATCTTGAGGAGGTTAAGGGCATGGGTTCAACACCCACCCCTATTGGTTTTGGTTTTCTTTCATTCTATTTATCATTTTACCTATTTTCATTCTTTATGTTTAAAACATTTTTCATAAAACCTAACAGTTTTCACAAACCCTTGATTTTTCCTAATAAATTCAAATAATTAATTTTAGATTTTTAATTTAATTTTAGATTTTAATTTAATTTTAGGTTTTTAATTTCATTGTTTGTTTTTGGTTTCTAACGAATTTGTCTTTTTCAATCTTAAATTCACTTAACCATAAAAAAAATTTCACAAACTTTTTTTTTACAAAAAAACCTAATTTAATTTTTAGGTTAATTAATTTTAGATTAATTAACCTTTTTTTCAAAACTAACATTTTTTTAATTCGAACTAATTAGGATTTAGTTATTTTAATTAATTTTTTCAAAATTAACATTTTTTTATTAATTAAAATTAATTAGGTTTTTTAGGTTTATTTAATTAATTATCATAAATCATTTTTTTCATTAAAAATTACCAAAACATTTTCTTTGCTATTTTCATCTTATTTTCCTAGATAAAGTGTATAGGGCGCATTCAACTGTAATAGCGTAGCTTTATTTTTCCCACTTTTTTTTCCATCATTATCATATAATTGCTTCCGAGATGTAATAGTTTTAGGATTTCTTTTCCGTACTCTTCACTATTATGTAACTGCCCCAAAGCTCTATAATAGCCTAGGCTTACATTTCCGCCTTTATCTCCCGCTACTATATTTTATACAATGCTTAGACTAATAGGATTGTATGGAAAGATAAAAATGAACGATAAAAAACCCTAATTTCAAGATAACTAACCGAACTGAATCATTAGCACACTTGCACCCCTAAGGTACTCCCCCACTTGGTTGCCTAGGAAAACAATGGTCATGTCCCTCGAACATAGGGATATCTTAGCAAAAGACCCTCAATCTAAAAGTCATCATAGATATCATAGTCCCTTAACGTCCCTCGAGTTGCCTACGAGAAATGATCTTGTCCTTCGATGTTGACTATATGATGATAATCCCTTCGAACTGCTAAGGTATCCCTATATGTTGCCTTCTATGACCATAACGATGACCTGCGCTTGTCCCTCATACATCCAACGATATGGCTACCTACTCACTAATAGTAGAATAGAACTGTCTAAAGATTAGGAGGAAAAGAACGACCTTTTCTAGTATAAGTAGATAAGTTCTTAGATGCTTGCTCAAAACAACTTTTTGCACCTACACAAAATTATTTCAAAACACTTTCAAAAACATTCGCCTTGTCAACACTCTTGAGGACTGACACCAGAATTATCACAAAGCGAATCTCCGCACTAAAGCATTTTCAAAACAATTTTCAAAACACACAAAGCACAAGCAATTCTCAAAACATGAGCTAAGCATCTAAGAGCGCATGGAAAACCACGGATGGAAAAGGTGCTAACACCTCCCCTTTCCATAATCTACCCCCTTTACTCAGAAAACTCTCGAAAGTTCTTTTTCTGTTCTTTTCACCCTTTCTTTTATTGGATAAAAGAAAAGTCGGTGGCGACTCTTGCTTACCGCGACATTTGCAAACAAAAAACACAAACTAGTATTAACAATTGATTCTGCAACCGTATCACACTAGGGAAAAGAGCCGTCTAACAAACAAGAAGCCAACATTTGACACAATGAGTCAATGTAGAATTCACATCCTCTTGATTGAAACCAAACAAGCAAATATATTAAACCTCTTCAGAATACCAAACTTTAAATGCATTAAGTCTTCACAAAATTGGGCAGAGTAATGGCTGTATACAGATGAATTCTCAATCACAGTCAAAGCATATAATCAAAATAACTTGCACGCAAAGAAAAGAAACAACCCAATGTCTCGGGGTAAATCCCAAGAACTCGAGACAAAATAAAAGTAGAAGTCACCAAGTCTCAAGGTTAGTTAAGGCTTCTAATCCTAAGTCCAAGAAGTCCATAACTCCATCATGCCAAGGATAGTAACCAAATAGGCCAAGCAACCTTAAAGTTTTTTATTGTTCAAGTTAGTTATTAGGTATCTTCAAAAAGAAGACGAAAGCTCGAGTGAGAAAAATAAAATGACATAAATATAAAGGCCCAACTGAGAAAAGATGAAAATAGCATGAAATGTAAATGCTAAAGTAAATGGTGCGTAAAAGTAAAGGTGTAAAGTAAAAGCAAATAAAAATCAATTATTAATGAGTTAGAAATTAGAGGTTAGTTGAATGACCATCTTGAATCTTGCATTTGAAAACTTATTAGAAGATTGATATAATCAAAGCATCTCAATAACAAGTTTCATTTGCTTTTTGTCTAGTATATCATTCATTTCAAATTCTCGAGGCAACAACAAATGATATACGATGTTTAAATGATTCACTTAGACCAAATTTTATGAAGGTTCATTAGAGGATTGATAAGACCAAAGCCTCCTAACAATGAACCGCAAGATTATTGGATCAAAGGTTTCAAATTAAACATACTTGGGCTTGCAAACATAGGTTTGGGCAACAAATGATCATTTCACAAATTGGAACAAAATTTAGCGCCATGTTAAGCAATCGTAAGTGGACATATGTAGAAGTCACACCTATTTTGAGGTTGATCAATGGCAATCTATGTACCATATATTTAGAGAAATGATATGTAGGTCATTCTCTAACAACATGTAGCACAAATATGAAAGGGATAAGATGAAGAGGGAGGGGATGTATTAACTGAAGTTAAGGTTTTAAATATCGTCAACATCATTCATTCATTTTGGCGGATTTGGTTTTTCAACCTATCAACACCCAAATCTAATGAGGTTGAGGAATTTTTCACCAAATGAAATCCAGATCAGGACCAAACAAAAATAACAAAATAATATTTAATAAAACAATAATTAAATGGTTAATAAAAAGAAAAATAATTGGTAAAATACACAAAGTATATTAAAATACCAAATAAAAGTCCTAAAAAATAGTCAGAGGTCAAACATGATTCAATAATAGTTGACAAATTTTTTTAGAGTTTTTTAAAGTCAGATATTATTTTTTTTAAATTTAAAGAAATAAGCAAAATAAACCAAAATTTGTAAAAAAAAATAGTAAAATCAGAAATAAAAATAAGATGAGGTCACCAATATTTGTCAAAAGGTCATCGGATCCTTCCATAATTTTTTCAGAATTTAAAAAGACCAGAAAGTATTTTTAAAACTATTAAAATAAGGCAAACAAAACAAAAAGTATAAAATAATTTCAAACATCAAAATAAAAATATGAAAAAATATTCACAAAGTCAAGAATAAATCAAAGTATTTTTGTATATTTTTTAATAATTTTTGGATAAAAAAAGAGAGTTATGAATTTTTAAAGATAAAGGAATTTTAAAAATAGTTTTGTAAAATAAAATAAATCAGAAAAAACCACACGCGTTGGATCTAACTCACTTATACATGCTGGCAGATCTAATAGATCTAAAGTGAGGGAGTATCATGAATCCAAGTCAATGCGCACGCATGTAACACAAAAAAGTCCAACAAATAAAAATAAAATGAATGGCTGAGTATCATTGGTTGAAGAACAACATGTATGTCGTCTTCAACCTCCAGCCTCCTGCAAATAGGGCAAAACTCAAATCCTTCAATCTGTAGATCTACATGTTCATCGTGGTTCCATCAAATGCATCTACTTGAGACGATCACAACCATATGCTCGTGAAAAATTTATATAAATCACAACGTAGTCGATTTGGAAAAAACCAAAGAGTTTTGAAAATGTTGAAATCAAAAAACAGAAGCATCAAATGCATTGATTCACCAAAGTTGAGTTGATATCAAGCATCAGTGAACATCATACATCATTCCAGTAATTTGAGTTAGAAGATTTGGTGCCTTGAAATACTTGAACAAAGTCAGATGAATTTGCTCTACAATTGGACTCAGTTAGCACGATTTAGGGAACCTTAAGGCTCAGTTCTTCTTCTGTTAGCTTCAGTGAAGTTCAAGGATGAAGAATCAACGAATAAATTGGATTGAAAAGTGGAGAAAAGATGAATTCGAAAACTCAGAAAAGTGAGTTATGGAGGGAGTTTAACAGGGTGATTTTGGATGTTCAAGCTTGAGAAAATAAGTGGAATATAGTATGTATTTATAGGAGAAGTGAATGGAATCAAGAGGAGGGGTGAATGATGCAATTTCAATCAAATTCGTGCACACCTGTGTTCACGAGCAAAGTATGCTCACATGTGCATCAAAACTCATCTGAATGATGCGTTTTGTCACTCTAAATAATCCAAATATATTTGCTGATCATGTTTAAGTGAAAATCACGTGGTAATTTGGTGATTAGAAGTCAAATTATGGAAATTGCAATCTGACTGCAATTGAAATTTCAGTTCTAAGGTACCAACTTTGAATCCATGGTGTTCACAGATCAAGAGGTCTTAGGGCATAATTATTGAAGCATTTGAAAGATAAGGTCATAATATTTATAATTTGCAAAGAGAGAGATCATTTTGATGCTTTAGCTAGAAGTTGTGTTTGTTCAAAATCATTAAAAATGCGCTGACTTTTTGTACTTAGAAAAATTCTGAGTTTTTCTCAAAAAATATCTTATAATAGTTTGACTCCAAAAAAGGGCTTACTTCAAAATTGAGCTTTGATCATTGATAATATCTTGAAGTGTACTCCTTAAAGAGTATTGTGAAACTTGTTTCACTCAAAAATTCTAAATATTGAACAAGTTATGATTCTTTGAATTTGGTGAAAATCTATGAGATGACCTATAATCTTTTGAGTTTTTTAGGAATCTTCTAACCATTTCAAGCTTTGCACATAAAAGGAAAGTTGAAGTTCACATTCTTAAGATCAATATGGAAAAAGAATGGGCTCAAGGAGATAAAAATTGACCAAGTTATGATCCCTTGAAGTCACATAAGGGAATTTGTTGGCCTATCTAGAGAACTTGTAATCTTTCTCCATTATTAGGAATCTTCCACACAAAATTTGCTTGAAATTTTTGAAGTGATAAGTTGATAACCCTTTAAAGAGAAGCATATCTTTGGAATAACTCAAAAATATCAAAATATGAACAAGATATAGCCCTTAGAAGTTCAAAGCCCTATATCCTATAACACCAAAATGACTTGGAAACCCCCTCTCAATTTTGAGAATCTTTCTTGCACAATCACTTTTGCGATGTGAATAGAAGTTGTTGTGGATTATAATAAGAGCCCATAGAAATAAAAATAATCACCTCCAAATGCTGAAAATTGAAAAAGTTAAGTACTTGTTGTCAAGTAATCAAGAATTTGTTCAAATAGGTCAAGCTTCTTCAATCAATTCTGGCATATTTTGACTTCCTTTGACAAATTGAGGCATGATGAATCATAGTAGACCTTGTCATGATATTAATTTAAATAACTCTCAATGATGAAGCTTGAATCTCAATGAAGCTTTGTTGAAGAAGGCATAGAAATAAACTCATGAACCTATGAATCAACGTGATGAAATGTATTATGCTCTCGCCTATAGTATCATCATTTAGAGCAAAAATTCATTGTATTTGTTAGTTAAAATTCAATCAACACAAGACATATATGATCACCATATACCAATCAAATATTTAGGAGAGAAGTAAAGGATAATAACAATCAACAGATAACTGCAAACTATCCACTCATTGAGAAGATAGAAAAAAAGTAACAACGACCCACCGGGAAAAGAAGTGGTAAGATAATACCGGTAAATACCAATATTAGGGTAGGAAACAAATGATTAGCATAAGTACTTATGACTGGAAACAAATGAATTCTTTAGAGAAAAATGAATCTCAACAGCGAACTATCTCCCATAATGACGAGACTACCTTTCATCGGAGTAACAAATCTCAACAACAAACTATCTCCCATAATGACAAGACTACCATTCATCGGAGTAACAAATCTCAACAATGAACTATCTCCCATAATCACGACACTACCATTCATCGGAGTAACAAATCTCAACAATGAACTATCTCCCATAATGACGAGACTACCATCCATTGGAGTAACAAATCTCAACAACGAACTATCTCCTATAATGACGAGACTACCATCCATTGGAGTAACAAATCTCAACAACAAACTATCTCCCATAATGACGAGACTGCCATTCATCAGAGTAAACAAATCTCAACAAAGAACTATCTCCCATAATGACGAGACTACCATCCATTGGAGTAACAAATCTCAACAACGAACTACCTCTCATAATGACGAGACTACCATTCACCAGAGTAACAAATCTCAATAATGAACTATCTCCCATAATGAAGAGACTACCATTCATCGGAGTAATAAATCTCAACAACGAACTATCTCCCATAATGACGAGACTACCATTCATCAGAGTAAAAAATTAATCTTTTCTGGGAACTAACAGACTTACTAGGGAAGTACAGGTTGCTCAAATAAAGAGACTTGTCACTTGCTGTTAATAATGCTGCTGGGAAATAAATTTTGGCTTCTCTGGGAAAATGCCAACACAGTCCTACTGAGGAGATAAAGTCTTATCGTGCAAAATAAATGCACATTCTCAAACCAAGGCTCAAAGCCTGCAGAAAACATAATAATAATGTTGCCGGGAACCACAGATCCAAACCAGAAATAAACTGGAGTGAAACAGTCAACCAAGATAGCACTTGATGAGAAACAATCTCAAAAGGGGACCACAGATCTAACCAGATAATGAGCTAAATAAGAAAACTAAAGCATGATTCTTTCACGAGGGATAACTCAGTGGAGAAATTGAAAGGATATACACTTTCTACTTAAGATTGACAATCTATTGGAGAGAGGGTAACATAAATCTGTAAAATAGGGTAATGTGTCAACAAAAACAATAATGAATGTAAATGAGCAATGAATTTTAATTCAGATATGCATCATGTATGTATGGATGCATGAATTTTATCATGTATATGCTCACAAAACAAACATACAACATTTGGAATTACCAGACAGAACCAACTTGGGTAAAGTTAACACTCGGCGAAATCACATCCAGGATGAAAATTTCATAAGAAAGTAAGCACCAACTGAGGAAACAAATTCCTATTTCACAGCTCAACTCCACTGGGAAGAAGCATAGTTTGAAAATAATCACAATATAATCTGATAGCAATAAACTAATACAGATGCAGGGATATATCACCCTCCTCCAGGCTTCACCGGGGAAAACAATGTCTAATCATATAGACTTCCACCAGAGATTATAATACTGACTTCATTAGGGAAGATGAAAATCACATCGTCAAAACATCAACTTGGGATCTCGTGCTGACTTCATCAGGAAGTTCAACACCACATGACCTAGAGGAGCCCAAAATACATTCTTCAATACCAAGAGTGATGATTACACAAACTTCTCTAGGGAGAAATTATGAAACCACACGGGGGATAACAACTTTCAGAGAGAAACATTATCTCAGCTTCACTTGGGGATCTAATAAGTTAAATATTATAGCAAGAAATCAAAATTATGGGGATTTTAAATCAAACCCAAAACTTGGCGAGAGAAAACCCAAAAAGTTGACAACTGTCTCAACACTTCTTTGAAAAGATATTGCCCTTGTCTAGTTTCCTGACAAGGTTGTCATTCTCTTTTATTCAATCAAGTTAAATTGTTCAAACATGTTATGGACCCATTTAGCCTCTGACAATTTGGTTCCCATTATCACACGTAAAGAGGGAATCTCAACCTCAACGGGGAGCACTGATTCAATACCATACACAAGAGAGAACTGAGTTACCCCTGTCGAAGTGCAGACGGATGTACGATACCGTGCAAAGCAAAAGGGAGCATCGCATGCCAATATTTATAGGTAACAACCGTTTTCTGGATGATCATCTTGATATTTTTATTAGCAGCTTCAACAACCCCATTCATCTTTGGCGTGTAAGGAGATGAATTGTGATGGACAATCTTGAATTCTTCACAAAGTTTTGTCATCATCTTATTATTCAGATTCGAGCCATTGTCAGTGATAATCCCGCTTGGTACACCATATCGACATATAATATTGTTCTTGATAAAGCGTACTACCACCTGCTTAGTGACATTAGCATACGAAGCTGCTTCCATCCATTTGGTGAAGTAGTCTATTGCCACCAAGATAAAACGATGTTTATTCGACGCCTTGGGTTCAGTCATTCCAATCATGTCAGTTCCTCATATAGAAAAAGGCCACGAGGAAGAAATAACATTGGGAAGCGTCGGAGGCACATGAATTTTGTCAACGTAAATCAAGCACTTATGGAACTTCTTTGCAAATTTATAATAATCATATTCCATTGTCAGCCAATAGTAACCTTCCTTAAGGTGCATTTATTTGGATTCAAGCGGAGACAATACTTCCTAAAATGCTGAAACAATTTCAATAAATCTTCTATATGCCCTTATTCAGTCTGGGATTTCACAATCATATCATCAACATATACCATGATTTCCTTATGCATTAGATCATGGAATAGGGTTATCACACCCTTCTGGTACATTACACCACCGTTCTTCAACCCGAAGGGCATCTCTCTGTAACAAAATGTTCCCCAGGGTGTGATAAACGTTATTTTTTCCATGTCCTCAAGAGCCATTCTGATTTGATTGTATCTGGAAAATCTGTCCATGAACGAGAATACTTTGAATTTTTATGTACTGCCAACCAACATATCAATATGTGGCAATGGAAAGTCATCTTTTGGACTAGCTTTATTTAAATCTCTATAATCTACGCACATGCGAACTTTTTCGTCTTTCTTTGGTACTGGGACAATATTGGCAATCCACTAAGGGTACACTGATGTCACAAGAAAACCGAAATTAATTTTCTTTAGAACTTCTTCTTTAATTTTTACTTCCATATCAGGGTGAGTTCTTCGAAACATCTTCTTGATTGGTGGACATTCTGCCTTTAGCGGCAAATGATGTTCCACAATATCATCATCCAACCCCGACATGTCTTGGTAAGACCAAGCAAAGATATCCATATACTCTTTCAACAATTCAATCAACATGCGCTTCACATCAGGGTGAAGCAATTCTCCAATCTTGACTTATTTTGGATCTTCCTTTGTATCTAAATTAATCGTCTCCAATAGCTCTTTATATGTCTGAATGGTACTTTCCTCACGCTCAGGCAACCGTGAAACCTCTTCTGGGATTTCATCATATTCTTCTTCTTCGGCCACATATGCAGGATATTCAAAGTTGGGAGAGGGTGCAGGGTCATTGTGCTCAACTGTTTTTTTAATTAATATGCACATATGATTTATGATTTCTTTTAAAAACTGACACATATAACAAGTGATTATGAAAATTTATTTACAGTTATTATTTACTTTGAACGGATTTTTCTGATTACCCTTTTCCAAGAAAAAGCAGAGAATAAAAACACAATTTTTGAATCAAAAACAACTTTTATTAATGATTTTAAATATCAAAACAACAGATATGCCCATACAATATCAATACTTTCACCTTGGGCAGAGTGAAATATTTTTTAAAAGATTAACAAAAAAAAAATTACTTTGAAATGTGAATGCAAGAAGGAACATCAATAGTGATCCAATTTTGGACTCTAACTCCTTGCGTCATGTAGTTTGGCATCTCTTGTTCTGATTCACCTTCCAGAATAGCATTGATCTTAGGAGTAGTTGGATGAAGATAACCTCCACTATGAAAGAAGTCTTGATATTTGCCCAAAGCAGACTTCAGATTCACAATTTCACCTTTATTATTCTTCATAGAGAAACCCAAACCAGCTATATTCTTATTCACAGATGGATCAGTAATCTGCCTCCACGCCTTGCTAGGGCCATTATACACTACCTGTTGAGGATCCTTAAACAAAGCTATAGAATTCTCATTTTCCTTACATTATCAATAGATAAAGCTTGGAAATGAGTTCCAACATTAGCTTGCACAACATTGAAAGAGGATAAATGAGATATTAACAAAGTCTACTCTCCATTCATGATGACCACCTTTCCTTCGCGAATGAATTTCAGCTTCTGGTGCAAAGTTGAAGTAACAGCTCCTGCTTCATGGATCCTTGGTCGTACCAACAAATAGTCATAGGCGGGAACAATATCCATAACTTGGAAAGTAATCTGAAATAAGTGCGGGCATATGTGAATATGAAAATCTACTTCTCCGGTGACATACTTCCTTGAACCATCAAAACCTTTCACAATTATGCCACTCAGGCGCATGGGAGTTCTCTGGTACTTAAGCATCATGAGTGGACTCCTTGGTATGACATTCAAAGCATACCCATTGTCAATCATCACATTGGACAAAGAGTCATTCTTACAATTCATGGAGATATGGAGAGCCATGTTATGATTCTTTCCTTCATCGGGCAATTCGTCATCACAGAAACTCAGGTTATTAAAAGATGTAATATTCCCCACAACACTGCTGAATTGGTCTAGAGACATATCACTTTCTACAAAAGCTTGATCCAATACTCTCATCAAAGATTCCCTATAGGCAGATGAGTTCATTAGCAATGCTAGAATGGATATCTTATATGGAGTTTGCAAAAATTGATCTACAATCTTGTAGTCACTCATCTTGATAATCTTCAACAAGTCGTCGACGTCTTTTTTCAGAGAAGTGTCGCTAGATTCTCCCACTGTTTTCTTAGGTTCAGTACTTTTAGCAACCCTTTTATCAAATTTAACATTCCCTCGAATGACAGAGGCGAAAACCCGACCACTATGGGTTACTCGACTGGCTTCAACAATATTCTTGACATCAGACAAAGGTTGGATAGGAATTTCCACACCATCTTCCAGGATTGTCGCATTATATTTATATGGCACGACTTTGCCTTATTTATATGGGACATGACCTGGCAGGAAAATAACCACTGGTGCAACAGATGGCTTGCCATGCTACTAAATATCTATAGGGGTGAGAACATCAAAACAAGGCACAATAACATTCACCCCTTCTTCATAATACTTAGACATCACAGAACCATTGTTGGAGGACATATCTTCATCAGAAGAAAATAACTCATCTGCAGAAATATACTCATCGTGAGCCTGCATAATATAGAAACCCACACTTTCACTCGGTGGAGGAACATGACGATAAACCTCATCATTAACAAATGGCATAACATTCACTGTAGGAGGAGCAGTATATTGAATCTCATTTCTAGCCACAGGAGTAAAATGCACCACAAGAGGTGCAGGAGTAGCAGCAGCTTAAGCACATGGTGTAACTTGTGCATCAAGATTATAACCTTCTGGCGTGAAATTTCCAAGCATTCCCTACGGGTAACCCTGAGGCATACGATTCTGAGCAACAGTAACTGGAGTAACAAAAACGAGAACTGATGGGCCTTCGGAAGCAACTTTTCTTTGTTGTGGATGAGCAGCCACCAATGATTCCATCAAAGCAGTCAGATTAGCCATATCGACCTTCAAAGAAGTAACTTCTTCGCGGAGCTCGTAATTTTCTTGTTCAAGATTCTCCATTTTCTTCCTAGAATTAGCCCAAGTATTATACCGGTACGACAACTTGATTCTAAACGAGGTAGAGAAACACAGTAAGACACTTGGGTATGAACAAAAATGCAAGAAATATGTGCAAGATTATGCATGATATGCAATGCACATGATTTATTTATCATCAATATTTTAAGGAACTCAAAGGTTTATAAATAATTTGCAAATACTAAAGTACTAACACATTTTGAAATACTGAAAATCCCATTATAATAATTTCAGAATGGACTACAACTTTTAGTACAAGTTTCAACAATCCTAAGTACAAGAGAAGATAGAATATAAAATCCTAAGGAGGCAAAGCTGATGAAGATATCTCCACACACTGACGCTTTCCCGTGAGTCTTGCAATATGAGCCTTCAACTGCTTGTTCTCTTATGCATACCTGTCGGTGACCCCTTTCCAATCACCAGAGTCGGGAAGTGAGTAACTAAGTCTCTATTAAGCTTTAGAGGAAAATAAATCCTCTTTCCTCTCCATCATCTCCATAACACGACTCTCAAGAATCTCAATCAGGCCATCCTTCTCTTTCAAGTCTGCTCGGTAGAACATCTCTAAAGTCTGACACTTGTTCTTCAAGGCTTCCTTCTCCTGCTGCATCCTAACTAGGGAAAGCTGAAGCTCTTCCACATCATCTAAAAGGGGAGGAATGGTTTTCACAAACATATCAGGTATAGGTTCTTCACGAGAATATGGCATCTTCAATTGAATTGCCCTTGTTTGTACCCACTGGAGATGAGGCTCCAAAGAAACAGCTCCTCTTGGTCCCAAGTCATTTCTACTCTTCTTGTGAATATGGCACCAAGCCTTCACAATCTCCTCCTTATCTTCCTTATGATCCTCTCCATCTTTGAGAAAGAAACCACTCAGATGAATACTATTTGGCTTGCCTCTCATCTGATATCCAAGTTGACGTCGTGCAAGAACAGGATTGTAGTTAATTCCTCTATTTGTACTGAGAAGAGGTACATTGGGGAAACTACCATAACTATCGACAATCACCATATCTAGTAAGCCTGATGATACCAAACAATGTCGGATTGAGTGAGAGTCATAATCTTTGGAGTCCAACGAGGGTCCTTCTTGATATCCCAGAAAGCATCACACCGAGGTAAGTGAGAAATAAACCACTGATATAACAAAGGCGTGCAACAAATGATCATCCCTCCATGATGAAAATCCCAAAGATTAATGGAATATAAGTGTCTCCTAATAATGTAGGAACCAGATTCCCAATCAAAAAGATCCTGATGGCGTTGACATCTACAAATTTATCGATGTTATGAAATAAGAACAACCCATATGCAAGTAGAGCAAAGATAGCCTCAAACACAACAGTACTCTTCATCCTAGAAAAGTAGTGAGCTTTCTCTAATAAAAACTGAGCGGGTAGTCCTCTGATTCCTCCTTTGGTAGTCATGTTGGCCTCGATCTCATACTTCCCCAAATGAATCCTGGCAGCAATCTCATGAGACTTGGGCTCTCCCTTCAAACCGGTGAAAGGAACAAGATCGGTAACAGGTAAACTCAGTAGGTAAGAATAATCCTCTAATGTAGGTGTCAAATGATAATCAAGAAAGGTAAAACACTGATACAACAGATCATAAAACTGGACCAAAGTAGAAAGAATACCCTCCTTCATCCCGAGCTTCATAAGAGACACGATGGATCCATATTTCTTCCGAAAATTAGTAGAACTCTCGATCTCAGGAATCAGACTCATCAAATCATCTATCTTAGGATCCTTGAAACTGTACTTCTGAGTCTTTCTTTTTCCATAATCCATGGTCAAACAGTACCTGAGATATTCACAAAAAGTCAACTTTAAGTCCCTTGAAGAAAATGTTTTAAAGGATGCTCATGGATGCATGAATGCATGATGCAACAATCACACACAAGATCACAAACAAAGGGGGTTCATAGGTTCGACGTCACGAGCATGAGGTCAAAGGTACTACCCATAAGGTATGGACAAATAGTTTATCACCTGTCGAACAAGGTTTTAAGAGTTTCCATAGTCTACATCCTTCCTTCGGGTATTACCAACGTCCCGATTGACTTGGTAATTAGTAATATTATCAGGAAAAACTCATCTGAGTGTAGTATCGTGTGACAACCATTTCCGGATTACTTCGTCATAGTTTTCGCACTATACCTAAAAGCCTAATATTGGTTAAGGGTTCTACGGTCCTCAGTTTCAGCAGGCTCCCAGGTCGAAAGCAGCACGTCTTCCTGATTACTTGGTAAACAATACTACAGTCAAAGGAGCCTCCACTGAGTGGGGGATCTCATGTATCCTTTTTTGGGATTACTCCCTCAAAGTTAATATGACTATAGCGCGCGTCCTATCTTAAGTTTGCTCAAGTCCGGGTATAGGACTTATGAGAAATCACCGAGCACCCTGAAAACTAGGAAAATCCACATAAACATATACAACACATAATATAAAACAAATAATAACAAATACACAAATAAACAGAGATAAGCACAACCCACTTAGAGATGGACCAACATTTGGTCGATTTGTCCCCAGTGAAGTCACCATTTTTCTATAGCGGTATAAATGTTGAGACTAAGCGATTGAATTAACTTGGATCGCACAAATCAAATAAAAACCACCACCGCGCTTTATTGTTTCCAGAGGAATGGGAAAAGAGCGAATAACCATAAAAAAGAGGGGGAGAGAATATAGGTACGAGGGTTGGTTATGCAAAGGGAAGGTATTAACATCCTAAACATCTACAGTACTCCGTAGGAACCTCTTTGAAAATTTGTGTATTTTGGCTATAAGTGTTATATAAAAAATAGATGGTGGAGATGGGAAAAGAAGTATTTTTTACAAGTTTTGCACCCGCCGCGGTTGCGAACCTTTAGGGCCTACGTACCACCTTATGTGCAATAGGGGATCAGAGTATTCGTAGTTCACCTTTTAAAATTTTAAAACACAAATGTGTTGGTTAATTTTAAGACACGAGACATCATCGTAATCTCCGAGTGGAAGAACATACCTACTACCCACGATTATGAGAAAGGAAAATTTGCATCATCTCAAAGGGGAGGATTTAGCTTGGATTTTAAAATCAACAAAGCCTCACTCGACACCTAAGTGGAAAACATCTTACTTTACTACATATCGTAGATGTATAGCAGCTCACATCACTACAAGGATTGACAAGAGTCTAATCTTTTGAGAAAATATTAAGATAAAAATCCAAAAATGGCAAAAAGTGTTTGAATGCTATTGATTGACTTTTAGTCTTCTCACAAAAATGTCAAAGTATGATTAAGTTGATTAAAGTTTATTTAAGAAAAAATGTTTTTGAAAATGCATGGATGTAAGTCCAAGTTTATTATGAAAGAGTTTCAAGATGGGAGGAGATGAAGGGACTATCCTAAAGCATAAGGTAAAAGCTAGGCAAAAAAACCGTCTAACCAACAAGAAGCCAACATTTGACACAATGAGTCAATGTAGAATTCCAATCCTTTGGATTAAAACCAAACAATAAAAGATATTAAACATCTTAAGAATACCAAACTTCAAATGCATTAAATCTTCATAAAAATTGGGAAGAGTAACGGTTGTATACAGATGAATTCCCAATCACAGTCAAAGCATATAATCAGAATAACCTGCACACAAAGAAAAGAAACAAACCAATGTCTCGGGGTAAACCCCAAGAACTCCAGACAAAATAACAGTAGAAGTCACCAAGTCTCAAGGGTAGTTAAGACTTCTAATCCTAAGTCCAAGAAGCCCATAACTCCATCATGCCAAGGATAGTAACCAAATAGTCCAAGCAATCTTAAAGTTTTTTATTGTTCAAGTTGGTTATTAGGTACCTTAAAAAAGAAAATGAAAGCTCAAGTGAGCAAAAAAAATGACATAAAGATAAATTCTCAAGTGAGCAAAGGTAAAAATAGCATAAAACATAAATGCTAAAATAAATGGTGCCTAAAAGTAAATACGTAAAGTAAAAGCATAAAATAAAAGTCAATTGTTAATGAGTTAGAAATTAGAGATTAGTTGAATGACCATCTTGAATCTTGTATTTGAAAACTCATTAGAAGATTGATAAAATCAAAGCATCTCAACAACAAGTTTTATTTGCTTTTTGTCAATTATATCATTCATTTCAAATTCTCGAGGCAACAAAAAATGATCAACGATGTTTAAATGATTCACTTAGACCAAATTTTATGAAGGTTCATTAGAGGATTGATAAGACCAAATCCTCCTAAAAATGAACCTCAAGGTTATTGAATCAAAGGTTTCAAATTAAACATACTTGGGCTTACAAACATAGGTTTGGGCCACGAATGATCATTTCGTGAATCGGGACAAAATTTAGCGTTATGTTAAGTAATCGTAAGTGGACATATATAGAAGTTGCACCTATTTTGAGGCTGATCAATAGCAATCTATGTACCATATGTTTAGAGAAATGATATGTAGATTATTCTCTAACAATATGTAGCACAAATAAGAAAGGGATAAGATGAAGAGGGAGTGGATGTATTAAATGAAGTTAAGGTTTTAAATATCGTCAAAATCATTCATCCATTTTGGTGGATTTGGTTTTTCAATCTATCAACACCCAAGATCCAATGAGGTTGAGGAATTTGTCACCAAATGAAATCCTAAAAAATAGTCAGAGGTCAAACATGATTCAATAATAGTTGACAAAAAATTTCAGAGTTTTTTAAAGTCAGAAACTATTTTTTAAAGTTTAAAGAAATAAGAAAAATAAACCACAATGTGTAAAAAATAGTAAAATCAGAAATAAAAATAAGATGAGGTCACCAATATTTGTCAAGAGACCATTGAATCCTTCCATAATTTTTTCAGAATTTAAAAAGATCAGAATGTATTTTTAAAACAAATAAAATAAGGCAAACAAAACAAAAATTATGAAAAAATATAAAACATCAAAATAAAAATATGAAAAGATGTTCACAAAATCAGAAATAAATCAAAGTATTTTTGTATTTTTTTTCATAATTTTTGGATTAAAAAAAGAGAGTTATGAATCATTAAAGATAAAGGATTTTAAAAATAGTTTTGTAAAATAAAATAAATCAGAAAAAATCACACGCATTGGAACTAACTCACTTATACACGCTGGCAGATCTAATGGATCTCAAGTGAGGGAGTATCATGAATCCAAGTCAATATGCGCGTATGTAACACAAAAAAGTCCAACCAATCAAAATAAAACGAATGGCTGAGTATAATTGGTTGAAGAACGACACGTAGGTCGTCTTCAACCTCCAGCCTCCTGTAAATAGGGAAAAACTCAAATCCTTCAATTTGTAAATCTACGCATTCATAGTGGTGCCATCAGATACGTCTACTTGAGACGATCACAACCATATGCTCGCAAAAAATTTATATAAATCACAACATAGTCGATTTGGAAAAAACTAGAGAGTTTTGAATATGTTGAAATCAAAAAACAGAAGCATCAAATGCATTGATTCAGTAAAATTGAGTTGATGGCAAGCATCAGTGAACATCATAAACCATTCCAGTAATTTAAGTTAGAAGATTTGGTGCCTTAAACTACCTGAACGAAGTCAGATGAATTTACTCTACAATTGGACTCGGCTAGCACGATTTAGGGAACCTTAAGGATCGGTTCTTCTTCTATTAGCTTTAGTGAAGTTCAAGGATGAAGAATCAACGAAGAAATTGGATTGAAAAGTGGAGAAAAGATGAATTTGAAAACTCAGAAAAGTGAGTTATGGAAGGAGTTTGACAGGGTGATTTTGGTTGTTCAAGCTTGAGCAAATGAGTGGAATAGGGTTTGTATTTATAGGATAAGTGAATGGAATCAAGAGGGGTGAATGATGTAATTTCAATCGAATTCATGCACACATGTGTTCACGAGCAAAATGTGCTCACATGTGCATCAAAACTCATCTAAATGATGCATTTTGTCACTCTAAATAATCCAAATATCTTTGTTGATCATGTTTAAGTGAAAATCACGTGGTAATTTGGTGATTGGAAGTCACGTTATGGAAATTGCAATCTGACAGCAAGTGAAACTTCAATTCCAAGGTACCAACTTTGAATCCATGGTGTTCACAGCTCAAGAGGTCTTGGGGCATAATTCTTGAAGCATTTGAAAGATAAGTTCACAATATTCACAATGTGCAAAGAGAGAGAGGTCATTTGGATGCTTGAGCTAGAAGTTGCATTTGGTCATCATAAAAAATGTCTTATAATGTTTTGACTCCAAACAAGGTCTTACTTCAAAATTGAGCTTTGATCATTGATACTAGCTTGATTTAGACTCCTTAAAGAGTATTGTGAAACTTGTTTCACTCAAAAATTACAAATATTGAACAAGTTATGATCCTTTGAATTTGGTGAAAATCCATGAGGTGACCTATAATATTTTGAGTTTTTGAGGCATCTTCTAATCATTTTCAAGCTTTGCACATAAAAGAAAAGTTGAAGTTCACATTCTTAAGATTAATATGGAAAAGAATAGGCTCAAGGAGATAAAAATTGACCAAGTTATGATCCCTTGAAGTCACATAAGGTAATTTGATGGCCTATCTAGAGGACTTGTAATCTTTATCCATCATTAGGAATCTTACACACAAAATTTGCTTGAAACTTTTGAAGTGATTGGTTAATAATCCTTTAAAGAGAAGCATATATTTGGAATCACTCATAAATCTCAAAAGATGAACAAGATATAACCCTTTGAAGTTCAAAACCCTAGCTCCTAGAGCACCAAAATGACTTGGAAATCCCTTTCAATTTTGACAATTTTTCTTGCACAATCACTTTTGCCATGTGAATAGAAGTTGTTGTGGATGATAATAAGAAACCATAGAAATAATAATCACCTCCAAATGTTGAAAATTGAAAAAGGTAAGTACTTGTTGTCAAGTAATCAAGAATTTGTCCAAATAGGTCAAGCTTCTTCAATCAATTCTTGCATCTTTTGACTTACTTTGACAAATTGAGGCATGATGAATCATAGTAGACCTTGTAATGATATTAATTTAAAGCAGCCTCAATGATAAAGCTTGAATCTCAATGAAGCTATGTTGAAGAAGACATGGAAATAAACTCATGAACCTATGAATCAACCTGATGAAATGAGTTGTGCCCTCACCTATAGTATCATCATTTAGAGAAAACATTCATTGTATTTGTTAGTTAAAAGTAAATTAATATAAGACATATATGATCACCATATACCAATCAAAGTGCTTGGTGATCCCTGATGAGTAAACCTAGAGATAGGGAGAAGAATCAAACCCAAGTGTAATCTTAATATGATTTAGTTGATATGAGATGATAGAGGAATCTTAGGGGAAACAATTGGGGTATAACACTTAGGTTTGAAAACATCATACCATTTCACCTAGTGATTCTTAACATTCCCATTCACCCTACCCCCACAAGAACCTCCTATAAATTTTAACAATTATCTTCCAAACATTAACAGATATCTTTAGAAAGACGGAGAAAAACGGGAATTACATTCAGCCACAAATTAAGAAGAATCATTCTACCCCCCCAAACTAACATATATTTCACTCTCAATAGTTTGTGTGCTTTAAAAGAAAAGTAATTAAATATTCCTAAGTAGCCTCTAGACAGGGGGTTCGCCTTCACCAGTAGGCCAAGGTATTTTAAGGGAAGGGTTCGATGAGAGTAATTAAGGAAGTCATTTGCTAAATCCAAAAAGGTATGATCCATATCAACCCAAATAATACTACTCTTAAAAAAAATTTAGGCTAGAAGTAAGCTCACTACCTTTGAGGATAGCTTTAATAGTCCATAAATTCTCTATTGAAAACTCAGCTAAGATTAGACTATCATCTGCATACTACAAATGGAAGATGGCTAAGTGTGAATAACCAACTCTAAAATAAGTGAAGATATCTAGCTCTACAACCCAACTAAGAATACCATTAAGCTCCTCTGCAATCAAAATAAAGATAAATGGGGCTTAAGGTTCTTCTTTTTTTAACCCCCTCTGAATATTTATCTCTTGAGTCGGACATCCATTAACTAGGATATCTAGATTTCTTGCAAACACATAGGTATGCATCCAGACACACCATTTATCATAAAATTCAAATACAAAAAAAACATATAGTCTACAAATTTCAACTGACATAGTCATAAGTCTTTTTATATGGATCTATGTACTTACATGTATGTCGTCTACAACAATCAGTTCTATGTACTCACAATAATGTGAAGTCTTCATATGAATTTATGCTCAAGATGATCAAGTTTTTTTACTTTTGAGATCAAAATGTTAGAGCTTATCTATTTTAAGGACAACACCTAACGTCAAGTAGCGTTCGGTGGAATTCTTGATGATCTCAATAAAAAAACCTCTGATAATGGTGTATATCAAGAAGCCTTATCAAGCCTCGTTGGTTTTGAAGAAGTCAAGTCTCAAATAAAGTGTTGAATCATTATTGAATCCAGATAGGAATCTTAAAGGTTCAAAGAGTGTGAAAGAGTGAAAGTGTGAAATCTCGACTGGTTAATATCTGAGGGATCAAAGTCTTATAAAGATAGTAGAGTAATCCTTAAATTAATGAGGCAACACACACACAGTCATCTAAAAGTGATTTAAGCCTCTCTAAATTTTATAAAACACCTTAAAACACTTAGAGGAACAATTAGAGTGCTTATGGAATTGATCAAAGATGTTCCTAAAAATTTAGAAAGCTTGTATACAGTGCCAAATAAATTAAGGTTCTTATCCAATCAATTAGAACAATGCATAATACTTCCTAATCGATTAATAACACTCCTAATTAATTAAGACTCACATAACTTTCACCAATGATTAGAGGGATTTTCCTTATTCTTAAACATATCAGAAAACATATTTCTATATACATTCTCACTCTTTACTCTTTCTTTTCGCATTTCTTTCTTTTTTATTAAATTACCTTAGTGTTTTGAGAGTGAAAAATAGCAGTGAAGCTTTTTTTTTGTTTTGGTGTTGGGGCATTATTGTAATTTATGCAAGAGAAATTTATCTCTTGGATAATATATCTTGTGAGAAGTTGTTGTTTGGTTTGTGAGCCTAGCCAATAAAAGATTTTGTTTGGTTTATGAGATTTTTTGTTAAAATCTCTAGTTGGTTCCAAACATTACCCATTAAAATTTTTGTTTAGTTAGTGAGTTTCGTCTAGTGTAAAAGATATCATTTAGTTTGTGATATTGTTCGTCAAAATCTCCATTTAGTTCATGAGATTAGCCTGGTGTAAAAGATCTCTATTTATTTTGAGATTAGCCTGGTGTAAAATATTATGTTTGATTTGAAGGATGGCTAGTGTAAAACTCCAGTTTGATTGTAAGAATGTCTAAGAACATAATTTTTGAAAAACTCACCATTATGTCTTTATACTTCTAGTATTTACTTATTTTTGTCGTGCTTAAGGGTGTGTTTGATTTGCTAAAAATAAGAGACTGGATAGCACGACTTTAGTTCTCTTGAATTTGATTTAAGATTTATTTATGGGACAAAATAAAAATAAGGATTAGGGAATGGACAAAAACTCAATTTTTTGTCCCTCGGGATTATGGGACAACTTTTTGTCCCTGGTACAAGTTATTTAAAATACAAAAATACTTTTATTTTCTACTAAAAATATATATCCTATCTCTCATTCCCCTCTACTAATATTTATAATATGAAAAATACTCTTTTTTCCATAGTATGATTTATTTAAAAGACGAAAATACCCTTTTATTTTTACTGTTATAGATTATTTAAAATACATAAATACTATTTTATTTTCCACTAAAAATATTTATTTTCTCTCCCATTCTCCTCTACTAAAATTTACAATGTGAAAATACTTTTTTGTCGCTAATACAATTTATTTAAAAGATAAAAATACCCTTTTTTTCTACTGGCACAAGTTACTCAAAAATATCTTTTTTATTTTATGCTAAAAGTATATATTCTCTCTCTCATTCTCCTCTATTAATATTTAAAATTTGAAAATACTATTTTGTCCCTATAACAAGTTATTAAAAGACGAATATACCATTTTATTTTCTATTAAAATATACTCTCTCTCTCTCTCTCTATTTCTTTACTTATGCCTTTGTGATTTTGAGAGTGAATCTTTTATGCGTGAGGTGATTGGTTGTAATGTGTGAGCATTGTTGTAATATATCTATTGTGAGAAGTTTATTTTTGGTTGTGAGCTAAACCAGTTGAAAAGATCTTATTTGGTTGTTGTGGTGAACCTAGTAAAACCCCTATTTGGTTGGCAAGTCTCCATAGTTAAAACTCATGTTTGGTTCATGAGTTTAGCCTGGTGTGAAAATTTCTAAAATGGTTCGAGATTGTGCTGGGGGTAAAATCTCTTGTTGGTTGAGAGGTCTTTGTAGTTAAAAGTCATGTTTGGTTTAGAGGATAGTGTTGTGCCGCGGAAAAAAAAACAGAGTCACCATCAAACTCTATTTATCCCTAAGGAATGGAAGATATCGAGAGAACCCCCAAAGAAATGGATAAGATGGTCTTGCGACCAAGAGAAAGGGTAAGGAAGTCGATTACGCGAGGGGAAGGTATTAGCACCCCACGGGTCTGTGGTACTCCACAGGATCCACTTAAGTTTGCTCTAATCTAAGGGTGTGTAAAAATCTATGTTTAAAGCTTACTGCTTAAAGGGAATGCATGCAAAAGAAAATACAGGGAAAAGAAGGAATATTTACAAATTTTCACTCTGCTGAACCCCGTGACCAGATGCCTACGTATCCATTTTAAGGAATCAGAGCATCGTAGTTCGGCTTAATAGTTTCCATTTGTTGTGTGTTTTTTATGAACAATGCTAGCGAAGCATGTCGTTTTTGAAAAGGTTTAAAAGAAAAAGTCCAAAGACAAAAAAGTTTGAATTGGTTTGTGTTTTTTACCTTGAAAAGGGATTTAATATTTGAACCATACCAAAGACTAAGAACGATAAGATCGAGAAGACATCCTCTTATCATTTCCCATACTTAGTAAAAAGTGTGATTCTCATCAATTATTATTAAGTGTTTTGAGACTTTGAAAAAAAAGAAGTTTTAGTTTGAATGCAAATGCAAAAGAGGAAATAAAGATCTAAGGGGAGACTAGCAAAATATCCCTAAAGTTATCATGCAATATTGATCCTATAGTTGGGATAGGAGGGAAGCATCTACTTAATGTTTGCATGAATGGATAAAGATCCTAAGGTCTATTTAGTTCAAACTTAGAGAAAAGTGAACTAAAGATCCTATGGGTAACATGGCAATCTCATAAAAGAGAAGAGGAGGAAGAAGAAACAAGCAATCACACTTAGATAAGAGAGAAAGAAAGTATCACATAAACACACATTAAAATGACAAAGCAACATGTCTCAAAGAAGTAGGAGGGATGACAAAACATTTATAAGGAAAGCATATAGGTAGAAACCTAAACCAATAAGAGGGAAGATGGCAAACCATCAAGTATAGATGGAAAGACATCAAGCATGGATGGAAACACAAAATGTAAGAGATGACAAGACATTATATAAGAGATGACAAAACATCATGTAATATATGACAAAACATTATGATAGAGATGATAAAACATCATAAAAGAGATGACAAAACATCATGTAAGAGATGAAAAAACATAATGTAAGAGATGACAAAACATCAAGCATGGATGGTAACACATCAAGTAATGGTGACACAACATCAAGTATGCACATATTAAGATTACAAAACATCAAGTCTCAAAGAAAATAGAAGGATGATAAAATATCAATAAAAGATGATAGAATTCCAAGTAAGAAATGAGATGATAAAACATCAAGTAAAGATGATAAAACATCATGTGAAGATGATAAAATATCAAATATGTATGATTAAACATCATATAAATATGATAAAACATCATACAAGTAAGATGATAACACATCAACTATCACACAAGACATGATGATAAAATACAAAAGAGATAGAGATTTCACAAACAAACTTACAGAAGTGAAGAAGAATCGTGAAGGAAAAGATGAGAAATCAAAAGGAATGGAATAAAAGAACATCAAGATATCATCTAAGTTCTGACCCTATCATGTTAAATACCTTATACTATCCTAAGCATGGAAACAAAGGTCAAGAAGAATGAACTATTACCTAAATAGGCAAGTAGAAGTGCAAGTATGCAATTGGAAGATAAAACTTCAATACATGACAAAACATGTAAGCTAGGATGAGAAAAGAAGTATATACCTAAGTCTAAACATGGTTTAAGAAATCATAAATTATACTTAAGAGATTACATGTTAACAAACATCACCTAATCAAGACAAGCATACATGGTGAAAAGAGATAAAACTTAAACAAGTGACAAGATAAGACTTGTACCTTAAGTAAGTGGTAAATCATGGATAGGAAATAATATAGAATTAATAGGGAATGAGATATGTATATACATTCCTAAGGGTAATGCATAAGAGGTAAAGACATAAAGTTCACAAGATAAGGTATCAAGGCAAGTACACTAGCATAAGAGCATTTATGTGTCAAGTGCCTAACTAAACATGGTATAAGAAAGTGAAATAGATGAAAAAGTGTACACGTAAGAAGTGAACACATAAATAACTCATCATCATAACATAAAGAAGTTTTGAAAATATTCACAATCAAATCATACAAGGAAAGTTGGTTTAAGAACCCTAAGTGGACTTATGTCCTCATGCAATGCTAGCAAGAAATCATGTGAGATAAAAGAGGTAATGTGAAGAATAAAAGGAAAACATTGACATGTTATATACTCAACACATACCAAATAATCAATATAAAAATCAATAGGTCAATAAGATAATGGTACAAACACCAAAGCAATCAAACTAGCATCCATCAACATGGTGTAGTGAAATGAGCACAAGTGTGTGATCAAGTGAACATGGAAAGACATGTCAAGTAAGAGTGAAGTCATAAGCACACACTAAAGTATAACACACATCAAAGACCTATAATTAACTTTAAAAGATTATTACTTAAGCATATCAAAAGCTAAGGCAAGACTAGGTCAAAAAACAAGCCCTAACATGTCCCTAAAGGCGAGTAAAGTACAAGAAAGGGATAGATGAATAGAGAACATGTTTATATAGTGATGAAACACAAAAGTCAGTAGAAAATGATCTCTAAGATCACATATTTAATCCTCACAAGTATGGAGAAAGGAATGCATGCAAAGCACACAAAGGAAGTAGCCAAAATGGCAAGCAATCAATGTTTAATTTAAGAATTAAAGATCAAAAGGAAGAGAGAGCATAATTGAAGAATTATGCAATTTGTGAATTGTGTAGAAATTTAACCCAAGATGAGACTCAATAGTAACTAAATAAGAAGATGAAACTTCTTACACAATAAAAGTCACCTAGTTTATGAACAAAATCATCTAATGATGGATAGTACTTGTCTTAAATCAAATGAGGTTGATAAAGATCAAGAGTGCAATGAAATATTGTATATAATGGGGTGATTACGAAACCCTCACAAGACATCAATCATGAATTTAAAACCTCAATAATTGTCAACATGATGACATACTTAAGTATCATGATATATGGTAAAGAATAGTCCCTTTGATGCATGAAAGCAAAGTGATCTAAATAAATCAAAGTTCAATGTTATTAGATGTTATGGAAAGTAGCCAACATTAACATACATTCGTGGGACATGGCACAAAAGCTCATGAGGCAATCATTAGACAATGATGCTCAAAACACGAGTAGAAAGGAGGATATGGATTCTTATGTATCACCATGTTGGTTAGTAAGTGAGTATATAACCAAGAATCAAGGACGCATGAGAAATTATATGAGAAGAGAGATTAAGGTCACGACTTCAAAATAAAAAAAAATGTTGGACTCAAAGTTCTCAAGCAACATTAATATACATAATTTACAAAACTAGGTCAAAACAAGCAAGATATGGCTCCTAACATATCATCATGATGACTTGACAATGAAATGTCAATCGAAGAATCAAAGGAGAATTGATTTATGGGTCCTAATACATGAATTCAGAAGTATAAGCAAAGGGATTTCAATCTTTTTGGATCAATGATACTCAATTGGAAATGTACAAACACGTTTTCCTAAACCATGATCACAAAAGATAAGTACATGACCTCTAAACAAAGGTGAGATGTTAGAACACTTGAGTGGTTTATAGACATGAAATCATGGCTCTAAACATTCTAATGAGAATAAGATAAATAAGAAGTAACTTGGTTCCTTATAGGTTTCACAAGTGCATACCTTGTATCTCAAGCAACAAGAAGTATATTCAAAAAGTAAGGCAAAAAGTTCAAAATGAAAATCATGGATAAAGATTAACCTAATGAGGTAAATTTATTATCAAACCTCAAAGGGGTTATACTTGAAATCATCCTTCCCCAATCATGGATCAATTTACAAGGGATTCAACAATTGGTCCCAAATGTTAACATAGACAAACAATGATCACATACAATGTTTAAATCAAAGGAAAATAGGAAAAGTATCAATATATTCAAACTAAAATATTTCAAGCAAGTTAAAACCATCACAAGTCATAATAAATTGTCACCACACATTCAAAGTTAAAGGGGAATGGAAAATGGAATTGAAAGATGGAAACTAGCTCCACAAGGTATCCATACAAGCACACTTAACAAACAAATTTCAAATGATAGAAAATTGATCAAGAAAAATGGGGGGAAATTATGAAATCATAACAAGAAATCCCTGAACATCAATATATTTTTTCATATTTTTTATGGCAAGGAAAAGTTGAAAACAAAATTCAAATAGGAAGACTAGCTAGAAACAAGATCAAACTAGACACATTGCATCATAAATGGATGAAAAATATCAAAACAAAAAATAAAAAATGAGTGAAAAATAACATGGACTCTCAACAAGCAGGTGTATGTCAAACATTTTTTTCACATTTTTTATGTCACTGAAATATTTAAAATTAAATCTAACTTCTAGCTTAAGCAAGTGAATTTAATAAAATAATACTCAAACTTGTCAATATTAGAATTAAATGGAACCAGTTATTAAAATATGAAATAAAAATCTCTAAATCAACCTAAAAATGTAAGGAATAAGAAAATATTTTTTGGTTATTTTTTAGATCAATGAAAATTGAAAAATAAAATAAAAAATGACAAAAGGTAATTAAAATACCTAATTAACGTACACGATTTTTTTAATCATCCAAAAATGATAAAAAGATAAAATAAAATTCTAAATTAGAAAGTAGACTAAAAATAAGTCTAAAATATTTTTTGGGGAATTTTTAATATGTGAAACGATTAAAAATAAATTTGGCAAAACAAATTAAAATGAAATAAAAATTCAAATAAGCAAAGATCAATTACACATGGTATTACTAAAAAGTGCTATGAAAAGCTCTTAATCATGCACAATTAAAACGTGCCACCTCATCATCCCTGTCCATGAGAAACCCTAACTCCTTATATCAAACATTTTACATGCTAAGTTTCAGAGCAACATATCTATCTTATTTCTCCATGAAATCAAAAATTACAAACACCAAAATTGGAGTACACCAAACGTACATCATCATAGCATCTTAAATTTAATCAAATGATCAAGAAATCATAGAGAAAAATTAACACTAACATCATTGATCGCAAGAAAATCAAACATGTTCATAAATCAGATCTGCCACACATACTTCAAATCCAGATATCTTGCTCAAATCTCAACAAAATCACGCGATACAAACAACAAAGTTCAAGATCTCACAACAGAGAACATCATAGAACCAATAATTTTCACAATTGAGGCAAAATCAAAGAGAAAGTTGGATCATAAGTCATTGAAAATGAGATTCAAGCAATTCACAGAAATGTTAAATTCACCAATTCACATCAAATGCAACACATAATCTACAACAGTAATTCATGCTCAAATGAGATATTTGAATCTCATGGAAACTTACCTCAAGTTGTGAAAAATAAATTCATAAATGCCTATGGTTTTGAAATAAGAAACCCAGTGAATCTTCCTCTTTCAACTTCATATTAGTAGAATTGCACAAAGATTGAGATATGAGAAAGGAGATTGAGAGAAAATTGAAGAAAAAAATTGAAGAGTGATGAGAGGATTCTGACTTGAGATCAATGAAGAGTGCGTGGATGTGAATGAAGAGCATAGCATACTTATAAAGAGTAAGGAGAGTGAAGGTAATATGGACAATTGAGGTGCATAGCCGTTGAAGGGCTTTATGGGAAAATCTATCAAAAATAAGAAAAGAGAGTGCAGCTTGTATTTTGTGTGGAGTTGGTGTCATTCTTGCTGCGTTTTGAGGAGAAAAAGGAGAGGAAAATGAGTGAAATTTGCGTGAGCATATGAGCTGGCATCGTGAGCTCATGGGTGCAAAGAGTGAGTGGAGGGAAAGTTACTAATTTTAGTAAAGAAATAGAAATACGTGAGCGTACACATTATAGGGGGTGTTTGGCTTTATTTGGAAAGAAAAATTATGTGATTATGATACAATACATGTGAATGAGGTGCATGATAAAACTCATGAAGAAAATCTTCCCACATTCCCAAGAACTTGTATCTGCCTTCTTTCCTTGCATGTCAATTCAATCAGCTCCAGCCAAAACTTAATATCTCTCATTTCCCCGTGCGTTTTCCATTATTTTTGGATCATTAGAAAGATGAAGTAACGAGATTCAATGTTGATGTTGATGGCAATTTAAAATGAAGCTTGCAAGGACTTGAAAAACTTGTGCGAAAAAGAAGTAACTTAGACTGGCCAGGCTTCTTGCGCGGACACACCTTGCCACGCTTAGACAGAAATTGACAAATCATGCCCTTGTATCCAAAACACTATAACTTTCTCTACAATGCATCAGTTGAGATAAAATTTGAAACAAACTTAAAGGGGGAGTATCAAATTTCAACTTTTATGTTGATCAATTTTCAAAATGAGAATTGGTTCAGTGAGAAAAAAGACGATGAACATGTTCCCACAAGGTGTTTGATGGAATTCATCACCTGATGCGCGCGTGGGCTTCTCATGCTGGGCAATTTTGCCATCACAAGGCCTCATATCCTAAACTTAATATCTCTCTCAATACTGAACCAAATAAAATGATTCTTGAACCAAAATTGAAGAGGAGGATTCAAAATTAAATCCTCTAGTTGACACTTTTTAAAATTGAATTCATTTGACACCTCAAAACTGGTCATGAAGAAATCAGACCTTATGCACATATTTTGAAAATCCACTAAGTGTCAAGAATGTTCCAAGCTGAATAACTTCAAATGTTCAAATAACTTCTTTGATAAGTCATCTCCAAATTCAAAAATTATCTGGATTTTATTTCATCAATGACCATGTATCATAAAAATGTGAATGTTGAATTGAATGTTGACCAAAAGTCCCCTTGGTCAATAGTTGACTTTTGTTGATTTTTGCTCAGATGATTGTTTTACCCCCAGTTGATCAATTGACCCTCTTCCAATCAAAATTGATGGTCAATCCTTCAATCATTGGTACTTATGAACATGTAGAGAAGCGTGGAATCAAGTCTTTCCCAAAATGTTAGAGATATCCTGTTTAAATCAAAAACCCTAATTTTGGCCCTCAGTTTGAGGAGATGATGATCCAATCTCAAAACCCTAATTCCAAGGAACATGATGAGAAAGTATTTGAACAATGATGTCCCATATGATAATGATAGAATATTTCTTCGCTAATTTGGCCCTCACAAGTAACAAACACTTCATCTGGCCAAAACCCTAATCTCAAGAGATGCATAGGAGAACAGTGATTCAAGAATCAACACTTGTAATTTCAAACTTCTGATTAATCATAGAGACAATTGAGATGTCTTGAAGTATGAGAAACCCTTGTAGCTTGAGTGACTCAAAGATTTAGGACATGAGACCCTTCTTGCACTGATTGATAACACAACCATCTTTCATAGCTTATAGAGAAATTTGGGAACCAAATTACCTTGATCATATCACAATGTAGGAATGCATATAATGAAACATAAGCCTTTAAAGTTATAAAAACAAGAGGGTAAATTTTAGGGTGCAATAACTGACCCTATTCAATCATCTTAAACTTGATAAGTGAGAAAAGGCGACAGCTTTCAAACGTTCAAGGTGGAAGAGGATTGAATACTAAAAGAACCTGAAAATTTACACTCTTGAATAAGAGAGTAAAGCAACAAGGGTAATTGTATTTTTGTAAGGATGATACCAAGAAAGCAGGGTGAAAGAGGGGAAGACTAGTGAATACCAAATCTTATCAAAGAGTGTCAAATAATACTGGACTCGAGAGATAAACCAAATAGAAATTAGATTTGATCGACGAGCCACAAGAGACTAGACTTGAAAAGTAAGCCAAGTAGAGATTGGACTTACACCAAGAGAACTAGTGGATGCTAGACTGTAGAAGGATGTTCCAGGTAAAACTAGACCACAAACCACAATAAGTAAGATAAAACCCAACCCAAGAAGATTAGATAATACTAGACTTTAGAAAAATGTTCCAGGACAAAACTGGAACACTAATTGAAATAATGAGATAAAACTCAACCCAAGAAGACTAGATAAAACTGATCCCAAAAGATACAAATAGATATCGGATCCGAATGGGTATACCAGAAATAAACTGATCTTGATCAACAAAGAGCATATACAATTGAACTTATACCATTAGCATGCTAGTTAAACGCTGGTGGAATCGAGTAGAGGTTATTGAGATAAAACTCAGACTCTGGGAGTACTATAAAGAATACACCGGGTAGAAACTGGTGTGCAAACAAGGTGATGAGAAAATACTCGACTTTAGAGGAACTAGTCAAAACTAGGCTCTAAAAAAGTACTCAGTAGGACATCAATAGAAATTGGGTCCTATAGAAATCTGACGGAAAGTGCGTGTATTTCACAAGACACTTGTTGGTCTCAAACGAGGGTAGACAGTGGACGATGTTGAATGAACCCGAGGAATAAAAGAGACAAATAACGAGTAACAACTCAGCTCAAGAAGACTAAATAAAACGGGTCCAAAGATGAGACTTAAAAACGAGTAGCGAACTCGACTCAAGAAGATTAGATAAAACTAATCCAAAGATGAGTACCAGGACAAAACTGGATTGCACGCACAGGTATCGAGACAAAACTCGACTTAGGAGCAACTAGATAAAACTAGGCTAAAAATGAATATCAGGATAAGACTGGTATTTGGGAGGTGTATCAATAGACATTGACATGAACCAACAAAGGTAGTAAAGACTGAACCTGAGAAAACTGTGCTAGGGTAAAATTGGATCATTACCAAAGATAACGCATAGACACTCAATAATCTAATGGTAACATCAAAAGGATATTTGTGTGGGTGAAACTGGGATACTAAGCATGAATTGACCTCGCTGGGGATATAATCCAAAGTCTCGCAAATCCTCTGGGGGAAAATAGGAATAATAAATGGCTTATATTTTTATGCATGTTTAAATTATTATACTTTTATGGAGTAATGTTCCAAAAGAGAATGGAAACAATACACTTTGAGGATGCAATGTAATGATGCATGATTTTGCTGGAGTAAATAAGATAAAAGGAACCACTAGAGAGAAGCCCTTAAAAAGCTGAAACTTTGGGGAGTAACAAACTGAGCAACTGGTAAATATGGGCTACAAACTCTGAGGGGAGTTGCAAAAATAAATTGTGAACTCTACTGAAGAAGATCAGACCGAAAACTGTAACTCTTATAAAGGACACCAAATGAAGATTGGGTGTTGCTGGGTAAGACATCAATAACATGGGGCCAGCAGGGAATCAAAATTCACCTCTAACTGCTTGGGGAATAAATTGTCAACCTCTTTCCTGGGGGTGACAGAAACATGTACTGTTGGGAATATGAGAATCCAGTGCTAGAGATAAGAGGGATTAAGTGCAGAACTCTTGCTGGACAAGAGGTAATCTTGGCGTAATAAACTCAACTGGGGAGTTATAAACGATCTTCAATAAAAACGAGCCTATCGAGGATACGAGAAACCTCGGGTAAAAAGTCATGATAGCACCATCCTCTAGGGATATGAAACTTAACAACATCCATGATCAAACTCTACTGGGGAAAAGGGAGAATTTCTTAAATAAGAACTTTGGATGAAACGACTCAGTTGGGTATTCACGAACGATCTTCAATGAGAACGAGCCTATCTGGGGGTACGAGAAACTCGGATAAGAAGTCACGATATCACACTCCTCTGGGGATATGAAACTTAATAACATCCAGGATCAAACTCTATAGAGGAAAAGGGAGAATCTTCTAATAAGAATTTCTAAAGAAGCTACTCAGCTGGAGAAATGAAAATTCATGAAAAAGATATCTCAATAAGGGAACTTAGCTGTAGAGATAAAAGTCCCTGAACAAAAGATCTTCGAAAATAGCCTCTTTTGGGGATTCATGAACAATCTTCAATGAGAACGAGCCTAGTCGGGGGTACAAGAAACCTCGGATAAGAAGTCATTATATCACACTCCTCTGAGGATATAAAACTTAACAACATCTAGGATCAAACTCTACTGGGGAAAAGGGAGAATCTTCGAATAAGAATTTTCTAAAGAAGCTACTCAGCTGGGGAAATGAAAATTCCTGAATAAGAGATCTCAATAAGGCGACTTAGCTGTGGAGATAAAAGTCCCTGAACAAAAGATCTTCAAAAATAGCTTCTTTTGGGGAGTGAGATGATCTTCAACATGACTCATCTTGGGAAAAATGAAAAATTCTCACACAGACTTGGCTAGGGGATGAGAAAGAGATTCTCAATGTAAGGATTCTTAACATAAGCTTCCGCTGGGGAGATGAGAGAATTCTTGAATAAGAAATCTTCATGAAGCGACTTCACTGGGGAATAAGAGAAATCTTCAGAAGAAACTCTGTAAGGGAATAAAAAAATTTCTTAATCGGTACCCTCGGTTGGGGAACAAGACATATCTTCTCCAGGGAATAAACATTCTCCCATGAACACAACAATATCATATATCTGTTGGGGATGTATATTATATACCAAGAAATATCATCAATCACAAACTATTGGATAAGGTTCCTCGACTTAGTGATTTTAGGGAGAAGAAAACTTTGCGTATTGTTTGGGAATCATCCAAGAACCCCCGAACCAATCAAACTATTTTAGCCACAATCCCTTTGTTTGGGGAAAACTCACTGGGGAGAAGTAGAAATTTCAATGCTCCTGGGGCAATGACCCAAGCTGGGGTTACCATACTCATCTTGACAGATGTTGTTCTGGTATTGGCTAATTACACATAATTAAATGGATGATGATTCCTGTAAAACAAATCAAACTAAACGTGCCCTAGGTATAGTGTGAAGGAATTTCACTTTGAGAAGGTTGTTGTAGAAACTTGGTACCATACTGATTTGGGATGATTTTCACCTACCAAGCTCATCTCAAATTCACAAATTGCATCTGTTGTACCCCAAAATTTTCTCTTACATGGGTGATTACAAATACTTGCTTAAAGGAAATAAGAATTTTGAAGATAAACAAGTTATCTTCGATTGGAATTGGGATAAGGTGTCTTCGATTGGCATTTGAGCAGGTTGTCTTTCGATTGGCATCTAGACAAGGAGCTTCGATTGGGTGTCCAAAATTCTTTGACATATGCTTGGTTCACAGGATTTCGACTGAGCATAGGCTGTTTCATGCCTGATTTGATTGATAAGGAAATGACTTCCTCTGTGCATGCCTTCAGCGTGCAAGGCAAATACATTCTTCATGCTTGATTCGATTCATTAGGCAATGGCCTCTTTTATGCTTGCTTTGGCCACCCTCGTGCTATCATCTACAAGGCATTGGCTTCCTTTGTGCTAGTTTTGACTGGGCAATGGCTCCCTTAGAAACGATTTCGATTCCACATCTAAAATCCTTAACACACAGTTCTCCACCTTTCGACACCTAGTAAGGCCTATTCGAAGGACACACAAATGATGCCTTCGAAGGACATGAATTTGGTCTAGTCGAAAGACATACAATGGTTGGAGACAATTTTTGCTTGCTAACCAAATTCTTGCATACTTCCATGCCCAAGCCTCTTGTACAATCGCATTCATGACAAAAGAAGCTTCGACTGGCCAGAAAAGAGCTTTCGATAGGGTTAATTGAAGAGTTTCAGATCAAGCTACTAAGGCAAATAGTGGCTCAATCAAAGGCCACAATGATGAGGCCTGGGGAAATTTGAAGGAAGGTAAGGAGGCTTCTATAAAGCCTTCGATTGATAAAGAGCTGAAGCAGCATTCGACCAGTCAAAAAGGAAAAGTTGATGCTTCGATTGGTTTGAATTAAAAGAAAGGCAATCGAATAAAGTAACGCCTGGGGGCTGATCAAAGTCAATTTGGTGAAGAAAATTCTGAGAAATTTCAATTCGTACAAGGCGCCAATTAGCATCTGTCCAGGTTCATTCCCAATTCCAAATTGGCATGGAAATTCTCTAAATGGCAATCTTTAAATTGGTCTGATTTTATTTTCAAAGTCATGTTTAATGGTTGGTCTTTAAGGACATGTTTCTTTCCCCATTTTATTGTCTCATCCCCCTCCTATAAATACAAGACACCAACACCAGCCAAAGGCCAGAGAATACATACATACGGACACATACTGCCTCATACACGCACACGCTGCCTCATAAAAAGCATACTAAATCACGCCTTGATCCTGAGATCTCCAGGGGCATCTCCAACACCACAGATGCATACATTACTGTTGGTAAGGAAAAAAATGTAAAGAATCAAATTTTACGTTTTTGGCATGTCATATTAATTTGCTTTCAGAATCGAAGGACATGGGTTTGACACCCAGGTCCATGTTTTTTTTTATATCTAATGCCTATATTGCATATCCAGCCTAAACAGACCAATATGTACAGAATCAAAAGACTTGGGTTTGACACCCAGGTCATGCTTTCAGTTTTGCTAACATTTTTTGCAGAATTAGTGTCCTCCACAGGCAATCCATCAGGCACTTTCAACAAGGCCCTTTGCTGGATCGAAAGCCACGTCCTTCCCTGGATCGAAGGACGACATCCTTCACTGGATCGAAGGATAATCTCCTTCATTGGATCGAAGGATACCTTTCCTCTGAATCAAAAGAACATCGTCCCAGGGATCGAAAGACTTATTTTTGTATTTTATTTTTTTATGTGGTTCATTTCTTTTAATGGTTTCTTCTTTAAATCAACATTATAAAAATCACAAAAACATTAGGTTAGTTTTTTTCTAATTAATTAATTTTGTAAATAAATTAATTAATTATTGTAACCTTTTATTCAAATTAAAATTAAATAGACTTAAGTTTTTCTTTTATAAATAAAAATAAACAAAAAGATTGTCTTTTCCTTAGGATTCTTAGACATTATTTTTAATTCACGCGTATTTATTTATTTTCACACTTTTCACATTATTGTAACTGCTCATGGGTTATAATAGAATAATTAGGACTTTATTTTCTACTTTATCTCCCTCATTCTTGGATATGTAATTAAATCCCCAAAGCCAAGTAATAGCGTAGGATTTATATTTCCGCATTTTAAATTCCTGTACATATCAACTGCTAGACCAATAGAAATGCATGATAAGAATAAAATCAAACGTTAGCAAACCTAACATCTAAGACTAAAATAACTGAACATAACACACCTGCACATATACACCTCTAGGGTAAGCCCACTTCGGTTGCCTTTGGAAAACAAAAAAGTCATGTCCCACGAAAGTGGGGGCGCTTTAGCAAAGACCCTTAGATCAAAAGATCATAGTCCCTCGATGATCCTACAGTGTTGCCTTTCGGTAAATGATCTAGTCCCTTAACCAAAATTGATAAACCGTCTCTATATGTTTCCTTTATGACTGTACGTCTCTTCGAATGTCCCTCAAACATCCAACGATAGGGCTACCTACTCACTAATAGTAGGATAGTGCTGTCTAAAGGATAGGAGGAAAAGAACAAACCTTTTGATTAAAAGTAGATAGTTGTTAGATGCTTGCTAAAAACAAACTTTTACACTTACACAAAACATTTCAAAAACACTTTCAAAAAAATGCTTTATCAACACTCTTGAGGACTGATACAAGAGTTATCATAAAGCGAATCGCCGCACTAAGGCATTTCAAAATACTTTTCAAAACCCACAAAAGCACAAGGTATTTCAAAAATGAGCTAAGCATCTAAGAGCCTGTAGAAAACTACGGATGGAAAGGGTGCTAACGCCTTCCCTTTCCATAATCTACCCCCTTACTCAAAAAATTCTCTAAAATATCTTTTTCAGTTCTTTTCACCCTTTCCTTAATTTGGATAAAAGAAAAGTCGGTGGCGACTCTTGCTTACCATAACATTTACAAACATAAACGCAAAACCAGTATAACAGTTGGTTCTGCCACCGTATCACAGAACTGGTAACTCTGTTGGGGATTCTTATAAAGTGGGGTTACCTTAGAGTTTAGTTCATTTTTAAATTGCTTTCCTTGTATGCTTTGCTTGCTTTATCTTTGAGGGATTGTTGGGGTATTCTTATAAAGATCCTACACCTGGATCTGGGGCACCTTTTAGGTAAGTAGCAATAGATCGTGAGGACTGTGTGGGGTATAACAACATTGTTGAAACAATAGCTACATTGATGTGACACATTTGTTGGTACTGGTAGCCCTTGAGTAGTCAAGGAGAATACGAGGTTGTTGTGCGGTGTCATGAAGCATCAACTGACCTTAGAACCTTTAATTGAACCAACTTGGCCATTAGGAAGTAGTGAGATAGTCGGCTTTGGCGCAGTCTGAAGTTGGTTGATACTCGATACTACATTCATTGAGATCTGACTTCCGGGATATTTTGGTCGCCAATAAAGAGTCTTGTGCTGAAACAATGCTCGGTGAAGAAAGACCAACGATATTAAGATTCCCTAGAACCCGGTTACTATTGATAGGACAGATTAAACCAACTATACTTCAAGAGGGTACTTAACTATGGAATCCATGCAATCCTAAACCTAAGGATCTGTTTGTATGATTGTATATATTTGTTTGTACATAACATCATAACATTGACATATCACACTAACCATTTCAAGGACTTTTATGACTTATCTTTGTGTCTGTTTTGTAGGACATGGCTCCCATTCACAGAATTACCATCCACGTCAACCTTGTAAGGGTTCCTCCTCAACTAAAAGAGTTAGCATCAAGAGTTCCTGAGAATTCCCCATTCACTAAAAGACATGTTCGAATCCTCAATTTGGTCACCTCAAGCCCTGATAAAGACATGGTGAAAGTTCTCTTCCAATTCTTTGACCCTTTACATCACTGCTTTACATTTCCTGACTACCATTTGGTACCTACCATGGAAGAATTTTCTCAATTATTGGGTGTGCCTATCCTTAATAAGTTACCCTTTAAAAGTATGCAAAGAGACCCAAAGCCTTAGGAAATTTCTAAAGTCCTGTATTTACAATGGTTCGACGTCGTGGCAAATTAGGAAATAAGAAGCGGTATCAAAGGGTTTCTAGCCAAGTTCTTTTTTGAGAAAACTCACTATTTTTGGGATACCCGGGACTTACAAGCCTTTGAAGAGGTGTTTTCCCTTCTCATCTATGGGATGTGTGATACGGTGGGAGAACTGACTTGAGGTTTTGCATTTTATCACAAATGTTGCGGTTTAGCAAGAGTCGCCACCGACTTTTCTTTTATCCAAAAGGAAAGGTGAAAAAGCACAGGAAAGACCTTTGAGATTGTTTCTTGAGTTCGGGGGGTAGATTATGAAAAGGGAAGGTGTTAGCACCCTTTTTATCCATGGTTTTCCATGGGCTCTTAGTTACTTGCTAGATCACTTGCTTTTGTTTGAAATTGTGCTTTGTATGGTTTTTGAAAGCATTTTATAAAAAGAGGCCATTGTTTAGGCAATCTTTGTAATTATACTCGTTCGTAAGAATGTATACAAAGATGTTTGTCTTTTTGAAAATGTTTTCAAAGTTTGTAAAATGTTTGGAAATGTGTGTGTTTGTTTTGAAAATAGCAAGGATAGTTGTTTGGAAATAGAGCAAGTAACTAGAAGCAATCTACCTACTCAAATGTCTTTCTTGTTCATTTTCTATTCCTTTGACATTGTTTTTTTACCATTGATTTGGTAAGAAACCCTATCTTTGGATGTTAACGGGACGGGTGTGGGTCATCATATAACCATGATTAGCAATGTTGCAAAGTATCTTTGGCATTTTGAGGGACCAAGATCATTCTGTAAGGCAACTTAGAATAGCCTAATCGAGGAACTATGATCTTATATTTGTTTGTTTTGCCAAGATACTCCGCATGCGTAATATGGCTATTTTTGTATAAGGCAACCAAGTGGAGGAACCCTAAGGATGCTTGTGTGTAAGTGTGTTATTTTCATGCTTTGATTTTGTCTTAGATTTAGGGTTTTCTATTTGATTTGTTTTTTATCTTGCCATATGTGATCGGTGGAAATAGAACTGACTGTTTTTGAAATGCTGGTTCGCAAAATGTAGCGGTAAGCAAGAGTCGCCATCGTCTTTTATGTTCTCCAACATGGAAAGGACAAAAGCACAGCAAAATTCCTTCTTTGAGATGTCTCTCGGTTCGGGAGGTAGATTTATAGAAAGGGAAGGTGTTAGCACCCTTTCTATCCATGGTTATCCATGGGCTCTTAGGTACTTGCTCTTATGTTTTCAAAAATTGTTTGCTTTTCAAATGTGTGTGGGTTTTGAAAAAAGTTTCGTTTGAAAAATTTCTAAGTAACTCTTGTATCTGTCCTCAAGAGTGTATGAAAAATTTGTTTGAAAACTTTTTGAAAGTGTCAGTGTGAAAAGATTGTTTTTTTGTTTAAGAGAGCAAGTACCCAGGAGAATCTACCTACTCTAAGGAATTAGGCTGTGTAAGAGTCCTTTAGATAGTGCTATCCCACCATTGAGAGGTAGGTAGCACCATCGTTGGAGTTATTCGGGCCAATACGATTATAAGGGACAATGTGGTCACCGAAGCAATAGTAGGACACCTTAGAAGTAACCCTAATCTCCTAGATCCTTTTTTTATCCGAGGCAACATGATCTTTAGACAGGAGGGTGACCTCTAAAACACCCTTTACTTGACGACCACGTTCGAGGCAACCAGTGAGGCGTACCCTAAGAGTGGCATGTGCATGTGTGTTCAATTCAGTTTATGTTTATCTTTGAACATGTTATTTGTGAGCTACGGATTGATTTTATTATTCATACAAGTCTTTCATGCATTTTTTAACAGTTAAGAGTGCGGAAAATAAAGTGCGGAAAGGTAAATCTACACTATTACAAGGCGCGGGTCTATACATCGCCAAAAACATAACCCGTTTTGGAAAATAAATGCGGAAAAGTAAATAAAGCGGTAAAATCCTAATTAACTATTACATCCTTTGAGCAGATACATAAATAATCAAAAATAATGATAATGAGCGAAAGAAATTAAATCAGGACGTCCTTAGGGTTTTGACCCTTTTGAGAAAATATGAGTTTTTGTCCTTTTTTGCAATTAATTCAATTTAACCTAATTTACTAATTAATTAATTAATTAAAAGAAACATGTTTTGTTGTGTTTTTTAAGTCTTTAATGAAAATAAAAGTAAAAGAAATTAAAAGTCAAGAAAAAACCTAGTTCTAAGTTGATTTTATTTATTATGAAAAAAGGTTAAAATAGTCCTAATTAAACAACTAGATTAATTAATTATAATTTATTTACAAAAATAATTATTAAGGTGAAGGTTAATAATAATAATAATAATAATAATAAATAATAAAATATTTACATCTTTTGATTATATGAATTATTATAAAAATTAATTTGTTAGTTAATAATAATAATAATAATAATAATAATTAAAAGAAAATAAAAAGAAAGAAAATAAAAAGAAATAGAAAGAAAACCAGGGGGGGTGTGTTGGACCCATGGGAGGTAAAAGTTGGAATTTCTGGCCCATTAAGCCAAGCCTGCGTTGACTTTCTGGATAGCCTAGAGCATGGATTGACCAAGAGCATGGTGTGCTTCCATCCTGACCCTTGGATTGCCACCTGGAGACACATGGCGTGTGGATGTGGGAAGTCCATGGTGGACGCTTTGAGGATGCCTGCATGGGAACCTATTAGAAAAAATAGAAAGAAGCGTTTGGGGGACCTGGGAATCGAACTCAGGTCCCAATGGTTGCTAAACATGTCATCATCCACTGAGCCAAGCGCTTGTCTAATAGACAATGATAATATGTGAAAACCAACGCCTATACTGGAAAGCACGCGCGCGCCATTTTATTTGAATGACGCACTAGCATATTGCCAGCTCACCGTCTTCTTCGTTTTCCTGTAACAAAACACAACAGATAGCGGGGGTTTTTAACCCCCACAAAGTGAAACGACCAAAAATAGCGACTAGCTCCCTAGGCTATATAAATAGGGCGCGAGGGTTGGTTTAAGTTTGTCTTGTCCTTCTGAGTTCAACCATGGGTATCATTGGTCCTGATTTTACTTGTGCAGCAAAGCCCTAAAATCAAAGCCTCGAAACCCTAGATTTCTCCAATGGTGTCTTTTGATTTAAGGCTCTATAACTCAATTCACCTATACCATCAGCTTCAGAAAGGTCATAGCAATGCAAAGCAACAATTATATCATGTTAATGATGCATAAAACTTGAGTTTTAATTCTAGAAAAATTAAGCAAACCGTGTGACTGAAGCGAGTGATTCTTTGAGTGTTAAGGCTTGTTTGTGATTGCAATGCGTTCCTGAATGTCCCAGCAAGGTATTAGAATCAAGAAAGGGCTTTGAATTGTGCTGGAAGATGGAATTCAGTTTTCAAGTTTTCTTGAAGTTTTGGAATTCGCTTATGGCTTCTTTGCAGCAGCTTGCACCTTGCAGGCATTAGGGTTGGCTTCAGTATTTGTATTGGAATGGAATTAGGGTTCAATCTTTATCCAAGAATCCATGAAATAATGTTTTCAATATTTGATTTCAATCAAATCTTTTTGGACATTTTTGATTGACAAAACTTGCTAAAATTGGATATTTTGGTCCCCTTGATGTGTACACGAGATCTTCAGCTTGTCTTGAGTTCATTTGCATCACAAAAAGATTTAAGAACCATATCTTTTGAATTTTCCTACAATTAAATGAATTAAATGAATTAATATTAATAAAAATTCAATTAATTAATTAAAAATAAGAAAATAAATCAATTTAAGTTCAATGGGTCGTGCATAGGCCTTGGACAAAGTTTCAAGAAAGAATTTGAGGCCCATTAGCAAAAATGAAGTGTTTTGGGCAAAGTTGACTTTTGCAAATTCCCAAAACTTTTCCAACTTTTCCAATGCATATCTTGCTCAATTTTAATCCAATGAACATGTTCTTGGACATTTTGGAAAGGTCTTGAAGTCCTCTAACCAATGCCTTTGGTCCCATGTCATTTTGATTTACCAATCTCAAGTTATGGTCTTTGACTTAAAGTGCCTTTTTGTTGACTTTTGAAAATGACCTATAATGTAGAAATTGATAACTTTTTGTGAGAGCATTTCTAGGACTTGGAATGTGAATATGAGTTGTAGGAAATGTCATCCCCTTCAAAATGAGCATTGGATGGGATTTTTCTGATGAACCATGAAAAAGTTATGCCTTGGTCAAGTTACAGTTGACTTTTCAGCTGTCCAAAAATGGAAACTTTTGCATCTTGATGATTTTTGAGCCATGCTTTGTGGAATCATGATAAAGACTTGATCAAATGATGATTGTGGCTTCAAAATAAGATGTTGACCAAAATTTTTGACTTTTGACTGCCAAATGACCATTTTGTCCCTGCAGTTGACTGTGAACCAAATAGGGCTTTTGACTGTGCAATTTGATGCTGTGAGCCTTGAGACTTGACATGTAGATGCTTGACAATGTATATGGGCCTATGGGACTTGGTTGAGCCATTGAAAACCTCAAATTCTTTGCAAGAAACAAAACCCTAATTTCAGCTGGCTTATGAGGCATTTGAACTGTGCAATCCCCTTGAGAAATCTTGAACCATTTGAAGATGATTCTTGATAAACTTTGAAGAATATGGGAGGGAAAATTTTGGGGTACAACAGTTGCCCCTGTTCAATCTTCTTAGACCTGAGGATGTAGATTGGCTTGCGTGCCTTTCTTGATCCGAAGGTGGAAGATGATTGAACACTAAAGTGCCCAGAAATTTGCACTCACATAGTAGAATATCAGCAGTGTGATGTCGGGAATGGGCTTACAGATGCCATTTGGAGAGATGATGGATAGTTGTGGAGATGGGCTTAAAGATGCCATCCAGGGGTGTCGATCGCATAAGAGATTCCTTAGCGAGAACTTGTGTACCTGAGAAAGAAAGATAATTTCCTGGCCTCTTACAAAGGTTGATCTTCAAACTCTTTATGCAGATATGCCCTGGCTAGATACAGGTATCGAATCTACAATCAATTGCTCACAGATATGCCCTGGCTAGATACAGGTATCGAATCCGGAACTTCAAAATGTTGATGGGTTGTCTCTACTGACAGGTCATCTCAGAAAAATCTTTAGGGATCGACTTAACTTAACCAGGGGAAGTTTTGTCTTCTTGGACGAGTTGTCTCTTTTAACAGTTTGTCTTCATGGACGAGTTATCTCTTTTAACAGTTTGTCTTCATGGACGAGTTGTCTTTAACGACGAGGTTGTCTTCAATGACAGGTTGTCTTCAATGACAGGTGGTCTTCAATGATAAATTGTCTATAACGACGGGTTGTCTTCAACGACGGGTTGTCTATAACGACGGGTTGTCTATAATGACGGGTGTCTATGAAGATGGGTGTCTATGACGACGGGTGTCTATAACGACGGGTGTCTATAACGACGGGTGTCTATGACGACGGGTGTCTATGACGACGGGTGTCTATAACGACGGGTGTCTATAACGACGGGTGTCTATAACGACGGGTGTCTATAACAACGGGTGTCTATAATGACGGGTGTCTATAACGACGGGTGTCTATAACGACAGGTGTCTATAACGACGGGTGTCTATAACGACGGGTGTCTATAACAACGGGTGTCTATAATGACGGGTGTCTATGACGACGGGTGTCTATGACGACGGGTGTCTATAACAACGGGTGTCTATAATGACGGGTGTCTATAACGACGAGTGTCTATGATGACGGGTGTCTATAACGACGGGTTTACATTAGAAAAATCTTTGATTTAAATGGATTTGTCTTCTTTGACTGGATTTGAGAATTTGACTGCATCTTTCCTGAAAGATAAAGGTCAGCCATATGCAATGCATGATATGAATCAAGCAATGATGTTCTCAACATAAATGAGATTGTGTCGTATGCAATTTATCATGTATGTAAGCAGGATGTATAAAATGTGAAATGTCTATGAATGTATTTTCGTCTAGGAAAATAAATCCTTGACGAACGCCGGGAGCTTGTTGAATCCTAGGTTGATGTTTGAAGAGTAGAGTTCTTCGTTTCCGCTGGGGAAGATGATTGCAAGAATAAACCGGTAGGAGAAGATGACTCCATTGGGGAATAAACTTGTTGGAGAGATTACTCTGCGGGGAATTACTCTGTGGGAAGAGATATTTCGCTGAGGTTTGAATGAGAACTCCGCTGGGGATTCCATTGATAAGTTGTGTTGGGGAATTTGATGAACTCCGCTGGGGGATAGGAAGAACTTTGCCAAGGACGATCTTTCCGTGGAAATTAGCTGAGGATAACCCAGTTATAGGCTCTGGTGGGGAATAACCTTTCAACAAAGCCGGGGAGATGCGTTCGTACCCCGCAGGGGATAAGCTTCCGGGATTTACTGGGGATAGGCTTCCAGAATCTACTGGGGAGGATGATTCAACTCTCCTAGGGAAACTTTTGAACTGTACTGGGAAAGTGGCTCCACTGGGGTGTCTGGTATTCCACCGGGGAACAATCTTATATTTTTGTCGAGGAATATTAAGACTGTCGGGGACGCTTGTTGAGGAATACGTGTATACCCTGCTGGGGAATGTTGAGGTCTTCTGGGGATACCCAACTTCCTTAAGGATGACAGTAGACTAACTCTGCTTGGGGAGAGCGTTGCTGACTTGCTAGGGATATTGTGCCTTTTCGGGACTGATAGGAGACCAACTCTGCTCGGGGAGAGTATCGCTGAATCTTGTCTTACTCTGCGGTGAGTGAAGATATCTTGGTTTCATTCTTCAGCCTAACTTACCTTGATACCTTGGTGGACAGAGCAACGAGGCCGCTCAGACAACTATTATTGCCCCAGCTTCTGCGGGAGAAGGTACCTGTGGAGGCCTTGATAACTGTCGGTTGACAATTCTTCTTCTGGTAGGCAAGTGACGAGATACCGGGACATATTCGTACACTTTTGATCCCTAATTTTTGCCTGGACTGCCCTTTCGGGTTTTCAGTCCACCGGGATACCCTTTTTTGCCCAAGCCGCCTTTTCAGGTTTTCGACTTGCCGGGTGTATAGATTTTTTTTCATTCATCCCTTATTTTTGCCCGAACCCTTTTGGTTCGCCAGGAAGCCCTTATTTTTGCCTAGGTGCGTCAACCTAGAGGGTCTTTGATTATGCGTAGTATTTTTTCGACTATGTCAATGCTCTCAGGATGTAGGGAGGTGCCCCTGTCAGTAGTGTTGCATTGTCATACCACCAGAAGATCTTCGTTTGATTGTCCAATGCCCCAAGTGATCCAGATGGAGATTTGCCCCTGGTTATTTGGCATTTGAGAGATTCCTTGAATCTTGACTTGACTGCCCCAGATGATGGACAATGCTCATATCGTGCCCCTTGGTTGGAAGTGTTTTTCCACTTGAGGTGATCCTTGAGAAGATTTTTGTTCACTGGATATTCATCGTGCGAATTTCTCCGCTGTTCGAACAAAAAGTCATATGCAAACAATTTTATTTAAAAATGCAAAGCTTATGTCTGTTTTGAAGTTTTTTGAAAAGGCATTTTTCAGTAAAACAAGCAAATTTTGTAAAATGTGATGTCAACTCAAGATTTTACAGCGAGCTCTAAGGAGTCAGGATACCTTTGGTAACAGTATGCTTTCGAACTAACCCATGCTTCAGCTAGGACTTTTAAGGGTTGTAACGTGGCCTGGTTCACGGTTTAAGAAACAAAGGATAAAGGCTCAAATTTTTATTTGTACCCACCCGCTCTTCGTGATGTTCTTCAAACCTAAACTCAGTTGACCGTGCGTTAGACCTTGTTTGAGTCTTTGTCCTGATATTCCAATGATGGTTCGGATATTGACAGTTTATTTTGAATAGGCAGTCATTTCTTTTTTTGTTGAGGGTTTGTAGGACCTCTTTCTTTTTGATTTTGTTATCCCTATTTTTTGCCTGAACTGTCTCTTTTGTGATTACAGTCAGCGGGATGCCCCAGTTTTGTAAGTCTCCTTCATAGGTTTTGACTTATTGGGCTTTTATTTTGAGAAGTAATGATTGCCTGTCTTTAATTATTCGGAACCATCAATGTCTTTTGTTTTGGAAGGATTCCTTTGATGCTGTTCATTGTGCACCTGGATCAACTGAGAGAACTACCCTGCCCCGGGTTATGATTAAGGGTTTAATTTTTTTGTGAAAAGAAAAACTCCTACTTCTTTGGCTCGAAGGGGTTGACGAGGGATTATCATCCTTATAACTCCAGTGTTTAGGAATTGAAACAATGCATGTACCTCATCAGCGGGGTCTGTTCAAAAGCATACTGTAGATTGTGGTATCGTTTTCGTCATCCTCCCTCAAGAGGCTTAGAATTTTTAAATCGAGAGTTGAACATCAAAAGTAAAAGCAATTTTAAGCATAGTAAACACAATTACTTCAAAACAGACACGTGTAATGCATTAATGAAATAACAACGTTTGACATGAATAAATGTTTGAACAATTAAAGAAAAATACAACTTGAACATTCGAATGAACAAAAGTTTTTTCTCAATCCTAGCCATGTCACTTCAAATGGTGAATCTTGCAGGGATAGTAGAAGAACTCAGCCTGACCATCTTGGGTGAATTCCACTGCTCCTTCATCAATCAGATCCTGGATCTTGTTCTTCAGAGCCCAGCAGTCGTTTATGTCATGTCCCGGACCATCAGAGTGGTATGCACATCTTCTATTGGGATGATAATTAGGAGCAGAGATGTTGGGATTCCTGGGAGGAGCCCTTAGAGTTACCAAATTCAACCTCAACAGGTGTTGTAAAGCTTGAGACAGCAACGTGTTGAGCTTGGTAAATTGCCTTCGGGGCTTACTCTGATCAACCCGTTGCTCTGGGCGAGGTTGTGGTTGGACCTGTGAAGTGGTAGCAATTTGGAGAGGTCTATTCTTCACCATACTAGACTCTTGTCCTCTTGGAAACTGATCAATGACCTGGTCCCTGACTTGGACTGTTTGCTTCATGTTGTATCTCTCTTGGTGAAGCTGTTTGACCATGGTTCTCAACTCTTCTTGCTCCCGAGCCAAGCCTTGGATAAGAGCCATTTGCCCTAGCATCTGGGTTCTCAGTGTATCCACCTCAGCTTGTAGATGTTTCAGCCGTTCGTCCTTATCGTCCTCATAACTGTTCCTGACCAAAGTCCCCATGAGGAGTGTCCTCAACTCTTCTTGCCCCTTGGATAGGTTCAGGAGGATTTCCCTGAACTGAGTCTCTTGAGCATGAAGATCCTGGTTATCTTGTTGGGAAGCCATTGCTGAAATAAACAGCGAAGAGGGTAAGTGACCTGTAAAAAGGGTACCCGTAATGCAATGATATGTATGTATGCATGCAATGTTTTCAAGGATCTCGCGGGGTAAACAAGAAAATTGTTAGAATTTGGTAGCTTAATTGAAGGGACTGCATATTGTCGAGAGTCCTTCTTCAAGAGTCAAGTCTCACCATATCCAGTGGGTCATAGCCCCTGACTCAAGTTATCAACCTTGGCTAGAGAAAAATAAATCCCCTTTTCCCCTTGCTAGACATTTGGTTCATCATGACCTGCATCACAAGCCCTTGAGATCCTTGAAATGGATTAGTCCTTATGCAGGATGCATGCAATGGTATGATGGTATGATGTTATGCTATGCGTGGCGTGATGTAAGTAAACCCTGTTATGAGCCCAGATTAAGGACTATAAACAAAACCTGCAAGAAACTCGTGTGTCAGATAACAAGTATGCAAGTAGTCAAGTTTAAAGGCACACAAGTCACACAAAAGAGCCCTTAGATTTTAGGCCACCATGAAGTTTAGGTACTACCCTCTTTTAGTTTCGTTGGTTAAGACCTGTCCTAGAAAATAGTAACCGGGTTCTAGAGGATCTCAATATCACTGACTACCCTCAATCGGTCATAACTCCAGCATCGCAATCTTTTCTTGCGGCCAGAACCATCGCGAGAGTTTAGCCTCAATGAGTGTAGCATACTGCTACTGTTCTATGGCCAAGTTGGGTCAATTTAGGGTTCTAAGGTCGGTTGGTGCTTAATGACTCCTCAGAAGACCCATATTCTCCTCGTTGCAACACAAGGGATATCGGTACAGACCAAGGTGCCACACCAACGTAGCCACTGCTTCACCCGTGTCGGTCTACGCCGGACAGGTCCCTCACAGCTTATGCTACCTAAAAGGGTATTCCCCAGATCCGGGTTAGGATCTATGAAACTCCGATGCAAAGCCCACAAACATAAAAGCAAACAAAACAAGCAATTGAAAACAAAAGAGTGGTCTAATCCTAAAGTACACCTCACTTTAAATATATCCCCAGCAGAGTCGCCAGTTCTGTGATCGGTGGAAATAGAACTGACTGTTTTTGAAATGTTGGTTCATGAAATGTCGCGGTAAGCAAGAGTCGCCACCGTATTTTATGTTCTCCAACATGGAAAGGACAAAAGCACAACAAAATTCCTTCTTTGAGATGTCTCTCGGTTCGGGAGGTAGATTTATAGAAAGGGAAGGTGTTAGCACCCTTTCTATCCATGGTTATCCATGGGCTCTTAGGTACTTGCTCTTATGTTTTCAAAAATTGTTTGCTTTTCAAATGTGTGTGGGTTTTGAAAAAAGTTTCGTTTGAAAAATTTCTAAGTAACTCTTGTATCTGTCCTCAAGAGTGTATGAAAAATTTGTTTGAAAACTTTTGAAAGTGTCAGTGTGAAAAGATTGTTTTTTTTTTAAGAGAGCAAGTACCCAGGAGAATCTACCTACTCTAAGGAATTAGGCTGTGTAAGAGTCCTTTAGATAGTGCTATCCCACCATTGAGAGGTAGGTAGCACCATCGTTGGAGTTATTCGGGCCAATTCGATTATAAGGGACAATGTGGTCACCGAAGCAATAGTAGGACATCTTAGAAGTAACCCTAATGTCCTAGATCCTTTTTTTATCCGAGGCAACATGATCTTTAGACAGGAGGGCGACATCTAAAACACCCTATACTTGACGACCACGTTCGAGGCAACCAGTGAGGCGTACCCTAAGAGTGGCATGTGCATGTGTGTTCAATTCAGTTTATGTTTATCTTTGAACATGTTATTTGTGAGCTACGGATTGATTTCATTATTCATACAAGTCTTTCATGCATTTTTTAACAGTTAAGAGTGCGGAAAATAAAGTGCGGAAAGGTAAATCTACGCTATTACAAGGCGCGGGTCTATACATCGCCAAAAACATAACCCGTTTTGGAAAATAAATGCGGAAAAGTAAATAAAGCGGTAAAATCCTAATTAACTATTACATCCTTTGAGCAGATACATAAATAATCAAAAATAATGATAATGCGCGAAAGAAATTAAATCAGGACGTCCTTAGGGTTTTGACCCTTTTGAGAAAATATGAGTTTTTGTCCTTTTTTGCAATTAATTCAATTTAACCTAATTTACTAATTAATTAATTAATTAAAAGAAAAATGTTTTTTTGTGTTTTTTAAGTCTTTAATGAAAATAAAAGTAAAAGAAATTAAAAGTCAAGAAAAAACCTTGTTCTAAGTTGATTTTATTTATTATGAAAAAAGGTTAAAATAGTCCTAATTAAACAACTAGATTAATTAATTATAATTTATTTACAAAAATAATTATTAAGGTGAAGGTTAATAATAATAATAATAAATAATAAAATATTTACATCTTTTGATTATATGAATTTATTATAAAAATTAATTTGTTAGTTAATAATAATAATAATAATAATTAAAAGAAAAGAAAAAGAAAGAAAATAAAAAGAAAAAGAAAGAAAACCAGGGGGGTGTTGGACCCATGGGAGCTAAAAGTTGGAATTTTTGGCCCATTAAGCCAAGCCTGCGTTGACTTTCTGGATAGCCTAGAGCATGGATTGACCAAGAGCATGGTGAGCTTCCATCCCGACCCTTGGATTGCCACCTGGAGACACATGGCGTGTGGATGTGGGAAGTCTATGGTGGACGCTTTGAGGATGCCTGCATGGGAACCTATTAGAAAAAATAGAAAGAAGCATTTGGGGGACCTGGGAATCGAACCCAAGTCCCAATGGTTGTTAAACATGTCATCATCCACTGAGCCAAGCGCTTGTCTTTGTTAATATAATAATAGACAATGATAATATGTGAAAACCAACGCCTATACTGTAAAGCACGCGCGCGCCATTTTATTTAAATGACCCACTAGCATATTGCCAGCTCACCGTCTTCTTCGTTTTCCTGCAACAAAACACAACAGATATCGGGGGTTTTTAACCCCCACAAAGTGAAACGACCAAAAATAGCGACTAGCTCCCTAGGCTATATAAATAGGGCGCGAGGGTTGGTTTAAGTTTGTCTTGTCCTTCTGAGTTCAACCATGGGTATCATTGGTCCTGATTTTACTTGTGCAGCAAAGCCCTAAAATCAAAGCTTCGAAACCCTAGATTTCTCCAATGGTGTCTTTTGATTTAAGGCTCTATAACTCAATTCACCTATACCATCAGCTTCAGAAAGGTCATAGCAATGCAAAGCAACAATTATATCATGTTAATGATGCATAAAACTTGAGTTTCAATTCTAGAAAAATTAAGCAAACCGTGTGACTGAAGCGAGTGATTCTTTGAGTGTTAAGGCTTGTTTGTGATTGCAATGCGTTCCTGAATGTCCCAGCAAGGTATTAGAATCAAGAAAGGGCTTTGAATTGTGCTGGAAGATGGAATTCAGTTTTCAAGTTTTCTTGAAGTTTTGGAATTCGCTTATGGCTTCTTTGCAGCAGCTTGCACCTTGCAGGCATTAGGGTTGGCTTCAGTATTTGTATTGGAATGGAATTAGGGTTCAATCTTTATCCAAGAATCCATGAAATAATGTTTTCAATATTTGATTTCAATCAAATCTTTTTGGACATTTTTGATTGACAAAACTTACTAAAATTGGATATTTTGGTCCCCTTGATGTGTACACGAGATCTTCAGCTTGTCTTGAGTTCATTTGCATCACAAAAAGATTTAAAAACCATATCTTTTGAATTTTCCTACAATTAAATGAATTAAATGAATTAATATTAATAAAAATTCAATTAATTAATTAAAAATAAGAAAATAAATCAATTTAAGTTAAATGGGTCGTGCATAGGCCTTGTAAAAAGTTTCAAGAAAGAATTTGAGGCCCATTAGCAAAAATGAAGTGTTTTGGGCAAAGTTGACTTTTGCAAATTCCCAAAAATTTCCCAACTTTTCCAATGCATATCTTGCTCAATTTTGATCCTATGAACATGTTCTTGGACATTTTGGAAAGGTATTGAAGTCCTCTAACCAATGCCTTTGGTCCCATGTCATTTTGATTTACCAATCTCAAGTTATGGTCTTTGACTTAAAGTGCCTTTTTGTTGACTTTTGAAAATGACCTATAATGTAGAAATTGATAACTTTTTGTGAGAGCATTTCTAGGACTTGGAATGTGAAGATGAGTTGTAGGAAATGTCATCCCCTTCAAAATGAGCATTGGATTGGATTTTTCTGATGAACCATGAAAAAGTTATGCCTTGGTCAAGTTACAGTTGACTTTTCAATTGTCCAAAAATGGAAACTTTTGCATCTTGATGATTTTTGAGCCATGCTTTGTGGAATCATGATCAAGACTTGATCAAATGATGATTGTGGCTTCAAAATAAGATGTTGACCAAAAATTTTGACTTTTGACTTCCAAATGACCATTTTGCCCCTGTAGTTGACTGTGAATGAAATAGGGCTTTTGACTGTGCAATTTGATGCTGTGAGCCTTGAGACTTGACATGTAGATGCTTGACAATGTATATGGGCCTATGGGACTTGGTTGAGCCATTGAAAACCTCAAATTCTTTGCAAGAAACAAAACCCTAATTTCAGCTGGCTTAGGAGGCATTTGAACTGTGCAATCTCCTTAAGAAATCTTGAACCATTTGGAGATGATTCTTGATAAACTTTGGGAGGGAAAATTTTGGGGTACAACACCATACAAACCCTAATTACTAGCATGTTATGTAAAAGCGGTAAATTGCGTAATTATAAGATTACTATACTATTACAACATTTTTAAGGGAGGGGGGATACAAATTGTGAATGGGTATTTGCAATAATGTAAATCTAATAAGCTATTACAACCAAATCGAATTTGCACGAATATTTGAAATAATAAGATACAATATGAATTAAATGTACAAAGGCATGTATATGCAAGAAAAGATTTTTTTGTTTTATTTTTTTATGTGAAAAGGAGTTTTAACCTAATCCTAAACATATATAAAAAAGGAAATTATTTCTTGAGAAAAATAGTTAACCCTAATTTCTAATTAAAGGGAAAATAAAGTTCTTTAGGAATTATTTTTATATATTTTATGTATTAAAAATAATAAATAATATTTTATGAAAATATTTAGTTTTTTATATGCCAAAATAAATATTTACAGGTATGGAATGAAAAGGAAATAAGAAATTAGCCTAAATCTTTTTTATTTATGTTCACAAGTTTATTTAAGAAAATTATATATATATATATATATATATATATATATATATATATATATATATATATATATATATATATATATATATATAGTTTAATAAAAATATTTTTTATGCAAAAATAAAATAAAATAAACAAAATGCAATATTTATCATATTAATATTTTTCATGATTTTTATGTATTAAAGAAAATATTTAATAAAACTAAAATGAAAATAAAATAAATAAATGAAATGTATGGGCCAGGGGGTATCCTGAGTAATCAGGATGTGTTATGTTAGAAAAAATGCTAGGCCCAACGTTGAATCCCAATCCTGCAAAACAGCAAAAAAATGAAAATGGAAAAGTATGAAAAACAAAAGGTAGCGCCAAGGTTCGAACCCATGACTTGGAAATTTCCAGCGCGCTACCTTGCCACTAGGGTGGCTGTACATCCGTTAGCTTATGTGAAACAAGAAAAACATAACATAAAATGCTTCCATGGCCCTGTACTTCATCTTCTTCCTCTAGGCAGCCAGAAGCTCTGTATCTTTATCATCTCTTCATAAAAATGGAAACTATCAACATGAAAATGATAATACTCATTCCCACGATCTCAACCATGTGCATAACTAAAACTATAAGTCCAAGATTAAAGAGAATTTTAATGGCCCTAATTCTTAACCTAATTTTTTCAGGAATTTCAAGTTCAAAATTCTCTCAACTCATACCAAATAAATGCAAGTTATGGATATGTACAGCTTTGTAGAAATGATGTTTACATTGTTTATTCACAAATCATGGCCAATGGATGCCTGTATGAAGAGATAGAAGTTGAGATTCTTACCTGTTTCAGCTGAGATCGTGAATGGAGTTTGAGTGAGATTTAGGAAGGCCTGAAGGTTGCTTTAGTTTGCTTGAACTTCCCTGAGTGTGTTCCAATCCTTGCCTTGCTCTGGAGGTGCCTGGAACTCTCTATCCAAGTCAACCTACAAGCTTGGAAAACAAAAAAGGCAGATGAAGAAGGAGGAATTACAGTGCAGGGATGATGGTATGGATCAGTTAGATATGAAGTAGGTAAGGTGTTTGGATTATTTAAACTTGAAACGCACGAGCCAATTTGAGGATTGTTATGCTTATGCTCAAACTGCAAGTTTGGACAGTTTTTTGGTGATATGGAGTGTTTGAGTGTTTTAGGCCCTTAGCAATCGTGTTTTCTGTTGTAATGTGTTTGTGTATTAGTATGGAAAAGGTTTCAAGTCAACTCTCCAACAGATTTGTGTGTTCTAGCCTTTTGGCACACTTTCTTGCTTTTGAAGCAAAGTAAAGAGACAAGTCTTCACATGCTTGTACTGGCCTGCTTGGGGTTGGTATAAACTTTGTACAAGTTGCTTTAGGCCTGTAGGACTTGTGTGTGCAGAGAAGACAGGTCCAATGCTCAAGAATTGGAAAGTTGCAAAAGTGAAGCTTTTTTAAAATGGCAATGGCCACTTTATGCCATTTATGGAATTACAACTTGGACAAAGGCTCTTGAGCTTGAATTAAAGCTTTGTCAACTTATTAATCATTATATTATGAAGTGAGAAACAAGTTAGGGACCTGTAAAGCAAGAATTAGGCAGCATAGGTTCAAACTTGAATTTTGTTCTTCATGAAATGGCTTGAATTCAAAGTGAGAAATTTCCAACTTCATCTCTTCGATTCTCCCTACTCAAAAATGATCTTGAGGAGTTCTTGGACATTTTGGAAAGCTTGCAATATGCTATATAACTCATCTTTGAAGTGAATTTCAATACTCCTCTTGGAACTAGGTGAAATATTGCCATGAAGTTGGGTCCAAAACCTGCCTAAATTAGGGCAAAATTTTACTAAGTTATCTAGTTCATGAGCATGTATTCACAAAATTATATCTTGATATACAAGCATCTTTAGGGGAAATGTGTGAAGCAAAGTTGTAGATTTCATGCATTTCTACAACTTTCATGTTGGGAACTTTCTTTGAATCATCTTGCATCATGGTGAAAATTTGGCTTAAAGTTGAGAAAAAATAAGAAATTTTCTATACTTAAAAAAATTTCTAAGTTAAGAAAATTTCAAATTTTAAAACCAAATCTTCAATCTTTGATTTCTTGATGAAAAAGTTTCACATTTTAACATGTTTTGATGAATTGTGATCCTTGGCACTTGATTTTGACCAAAAAGTCAAAGTTTGACTTTTCAGTGCACAATTGACTTTTGATTAATTGACTGCAAATTTTATCTGTCAATCCAATGAAATTGAAATGTTTTGAACCATGTCATTAGGTCAAGATGATAAAATTGAACCCTTGAAATCATGCTTCAAAACAATTGGTCATTTGTTGGGTCAAAAATCAGAAATTCCCCTTTCTTAGTTAAAACCCTAATTTTGACCATTTTGCCCTTTTGATGATTTGATCAAATTTCTTGAGGAATTGTGGTCCAAACTTGATCAAATGACACATATGAGTTTAAAATGTTGATGTGAATAAAAAATTATGAAGTTTGACTGTAAATTGGCCATGGTTGACTTTTTCCCCAATACAGCTGATTTTTAGGTCAACTGTCCAATTGACTGGTCAAAAATGTGATTCAAGGCTTGAAACTTGACATGAGTAATCTTAGGGGTCCATGATGATACTTGAAAGTCATATGAAGCATTGATAGTCCAAAAATACTTGTGCAAAATTTAACCCTAATTCTGGGTCATCAGTGCAAGATGAGATGTCTTGAGTTGATCAAACCCTAATCCAGTCTTGAGTCAAAGAGATCTTGTGAGAAAATCTTGATAAATGTGAGAGAAAATTTCGGGGTACAACAGCTTCCCCTGTTCAATCTTCTTAAGCCTGAAGAGTTAGATTGGTGAGTTTTTCCATTCGTGACTCGAAGGTGAAAGAATGATTGGACACTAGAGTGCCTAGAAATTTGAACTTGACGACGCACGGTTGAGGGAAAGGGCTTAAAGATGCCATTTGGAGAAGTGATGGAGTCTTGTTGGAGATGGGCTTGTAGATTCCATCCAAGAATGTTTGTTGAATTTGTAAGTTGTAAGCCGAAAGAATGAGTGTCAGAATGGCGTCCGTGTCTGGAGCATATCTGTATTATATATGAATGTTGTGTCTGAATGAGTATCAGAATGGCATCCGTGTATGGAGCTTATCTGTACTGTGTCTGAATGTTGAATTTGAATGAGTTTCAAAATGGCATCCATGTATGGAGCGTATACGAACTGTATCATGAATATTGTGTCTGAATGAGTATCAGAATAGCATCCGCGTCTGGAGCGTATCTGAACTATATATGTATTTGAATGTTGAATTTGAATGAGTGTCAGAATGGCATCCATGCATGGAGCGTATCTGAACTGTATTTGTAATTCGTATTCTGAATGAGCATCAGAATGGCATCCGTGTCTGGAGCGTATCTGGGCTATATCTGAATTTGAAACCTGAATGAGTATCGGAATGGCATCCGTGCATGGAGCGTATCTGAACTGTATATGTAAGTCGTATTCTGAATGAGCATCAGAATGGCATCCGTGTCTGGAGCATATCTGGGCTGTATCTGAATTTTAAACCTGAATGAGTATCAGAATGGCATCCGTGTATGGAGCGTATCTGAACTGTATCTGAAAGTATATTTGTCAATGGTAACTACTAATCTCATCCTGAAAAGGGTAAAATGTTAGCTAAAATACAAAGTTTATGTTGCATGAAATGTATGATACAATGTATTTTCTTTGTCAATGTTTATGATATATAGATGTAATGTATGCATATGTGAGCTGATTTGTTGTATTGCGGTCTGCTTGAGGAAGATAAATCTCTGAATGCTGCTGAGGATATGTTGAATTTTTATGTCTTGAAGTTGAAGTACTGATGAACTTTTGTTGAGAGAAATAAGTTCTGTTGTAAGGGCAATGCCATGTACTACTTGTAAGATCTTCTCGGGGAATCCCGAGAATTTTGACGACTTCTACTGGGGATTGATACTTCGAAACCTTGTTCCGCTTGGGGATTTAAAATGACGTACTGTAGGAAATTTCTCATGGAATAGCCTAGAGACATTTCCCTACTCTTTCAAACTATCAGTAGTTATCTTTCTCATTTTGTTTATTTGTAAACGGTAATCATGTTCAAATGCATATGTTCATTAATGAATCATTGGACGTTTTTGTAAACAAAACACAAGTGTAAAGAAAAAGACAAATAGTTTTTGCACTTTCGAAGGGGCATCTTTGTATTGACTTTGAATAAATATTTTGTATAAGGAGACAAACATTCTAGTAAGAGAATGTCGTTGTAAACAAGAAAAATTTAATACAAAGAAAGATAGCTATGTGTAATAATCCCATGGGGTTCCCATTCTGCTATATCCTTCGTATCTCCGAGTATCTTATCTATTTGCCTTGTCCGAAGATGATTGAATTGGTCAAAAACTCTGAGTTTGTCAGCGGAAGTCAAAGGTTGTCTGTCAAATGATCCGACGGGACATAGTCATACGCTTTTATTCCCTAACTTTTTCCTGGACCGCCCTTTCGGGTTTTCAGTCCACCGGGAAACCCTTTTTTGCCCAAGTCGCCCTTTCGGGTTTTCAATTTGCCGGGTGTACAATTTTTTATTTATTTTATCCCTAATTTGTTTCCCGAACCTTTTGGTTCTCTGGGATGCCCTTGTTTTGCCTAGGTGTGTCAACCTAGTGAGTCTCTTATGCGTAGTATTTTTTGACTATGTCCGTGTTTGCAGGGTGTGGCAGGTCGTCTCCATCCATGGTGGTCAAGATCATTGCTCCACCGGAGAAGATGTTTTTGATTACAAATGGTCCTTCATAAGTAGGAGTCCATTTTCCCCTGGGATCACTTTGTGGCAAGATGATACACTTGATCACTAAATCCCCAACTTGATATACTTAACGTCTGACTTTCTTGTTGAAGGCCTTGATCATCCGCTTTTGATACATCTAACCATGGCAAACAGTAGTAAGTCTCTTTTCATCAATCAAGTCCAGTTGATCAAGTCGAGTCTGGATCCAATCGTCTTCATTCAACCCTGTATCTTTCATAATCCTCAGAGAGGGGATCTGAACCTCAATAGGCAAGACAACCTCCATGACGTAGACCAAAGAATAGGGTGTTTCCTCGGTTGATGTGTGAGCCGTGGTACGGTACCCGTGGAGAGCGAATGGTAACATCTCATGCCAGTATTTGTATGTGACTATCATTTTTTGTATGATCTTTTTAATGTTTTTATTTGCAGCTTCGACAACACCATTCATTTTTGACCGATAGGGAGAAGAATTATGATGCTGGATCTTGAATTGCTCGCACAAGGCGGTGATCATAGTGTTGTTAAGATTTGTACCATTGTCAGTGATGATCCTTTCCGGGATACCGTACCGACAAATAAGGTTTTGCTTAATGAAGCGGGCAACAACATTCTTGGTAACGGAGGCGAAAGAAGCTGCTTCGACCCATTTGGTAAAATAGTCAATGGCCACTAGGATGAAGCGGTGTCCATTGGAGGTTGTAGGCTTGATCTCCCCAATCATATCAATTCCCCACATAGCAAAGGGCCAAGGAGCCTTCAAGACATTCAGAGGAACCGGAGGCACGTGCACTTTGTCAGCATAAATTTGGCACTTATGGCAGGTCCGAGAGTGTTGATAACAATCTGCCTCCATGGTAGACCAATAATAGCCTGCCCGTAGTATTTTCTTCGCCATCATATGCCCACTGGAGTGGGTGCCAAAAGTACCTTCGTGTAATTCAGCCATAATCTTTTCAGCTTCAACCTTATCCACACACCGAAGCAAAATGGAGTCATGATTGCGTTTGTACAGGATGCCATTACTAAGGAAGAACTTAGCAGAAAATCTCCTTAAGAACTTCTTATCATTGATTGAAGCTCCTTCTGGATATTCTTGATCCTCGAGATACCTCTTGACTTCATGAAACCAAGGCTGGTCCACTACTTCTTCAGTATTAATCTCATGACAATGTGCTGGTCCATCCATTCGCTAGATGGTGATCCAGGGAGCCTCGTTATCCCAAATAAGTTTAAACATAGATGACATTGTGGCTAGGGCATCTGCTAGCTGATTTTATTCTCGCGAGAAATGCTCGAAGGTAATCCTCTCAAAATGTGGTAACAATGTCAAAACATGTTCTTTGTAAGGGATAAGGTTTGGGTGCTTAGTGTCCCACTCTCCTTTAATCTGAATGATGACCAAAGCTGAATCTCCAAACACATCTAAAGATTTGATTCCCAAGTTTATGGAAGCTCTGAGACCGAATATGCATGCTTCGTATTCTGCCATGTTGTTTGTACAGTTGAAGTAAAGTCTGGAAGTAAAGGGAGTATGACACCCTTATGGAGATATGAGTACGGCGCCGATACCATTACCAAGTACATTGGATTCCCCAATCAAAGAACAGGGTCCATTGGGATCCTTGTTCAGGTCCGTCATATGGCCTGACTTCTTCACAGTTGTCTAATGTCATGATGTCTTCATCCGGGAATTCAAACTTCATGGACTAATAGTCTTCTACAGCTTGGTGAGCAAGATGATCAGCCAATACACTGCCCTTTATAGATTTTTGGGTAGTATATTGTATGTCGTATTCTGTTAGGATCATCTGCCATCTAGTTATTCTCCCAGAAAGAGCAGGCTTGTCGAAGATATACTTTATCGGATCCATCTTAGATATCAATAAGGTAGTATGAGTCAGCATATACTGTCTTAGCCGGCGAGCAGCCCATGCCAGAGCGCAACAAGTTTTCTCGAGCAGTGAATATCTGGTTTCACAGTCGGTAAACTTTTGGCTCAGGTAATAAATAGCGTGCTCTTTTCGACCAGACTCGTCATGCTGCCCCAATACACACCCCATTGAGTTTTCTAAAATAGTCAGATACATGATCAACGGTCTTCCCTCGACTGGTGGTATCAACACAGGAGGCTCTTGTAAGTATTCTTTGATTTTGTCAAAAGCAACTTGGCATTCATCATTCCATTTGACTACTTGATCTTTCTTCAATAGTTTGAAGATTGGCTCACAAGTAGTTGTTAAATGAGAAATGAATCTGGAAATATAGTTCAAGCGTCCCAAGAATCCTTTGACTTCCTTCTCAGTACGAGGAGCAGGCATCTCTTGTATTGCTTTAACTTTGGCAGGATCAACCTCAATACCTTTGTTACTAACGACAAAGCCTAGGAGTTTCCGAACCGTACTCCAAATGTGCACTTGTTTGGATTTAACCTCAGCTTATACTTCTTCAGTCTCTCAAACAACTTTTACAAGTGATCAAGGTGTTCTTCTTCTGTTTGTGATCTGGCTATCATATCGTCTATGTAGACCTCTATTTCATGATGTATCATATCGTGAAATAAAGCTACCATGGAACGTTGATAGGTTGCCCCAGCATTCTTCAATATGAACGGCATCACCTTGTAGCAGAACATGCCCCACTGTGTGACAAAGGTAGTTTTCTCCATCCTCAGGTGCCATTTTAATTTGGTTATAACCTGAAAATCCGTCCATGAAGGAAAACACTTTGTGTTGTGTGGTGTTATCAACTAGGATATCAATGTGGGGAAGTGGAAAATCATCTTTAGGGCTCGCCCTATTCAAATCTCTATAATCCATACACATTCATACTTTGCCGTCTTTTTTAGGTACGGGAACAATGTTGGCAACCCATTGAGGATACGAAGTGACAGCCAAGAATCTAGCATTGAATTGCTTCATGACCTCCGCTTTAATCTTTTCTGACATATCATGTCTCATGCGGCGAACCTTTTGTTTTACTGGCGGGCAGTCTTCTCTTGTAGGCAGACGATGTACCACGATGTCTGTATCAAGTCCCGGCATGTCTTCATATGACCAGGCAAAGATCTCAACATAGTCATGTAACAGCTGAATCAGGCACTCTTTGACACTGGGTTCCAGATTGGCACCCACCTTGACCTCTTTTTTATCCTCCTTGGTACCTAAGTTGATTGTTTCCACAGGTTCTTCGTGAGGCTGAATGGCTCTTTCCTCTTGTTGTAGGCAAGTTCCCCCGGTACCTCACAATCTTCCTCACCTTCGTCTTCGCCTTGGTAGATTAGATCTTCAGAGTTACAAAAGGCCATAGCAGTATCGTTACCCATGGGATCCAGAGTGGATGGGTACCTTCATTTGTGAGGGTGTGTGTGTGTAAGGGTATAGCCACCTTTAAAAGAAAATAAAATGTAAAATAAAAACAATGAGCCAAAAAGTTTGTATGTGAAAAACGTCCATGATTCATTGAATGTCATATGAAAATGAAAATAACAACCCTTACAAATGGACCATTGATCCTCGGGTAAGACACAAGGTTTTAGGAGTGCTAATTATTTGTGAATATTACATATCCAACAACAAAAAAGAAAATATAAATTACTGAGGGATGAAAGTTATTGGGACAAAGTCTCTGGCCTCCCAATTGTGAAGTCCTCCATTGATAGTCGGAAAGATCCAATCCTCCAAGCTTCAATCCTCTTCACCATCTTCTATCGTGTTGACCTATCGGTTGCTAATATTCAAGGGTGGCCCTCCAGCACGGGCACGGCGTACAACCTTTTGAGCACTTGAAGTGAAACCTAAGCCAAACTTATCAGACTTATACGGGATGCCTGGAAGTTGCCCCCAGATGGTGCATCCTCCTTCCTCTATTACTGCTTTGGAGTCCTTCAGAGATGACATCCGGAGTGGAGGTCTTGTAATCTTGGGAATCTGGGACACAGTCTTGGTTACTGCTACCTCTTGGGGGACCTCTTCGAAGTGTTGAAAATGAGTTTCAATGAACTCACCGTCCAATTCCACATACCGAAAGGAATTGATATGGATAATCATGTATTCTTCTTCTCCATGGATAGTTATAATCTTTCCTTGGACCGGGTATTTCAGCATCTGGTGCAGTCTAGAGGTGACAACACCGGCATTATGGATCCAAGGCCGTCCTAGCAGACAAGAGTAAGAGGGGCGGATGTCCATTACATAGAAGATTGAGTTGAAAGTCTGAGTCCCAACCTTTATGGGGATATCCACCTCCCCGTGGACCATCCTCTTTGAGCCATCAAATGCTCTCACGACTATGTTACTGGGTTTCAACGTCAGTCTTTCGTTGTCTAGTCTGTCGAGAGCCTTCTTTGGTAAAACATTCAAAGATGAGCCAGTATCCACCAAGACATGGGCCAGAGTTGTGCCTCTACATTCCAGAGACATGTAATGCCTCGTTGTGCTTTCTTCCCCTTGGTGTCAGATCAACATCCGAGAAGCCTAGGCCATTATCCGCTGTCAAACTGGCCACACAATCTTGAAATTGGTCAGTAGACGTCTCTTGAGGCACATGTGTTGTTTTAAGGAACTTCACCAAGGCTTTCGCATGTGCCTCGGAACACAGTAGTAATGCTAGCATGGAGATCTTGGAGGGAGTTTTCCCCAACTGTTCGACTACGTCGTAGTCGCTCCTCTTTATAATTTTTAAGATCTCCTCCATTTCTTTCTTGGAAGCTTCGGGAATAGTCAGTGATTGAGCCTTCGTCCGAACAGGCTCTTCTTGAATACTTTTTCCTCGGGTTTCAGCAGCAGGAGTGTTGGTAGGAATGACAATAGGGGTTGTAACGGCTTCATCAATAGGAGCACTTTCAAAGATTATTATGGGTACGGAAGTAACCTTTGGAGCAACCACGGGTCTAAAAACTTCCTTTGGGGGGGCAATCTTTGGAGAAAAGATTCTACCGCTTCAGGTAATTTTACTAGTTCCGGCAATATTTCTAATGTCAGAATCTTCTTCTTCGGAGTTTATCTCTTCGGCGGCCAGCCCATCTTGTTTTATGCCATGGTAGTAAATGTCCCCACCGTAATTCCACAACACCGTCTTGTCTGATTCATATGGGACTGGACCAAGCATTGTGATTATTAGAGGAGTTGCTTTCGGAACCAATGTAATTCTAATGGGTTTTTTGGAAACCCTGGAAGAATTGGTGGATATGGTAATGATTGAAACATTTTCAACAAAAACAGGTGAAACAGGAGTACTTTCAAACAGAATCTCTTTGTTGTCTATCAAGCATTGAATGCCTATTTTCAACAAAGGGCAATCAGTTGGTAAGGATAAGCAGAGGTGGAAAACTTCATTACATCCCGGGAACACACCGGCTTTTAACAAATTTATCTTAATGATTGGAAGTGGAGTCACGAGTTCATCAACTGTGGTAACAAATAAATCTTCTTCAATAACATTGGTGTTGTGACCATGTCTGGGCATGGGAGCAGAGATAACATTTGGCTTCTCGGGCGCATCAAACTCAATTTCCTTTGCTTCAATGAGATCTTGTATTTTGTTTTTCAAGGCCCAACAGTTATTGGTATCGTGCCCAGGACTTTCAGAGTGATATATGCAACGGGCATTGGGGTGATAATGAGGGGATGTCATGTTGGGATTTTTCGGAGCTTCCTTCAGGGTTACCAAATTGGATCTCAATAGATGTGGTAATACTTGAGACGGAGTCATGTTGATTCTGGTGAATTTCCAGACTAGCCTCTCCACCCTTGGTTGGTTACTTCTTTGTTGATCAGACGTAGGCTTTGGAATCATAACAACCCCTACCATTGGTCGGCGCTCGGCTCTCTCTTGGTTTCTTTGTGGATAAGCAGCAGATACCTCTTTCTTACTGATAAAAGGCTTCCTCACAGCTGTAGAAGAAGACAAATCCTTTTGAATCTTTCCATTTCTTATGCCAGCTTCCACCCTCTCTCTGGTCAGTATTAACTCAGTAAATCCTGTAGATGAGCTTCCAATTAAATGGTTGAAGAAAGGGCCTGATAAAGTGCCTAAGAACATGTCCACCAATTCCCTTTCAGACATAGGGGGTTGGACTCTCCCCGCCAGATCTCTCCATTTCTGTGCGTAATCCTTAAAACCTTCATTGGAAACCATAGCCATACTCTGAAGTTGAGTACGGGTAGGCACCAAATCGGCATTATATTGATACTGCTTATAGAAAGTTACGGCGAGATCTTCCTAATTGTGGACGTTGGCTCTTTCTAGTTGGTAAAACCAGTCGAGTTGTGTTCCAGATAGACTATCCTGGAAAAAGTGCACCCACAAATCTTTATCAGCTGAGTGGGGTTGGATTTTTCTTACATATGATCGGAGGTGCATCTTAGGGCATGACACTCCATCATATTTTGCAACCGAAGGTACTTTGAACTTCGGGGGAATCACAATCCCAGATACTAGTCCCAAGTCTTCAAAATCTAGGCCCGGTACCCTTTGTATTTCCATTGCGTTCAAACGCTCTGTGAGGTGTCTATACTTATCATCAGCTGGAGGATATTATTCCTCAGAGTAGTCTTCCTCTTCTTCCTCCTCTTCAGATTCTGATGGAACCGTTGTTCCTTTTCCTTTCCCTTCTCCTTCATCAAATGTTGTTGCGAAATTCAAGGTTCTTCTAGTTTTTCCTTGAAACCTTCTCCCCATGATTACAACACCGGTTGGTTTCTTCACTTTCTTCTTCTCTTTATCCAACAGAGTCTTCAACTCCTCTTGCCCCTTGGCTAGGGTTGTGAGCAACTGTTGAAACTGCGTGTTTTGAGTTTGGAGGTCTTTGACTGTTTGTTCGAGATCCATCTTAATGAAATAAACAGCAGAGAGATGAGGAAACTTGTTGCAAAAGACCTGTTTATGTTATGATGAATGATATGTGCATATGCAATGTTTTCAAGAATTTCAAAGATTCAAGTTTGTTTTAGACAAAAAGAAACACACATTATATTAATAAGATAAAGTTTGAGTACATCAATGCCCATTGGGAAAAATAATACAAAACTCTAAGATAAAAAAGTAGTGTGCATCCTCTTTGGTGCAATGTAGGCATTTAGAGTCTGCTCCTCATGAAGTAGCCTAGTGAGTTCCAAAACCTTCTTCTCGCTTGCGTAGAATTGGGCTTCGAAAGTATCACGCTCTCCTTTGAGCTATATCCAATCCCTTTGTAGGTCTTCAAGAGATGTGGGCATGTCAGGATGTAGGATAGTGTATGGAACTTCTCCCTCTCTAACAGGCTCAATGATCACCGGGAGGATGGAAGGATAAGGCATCATAATACTTTGAGCACGAGTTCATACCCATTTGAGGTAAGGCTCAAGAGGGATGGAATTCTTGTGCCCCAAATTTTTCCTATCTACCTTGTTTAGCATCCTCCAAGCTCGGATGAATCTCTGGCGAAGACCTTGATCGTCGTTGTCGTAGTCGAATACTAAACCTTGAATCAGCATCTCGTGCGGTCCATCCCTTCGGGCATAACCAAATTGTCTTAAAGCTAAGCATGGGTTTTAGGTGATGCCTCCCCTAATTCCAAGTAGAGGTACATTAGGGAATTCCCCATAACAGTCAACAACGATAACATTCTCTTTGGATCGGGACCACCAATGAATGTCTGAGTGTTTGAGCGTCATTAACCTTTATGACCACCTCAAACCTTTCTCATTCTTTAAGACTGATTGGGGAAGACGAGAAATAAACCATCTTGCCAGGAGAGGAGTGCAACACATAAGGACACCTTTTTTCCTCATTGTACGAGTGTGAAAAGAGAGTAGGATATCTCCAAGCAATGTAGGCACCGGGTTGCGTGACATGAAGATTTTGACGGCGCTCACATCTATGAGTTGGTCAGGATTGGGGAACAAAACCATCCCGTAGATAAGAAGGGCCATAATTTCCTCAAAGGCTTGCAAGTCTAAGGAATTCCAACAGCTTTGGGCTTTCTCAAATAGGAACTTTGCTAAGAAGCCTTTGACAGCACTCCTAGTTTCCCAATGAGTTGTGACATAAGACGAGTGCAAGTGTAGAGCTTGGGCAATCTCCTCTGGCTTTGGGTCTCTTTCCGTACTGTTGAAAGGTAGTTGATTGAGAATGGGAATTCTCAAGAGTTGAGATAATTCTTCCAAAGTAGGCACAAGCTGATAGTCGGGAAATGTGAAGCAATGGTGCAAAGGACCAAAGAACTGAAAGAGCACCTTCATCATATCCTCATCTGTGTTGGAGGTGACCAAGTTGAGTATACGACCATGTCTCTTGGTGAACGGAGAGTTCTCAGGAATCCTTGAAGCTAGCTCCTTAAGTTGTGTAGAAATTCTTACAAGGTTGACTCGGATAGTTTTCCTGCGAAGTGAATCCATATCCTACAAAACAAGAACAAAGATGAAATCTCCAAAATCCTTAAAATGGTTAGTGAATGCATATGATGCTCATGATGTCCATGATGTTATGTACAAGTATGCATATACAAGCAAAGCAAACAAGTTCTTAGTTTAGGCTTGCATGGGGTTTTATAGGTAAGTACCCTCTTGAAGTTTAGTTGGCTTAAACATGTCCTAGTAATAGTAACCGGGTTCTAAGGAGCTCAATATCACTGGATTGTTTCCTTGGTCATCGTTTCAGCTCAAGCCTTTCTAATAGCAACCAAAATATCCCAAGAAACTAAATCTCAATGAGTGTAGTATCGAGTATCTACCAACTTCGGACTGCACCAAAGTCGGTCATCTCACTACATCCTAAAGGCCAAGTTGGTCAAGTAAAGGGTTCTAGAAGTTCATTAGTGCTCCATGACATCACTCAGCGGCTCTGTATTCTCTTTGATTGACTCAAAGGCTACCGGTACCCATAAATATGTCACACTAACATAGTTATTGCTTAGACCATGTCGGTATACCCCTCACAGTTTCCACAATGTATTGCTATTTACCTATAATGTATCCCACATCCGGGTAGAGGATTTCAAACCCAAATAAAGAACCATAATGTAAAACAAACAAGTCAAACAATATAAGGAAATAAATGTGATCTAGCCCTAAGGTAACCCCACTTTTATAAATTTCCCTAGCAGAGTCGCCAGTTCTATGATACGGTGGGAGAACTGACTTGAGGTTTTGCATTTTATCGTAAATGTTGCGGTTTAGCAAGAGTCGCCACCGACTTTTCTTTTATCCAAAAGGAAAAGTGAAAAATCACAGGAAAGACCTTTGAGATTGTTTCTTAAGTTCGGGGGTAGATTATGAAAAGGGAAGGTGTTAGCCCCATTTTCATCCATGGTTTTCCATGGGCTCTTAGTTACTTGCTAGATCACTTGCTTTTGTTTGAAATTGTGCTTTGTGTGGTTTTTGAAAGTATTTTATAAAAAGAGGTCATTGTTTAGGCAATCTTTGTAATGATTCTCATTCGTAAGAATGTATACAAAGATGTTTGTCTTTTTGAAAATGTATTCAAAGTTTGTAAAATTTTTGGAAATGTGTGTGTTTGTTTTGAAAATAGTCAGGATAGTTGTTTGGAAATAGAGCAAGTAACTAGAAGCAATCTACCTACTCAAATGTCTTTCTTGTTCATTTTCTATTCCTTTGACATTGTTGTTTTACCATTGATTTTGTAAGCAACCCTATCTTTGGATGTTAACGGGACGAGCGTGGGTCATTGTATAACCATGATTAGCAATGTTGCAAAGTATCTTTGGCATTTTGAGGGACCAAGATCATTTTGTAAGGCAACTTAGAATAGCGTCATCGAGGGACTATGATCTTATATTTGTTTGTTTTGCCAAGATACTTCGCATGCGTAATATGGCTATTTTTGTATAAGGAAACCAAGTGGAGAAACCCTAAGGATGCTTGTGTGTAAGTGTGTTATTTTCATGCTTTGATTTTGTCTTAGATTTACGGTTTTCTATTTGATTTGTTTTTTATCTTGCCATACAAACCCTAATTACTAGCATGGTATGTAAAAGCGGTAAATTGCGTAATTTAAAGATTACTACACAATTACAACATTTTTAAGGGAGGGGGAATACAAATTGTGAATGGGGATTTGCAATAATGTAAATCTAAATAAGCTATTACAACCAAATCGAATTTGCACGAATATTTGAAATAATAAGATACAATATAAATTAAATGTACAAAGGCATGTATATGCAAGAAAAGGTTTTTTTGTTTTATTTTTTTATGTGAAAAGGAGTTTAAACCTAATCCTAAACATATATAAAAAAGGAAATTATTTCTTGAGAAAAATAGTTAACCCTAATTTCTAATTAAAGGGAAAATAAAGCTCTTTGGGTATTATTTTTATATATTTTTTGTATTAAAAATAATAAATAATATTTTATGAAAATATTTAGTTTTTATATGCCAAAATAAATATTTACAAGTATGGAATGAAAAGGAAATAAGAAATTAGCCTAAATCTATTTTATTTATGTTCACAAGTTTATTTAAGAAAATAATTAATATATATATAGTTTAATAAAAATATTTTTTATGCAAAAATAAAATAAAATAAACAAAATGCAATATTTATCATATTTATATTTTTCATGATTTTTATGTATTAAAGAAAATATTTAATAAAACAAAAATGAAAATAAAATAAATAAATGAAATGTATGGGCCAGGGGGCGTATCCTGAGTAATCAAGATGTGTTATGTTAGAAAAAATGCTACGCCCAACGTTGAAGCCCAATCCTGCAAAACAGCCAAAAAATGAAAATGGAAAAGTATGAAAAACAAAAGGTAACGCCAAGGTTCGAACCCATGACCTGGGCATTGCCAGCGCGCTATCTTGCCACTAGGGTGGCTGTACATCCGTTAGCTTATGTGAAACAAGAAAAACATAACATAAAACGCTTCCATGGCCCTGTACTTCGTCTTCTTCCTCTAGCCAGCCAGAAGCTCTGTATCTTTCTCATCTCTTCATAAAAATGGAAACTTTCAACATGAAAATGATAGTACTCATTCCCACGATCTCAACCATGTGCATAACTAAAACTATAAGTCCGAGATTAAAGAGAATTTTAATGGCCATAATTCTTAACCTAATTTTTTCAGGAATTTCAAGTTCAAAATTCTCTCAACTCATACCAAATAAATGCAAGTTATGGATATGTACAGCTTTGTAGCAATGATGTCTACATTATTTATTCACAAATCATGGCCAATGGATGCCTGTATGAAGAGATAGAAGTTGAGATTCTTACCTCTTTCAGCTGAGATCATGAATGGAGTTTGAGTGAGATTTAGGAAGGCCTGAAGGTTGCTTTAGTTTGCTTGAACTTCCCTGAGTGTGTTCCAATCCTTGCCTTGCTCTGGAAGTGCCTGGAACTCTCTATCCAAGTCAACCTGCAAGCTTGGAAAACAAAAATGGCCAATGAAGAAGGAGGAGTTACAGTGCCGGGATGATGGTCTGGATCAGTTAGATATGAAGTAGGTAAGGTGTTTGGATGATTGAAACTTGAAACGCACTAGCCAATTTGTGGATTGCTATGCTTATGCTCAAGCTGCAAGTTTTGACAGTTTTTTGGTGATATGGAGTGTTTGAATGTTTTAGAACCTTAGCAATCGTGTTTTCTGTTGTAATGTGTTTGTGTATTAGTATGGAAAAGGTTTCAAGTCAACTCTCCAACAGATTTGTGTGTTCTAGCCTTTTGGCACATTTTCTTGCTTTTGAAGCAAAGTGAAGAGACAAGTCTTCACATGCTTGTATTGGCCTGCTTGGGGTTGGTATAAGCTTTGTACAAGTTGCTTTAGGCCTGTAGGACTTGTGTGTGCATATAAGACATGTCAATGCTCAAGAATTGGAAAGTTGCAAAAGTGAAGCTTTTTCAAAATGGCAATGGCCACTTTATGCCATTTATGGAATTATAACTTGGACAAAGGCTCTTGAGCTTGAATTAAAGCTTTGTCAACTTAGTAAGCATTAAATTATGAAGTGAGAAACAAGTTATGGACCTGTAAATCAATAATTAGGTAGCATAGGTTCAAACTTGAATTTTGTTCTTCATGAAATGGCTTGAATTCAAAGTGAGAAATTGCCAACTTCATCTCTTCGATTCTCCCTACTCAAAAATGATCTTGAGGAGTTCTTTGATATTTTGTAAAGCTTGCAATGTGCTATATAACTCATCTTTGAAATGCATTTCAAGACTCCTCTTGGAACTAGGTGAAAAAATTCCATGAAGTTGGGACCAAAACCTGCCTAAATTAGGGCAAAATTTCACTAAGTTATCTAGTTCATGAGCATGTATTCACAAAATTATATCTTTAGATCCAAGCATCTTTATGGAAAAATGTTTGAAGAAAAGTTGTGGATTTCATGGAGGTCTATAACTTTCATGTTGGGAACTTTCTTTGAATCATCTTGCATCATGGTGAAAATTTGGCTTAAAGTTGAGAAAAAATAAGAAATTTTCTATACTTAGAAAAATTTCTAAGTTAAGAAAATTTCAAATTTAAAAAAAAAGTTCAATCTTTGATTTCTTGATGAACAAGTTTCACATTTTAACATGTTTTGATGAATTGTGATCCTTGGCACTTGATTTTGACCAAAAAGTCAAAGTTTGACTTTTCAGTGCACAGTAGACTTTTGATCAATTGACTGCAAATTTTATTTGTCAATCCAAAGAAATTGAAATGTTTTTGAACCATGTCATTAGGTCAATATGAAAAAATTGAACCCTTTAAATCATTCTTCAAACCAATTGGTCATTTGTTGGGTCAAAAATCAGAAATTGCCCTTTCTTAGTCAAAACCCTAATTTTGACCATTTTGCCCTTTTGATGATTTCATCAAATTTCTTGAGGAATTGTGGTCCAAACTTGATCAAATGATACATATGAGTTTAAAATTTTGATTTGGATCAAAAATTATGAAGTTTGACTGTAAATTGGCCATGGTTGACTTTTTTCCCAATACAGTTGATTTTTAGGTCAACTGTCCAATTGACTGGTCAAAAATGTGATTCAAGGCTTGAAAATTGACATGAGTAATCTTAGGGGTCCATGATGATACTTGAAAGTCATATGAAGCATTGATAGTCCAAAAATCCTTGTGCATACTTAAACCTAATTCTGGGTCATCAATGCAAGATGAGATGTCTTGAGTTAATCAAACCCTAATCCAGCCTTGAGTCAAAGAGATCTTGTGAGAAAATCTTGATAAATGAGAGGGAAAATTTCGGGGTACAACAGGATGCTAATATTCCCTAATCTGGACCAACTCATAGACGTAAATGCGGTCAAGGTTTTCATGTCTCGTAACCCGGTGCATACTTTACTTAGAGATATTCTGCACTCTTTGCACACTCGCACTATAAAGATAAGAGGGACCCTTATGTGTTACACTCCTCTGTTGGATAGGTGGTTTATTTCTCACCTACCCTGGTCTATTGTAAAGAATGAACAAGGTTTAAGATGGTCTAATAGGTTGATGCCTCTCATGCATTCAGATATTCACTGGTGTCCTCGATCTGTGGAAGACGTCACCATCATTGATCATTGTGGGGAGTTCCCTAATGTCCCTCTCCTAGGAATTAGGGGAGGTATCACTTATAATCCCGCTTTGGCTCTATGACAGTTCGGTTATGCTCGGAGAGATGGTCCCCATGACATGCCTATTCAAGGCATTATGTTCAACTACGAAGATAATGTTGAAGGGTATCGTCAAAGGTTCATACGAGCTTGGGGCATGATAAACAGAGTGGATAGCAAGACACTAGGGAATAAGAACTCCATCTCTTTGGAGCCTTATCTTAAGTGGGTTCGAGCACGCGCTCAAAATCTCATGATACCTTACCCCGCCATTCTACCCATCATCATGGAACCCATTGCAAATACAGATGTACCTCATACTATTCTCCATCCTGACATGCCAACTACTCTCGAGGAATTTCAAAAGTCTTGGGTTCAACTTAAAGAGGAACGAGATACCTTTGAAGTCCAGTTCTATGCAAGCGAGAAAAAGGTTTTGAAGCTTACCACACATTTACATGAAGAACAAAGTTTAAATGCCTACATTGCACCAAAGAGGATGCGCTCATGGCAAGCCTGAGCCCTGTTTGATTTAGGAGTTTCATTTTATCTTTGTTTCTTCCGTTGTAAGCCCAAGGAGCATCATTGTAATCATTTAAACTTATGAATGCAATTAATGTTTGTTCTCTCTTTGACTAAGTAAATTTAAGATCTTAAAAGTCCTTGAAAACATTTCATAAACATTATCATGCATATCATTACATTAAGCAGGTATTTCAAGACAGGTTTCTTATTCTTTTTGTTGTTTATTTCAGCAAAAGAAATGGCTCTTGAACAGACAGTGAAGGACCTCCAAGCTCAAAAAGCTCAGTTTCAATAAATGTTCATGGCTCTGGCCAAGGGGCAAGAAGATTTGAAAGCCTTGGTCGTCAAAAAGAAGACCAAGAAGGTAAAGAAACCAGCTGGTGTCTTGAATTTGGGTAGAAGGTTTTGAGGGTCGTCCAAGCAAGCTCTAGATTTCGCAACTACGTTAGACAAGGGAGACAATCAAGGACAAAAGCCTAAGGAAGAAGACAACAATCCAGGGTCTGAGGAAGATGAAGCTGACTATTCCGAGGAGCAGTATCCTCCTACTAATGATAAATACAAACAGTTGGAGGATCGGCTCAATGCTATGGAGATCCAGAGGATACCCGGGCTAGATTTTGAGGAGCTAGGACTGGTCTCAGGGGTGGTCATCCCGCAAAAATTCAAGATCCCCACATTTGCTAAGTATGACGATGTCTCCTGCCCTAAATTGCACTTAAGGTTATATGTCAGGAAGATCCAATCACACACTACTGATAGGAATCTGTGGGTACACTTCTTCCAGGAATGTTTGGCAGGGACTCAGCTGGAATGGTTCTATCAACTGGAAATAACCAACATTCGTAATTGGGAAGACCTGGCTGCTGATTTTTACAAGAAGTACCAATATAATGTTGACCTCGCCCCAACTCGTACATAATTGAAAAGTATGTCTATCATTTCAAGCAAAGGTTTTAAAGATTATGCCCAAAAGTGGAGAGACCTTGCGGAAATAGTCCAGCCTCCTTTTTCTGATTGGGAGCTGGTAGACATGTTCTTGGGAATGTTGTCTGGTCCGTTCTTTAACCATCTGATTGGAAGCTCTTCTGCTAGGTTCACTGAAATGATACTGACTGGTGAGCGGGTATAAGTTGGCATCAAAAGTGGTAAAATCTAGAGAGATGCATCCTTCAGCATAACAAAGAAACCTTTCACTGGAAAAAGGAGGTCAGTGCTGCTTACGGCCAAAGAAATCAAAACAAAATTGAACGTCGTCCGACGGTAGAGGCTGTTATGATTTCCAATCCTCCCTCAAACCAGCAACCAAACAATCAGTGCAGGCCGGATTCACCCAGAAGACAGTTTACCTGGATCAACACGACCTTATCCCAGGTTTTACCACATTTACTGAAGTCCAATCTGGTGACCCTAAAGGAGGCTCCTAAAAATCCTAACACTGCATCTCCTCTCTACAACCCAAATGCCCGATGTGCCTACCACTCTGAAAGTCCCGGACATGATATAAATGACTGTTGGGCTCTGAAGAACAAAGTGCAAGATCTCATTGAGGTGAAGGAGATTGAGTTAGATCCTCCTAAGACCCCCAACGTCATAACTGCGCCAATGCCCAAGCATGAACCAGGAATCAGTTCTATTGATGTTTTTTCTGCTACAGAGGATGCTGACAGTGACTGTGACGTGGACAAGTGGATCTTCCCAACTATCAGCGGGGGACTCAACAATTGGGAGGCCAAATATTTCTTTCCTATTACTTTTGTTCAAGAGTAATTTGTGTTTTTTTTTAGGATATGTAATATTTGAACAATTGAAACTTTAAAGCTTTGTGTCTTACCCGAGGCACAATGGTCTATTTGTGAGGTTCATTACTTCATTTTCATATGTCATCAATAAAACATTGGACGTTTTGCATGCAAATTTTGCGCTCTTTGTTTTTCTTTTCTTCTTTTTATTTTATCAAAAAAATATATAGCTATGCTCTTACACACACCCACATATTAAATTGCAGATCCACATCCATTTTGGATCCCATTGATAACGGTTCTGCTATTTCCAGTTATGACTTTGAAAGTCTGATCTACCAAGCCGAGGACGAAGGTGAAGAAGATTGTGAAGTACCAGGAGAACTTGCCAGACTGTTACAACAAGAAGAAAGGGCAATACAACCTCATGAAGAACCGGTTGAGACAATTAACTTGGGTACTGAAGAGGACAAGAAAGAAGTCAAGATAGGTGCAGATCTGGAGCATAGTGTCAAGGAGCGGTTAATTCAGATGCTACATGACTATGTTGATGTTTTTGCCTAGTCATACGAAGACATTCCGAGACTTGACACTAATATTGTGGTTCATCACCTACTGACAAAAGAAGACTGCCCTCCAGTGAAACAAAAGGTTCGTCGCATGCGGCCAGAAATGTCAAAAACGATCAAGGCTGAAGTCATGAAATAGTTCAACATCAGTTTCTTAGCTGTCACTTCTTATCCATAATGGGTTTCTAATGTTGTTCCAGTACCTACGAAGGACGGTAAGGTACGTATGTGTGTGGATTACAGAGACCTGAATAGGGCAAGCCTGAAGGATAACTTTATGCTTCCCCATATCGATGTTTTGGTTGACAACACCGCATAACATAAGGTATTCTCCTTCATGGATGGTTTCTCCGGGTACAATCAGATCAAAATGTCATCATGGAGAAAATAACCTTCGTCACACAGTGTGGAACTTTATGCTATAAGGTTATGCCCTTTGGGTTAAAGAACGTCGGGGCAACCTATCAGCGCGCCATGGTAGCTTTGTTTCATGATATGATCCATCACGAGATAGAGGTCTACGTCGATGATATGATAGCTAGGTCTCAGACTGAAGAGGACCACCTTGATCACCTACAGAAGCTGTTTGAAAGGCTAAAAAGTACAAACTGAGGTTGAATTCGAATAAGTGCACCTTTGGAGTAAGATCTGGTAAACTCTTAGGCTTCATTGTCAGTGGCAAAGGTATTTAAGTTGACCTTGCAAAGGTTAAAGCTATACAGGAAATTCTAACTCCTTGCACTAAGAAGGAAGTTAGGTGATTCTTGGGAAGTCTGAATTACATTGCCAGATTCATTTCCCATCTAACCGCTACTTATGAGCCAATCTTCAAATTACTAAAGAAAGATCAAGTAGTAAAGTGGAATGATGATTGCCAGATTGACTTTGACAAAATCAAGGAATGTCTTCAGGAGCCTCTAATTTTGATGTCACCGATGGAAGGGAGACCTCTGATCATGTACTTAATTGTGTTAGAGAACTCAATGGGGTGTGTGCTGGGGCAGCATGACGAGTCTGGTCGAAAAGAGCATGCAATATACTACCTTAGCAAAAAGTTTACCGACTATGAAACAAGATACTCACTGCTCGAGAAAACTTGCTACACTTTGGCATGGGCTGCTCGCCGACTGAGACAGTATATGTTGACCCACACTACCTTGTTGATATCTAAAATGGATCCTATCAAGTACATCTTTGAGAAGCCCGCTCTCTCCGGAAGAATAGCAAGATGGCAAATGATGTTAGAACATAGTTTGATTCTACAACCCTATGTTAGAGTTTTGATGATAACAAATACAAATAACAAATATGCACCATAAAAAATATGTTATTGTGTATGCATAAGTTCTGACCAAAGCAACATCAGAAGTTAAGCTATAGAATCTACACGCTGAAGTAATCAGAATTTACGCTGAAGATTGATGACCAGAACTTGCGCCTAAGTGAAGTAAACTCTGATTCTGAACAGAAGCATTATAATCTAAGTCATTAATGTTCTAAAGCATCAGCAGCATGCAAGGATGTAAGATTCTAAAGCGTTACTATTCAATCAAGACAGCATCAATTACAACGGCTTCATTCAGACAGAATCTTCTCCAAATGAAAACTGAGTTAATGTCATTTATCACTCTTAATGATCAACAAGAATCCATTGCCTATATAAACAAGCTCAGTGATCAAATCGTTTACTATTTTTCAAATACTACTGTACGAGAATTCAAAACGCTGCAAGCTTACTCATCTCTATTCCACGCTCTAAATTTGTGTAAATTATCACAGTTGTGATAACTGTTTTTGTAACGTAAAACAACAGTACACACATTCTTGTATCTTTGTTTAAAACAGCTTTCCTTGAGATTAACCGGATTGTGGTTGTACTTAAGAGGACTTTGACAGTTGTCAAAATAGTGATTGTAATCTGTTTGTGATTAGTGAATTAAGTCCCCGTTGGAGAGAGGCGAAATCACCTTGACGGGTGGACTAGAGTAGTCTGAGATCAAACGAACCAGGATAAAAATACTGTGTCATTGCATATTTGATTTCAAGTTTTCAATTCAACCCCCCCCCCCCTTCTTGTTTTTTTCACTTCTTCAATTAGCATCAGAGTGCCTGGTTCTGAGCTTAAACACTTAACCGTGTCAGTACAAGATCCAAGCTTCAGAAAAACACTATGGTGGCACCAAGCCAAAACATCAGCAATGACTACCATGAAGACAAGGATAGAATCAGTGGCAAACCTCCAGTCTTTGATGGAGAAAACTTTGACTACTGGAAAGATAGAATTGAGAGTTTCTTTCTGGCCCATGATGCTAATTTGTGGGACATGGTAACTGATGGATACACACACCCAGTCGATGGAAGTGGTCAGAATATAGACAGAAAAATGATGACTGACTAGCAAAAGCGTGATTTCAGAAATCACCACAAATCCAGAACAATACTCCTCAGTGTTATCTCATACTCAGACTATGAGAAAATCTCAAACAGAGAGATAGCCAAGAACATGTTTGACTCTCTGAGAATGACGCATGAAGGAAACATTCAAGTCAAAGAAACCAAAGCCCTTGCGCTCATTCAGAAGTATGAGGCATTCAAGATGAAAGGTAGTGAATCCATAGAAGCTATGTTCTCAAGGTTCCAAATCCTTGTTGCTGGGATGAAGGTTCTTGACAAAGGATATTCTACTGCTGATCACGTAAAGAAGATCATCAGAAGCCTACCCAAGCAATGGAGTCCAATGGTCACAGCACTTAAGCTAGCCAAAGATCTCAACAAGATATCTCTGGAGGAACTTGTCAGCTCCCTCAGAAGTCACGATATAGATCTAGAAGAAGATGAGCCTCAAAAGCAAGGTAATCCACTAGCTTTAAAATCTAACAAAAAATCTGATTCTAAGGTTTTGCAGGCTGTGGAAGAAACTTCTGATGGATCCTCATCAGCAGAAGATGAACTGTCTCTCCTCTCCAGAAGGGTGAATCAACTGTGGAAGCAGAGACAAAGGAAATTCAGAAATCCCAGAAGATCATAGAATCAAAATGAATCCTCCTCCAGATACAGAAAGTCTGAGTCTTCCTCTAGACACAAGATCTGAAGGTTCTTCAGGATAAAGAAAGTCAAATAACAAGGACATCATCTGCTATGAGTGAAATGAGCAAGGGCACTACAAAAGTGACTGTCCAAGGCTTCAGAAGGAGAAGCCCAAAAAGAAGTTCTTCAAGGAAAAGAATAAAATCCTCATGGCAACATGGGATGATTCGGACACCTCTGAAGCTGGCTCAGAGTCAGATGATGAAAGAGCAACCATAGCTCTCATGGAATATGTGTCAGAAGACAGTGAAGCTTCTAGTTCAGACTCAGAATCAGACACTGAAGAGGTAATCCCTGAATTCACCATTAATTTTACTAAGGCTGAACTTGCAGAAAGTCTAAATGAAATTATGGAAAAGTATGAGCAAATCAGAGTCAAATTCAAGAACCTGAAAAGGGATCTTGCCTCTGACTCTGAAAAGTCTGAGAGTCTCAGATTAGAAAATTCTAAGTTGAAAGAAAAAGTTTCAAAATTAGAAAATGATTTACAAAATTCTCAGAAGGAAATAATCTCAGAGACTCTCAGTAATGCTGATGAGATCATCAAAGAGTATGATCACAGCTTTCAAAAGTTTCTGGCTAAAAACATAGATAAAAGCAAGATGGCTTCAATGATCTATGAAGTTAGCAGAAATGGAAGAAAAGGGATAGGATATCAAGGTAAGGTATCTAACCTAAATAGGCCATGGACTTAGTCATAAAACTCACACCACTCAAATCACATTTTATATATGGGCACACACATGACATAAAATACACTAGTAGTGATTATTCTGTCAAACCAAAATTCAACCAGAATTTTGGTAAAACTAACAAACCAGGACCCAAGAAGATATGGGTACCTAAGGACAAAATTATATATGTAGCAGATATCTTTAGCAGCAAGGCTATAACACCAGTCATGGTACCTAGACTCTGGCTGCTCTCGACACATGACGGGAAGAAGGCATATATTCCAAAGCATGGAACTTAAACCTGGAGGCTACGTGGGCTTTGGAGGCAACCAAAGAGGAAATATCATTGGCTCTAGAATAGTAGGTAATGGAAATCTTCCCTCTATAAATAATGTGCTTCTAGTTGATGGATTCATGCATAACCTGTTATCCATAAGTCAATTAAGTGATAACGGTTATGATATAATCTTTAATCAAAATTCATGGAAAGCTGTTAGTCAGAAAGCTGGGACTATCCTATTTAATGGAAAGAGGAAAACATTTATAAAATAAAACTTTCTGAACTAAAGGGTCAGAATGTAAAATGCCTTCTTTATGTTAACAACGAGCAATGGGTCTAGCACAGAAGATTGGGGCATGTTAGTATGAGAAGAATATCTCATATTAACAAACTCAATCTGGTCAGAGGACTTCCTAATTTGAAGTTCACCTCAGATGCTCTATGTGAAGCATGTTAGAAAGGAAAATTTGCAAAACCTGCTTTTAAATCCAAAAATGTTGTTTCCACCTCTAAGCCATTAGAACTTCTGCATATAGACTTATTTGGACTAGTAAAAATTGCGTCTGTCAGTGGCAAGAAGTATGGGCTAGTGATCGTAGATGACTATAGCAGATGGACATGGGTAAAGTTCTTAAGACATAAGGACGAGTCACACTCTGTGTTTGTTACCTTCTGTAACCAAGTTCATGATGAAAAGGATCTTAGAATTGTCAAAGTCAGAAGTGATCATGGTGGGGAATTTAAAAATAAAAATTTTGAATCATTCTTTAATGAAAAAGGCATCTTGCATGACTTCTCTTGTCCTAGAACTCCCCAATAAAATGGAGTTGTAGAACGAAAGAACAGAACATTGCAAGAAATGGCCAGAACCATGATCAATGAGACTAACATTGCTAAGATCTTCTGGGCAGAGGCAATCAACACAGCGTGTTACATTCTGAATAGAATCTCCATAAGACCTATTCTGGAAAAGACTCCATATGAATTGTGGAAGAACATAAAGCCCAACATTTCTTATTTCCATCCTTTTGGATGCACTTGCTTTATTCTGAATACAAAAAATTATCTGAACAAGTTTGACTCTAAAGCACAAAAGTGTATCATGTTAGGATACTCTGAACACTCAAGAGGGTACAGAGTATACAATACAGAAACACAGACTGTTGAAGAGTCAATCAGTGTTAGATTTGATGATAAGCTTGACCCTTAAAAGTCAAAGCATAATGAATTCCTTGCAGATATAGAAGTTGAATTCACAGGTATTGAAGAGAACTCGTCAGAAGTTCTCAACAGAGACGCTCCCACTACATCAGAAAGAATTATTGCAAGCAATCCAGCACCTTCAGTTGATCAACTTCAGAAAAGGCTATCCATAAGTAGCATTGCTCACCCAGAAGATAAAATACTGGGAAAGAAGGATGATCTAATTAGGACAAGATCAACATTTAGAAACTCTGAAGAATCCCTCATGGGACTGGTCTCTCTGATTGAACCAACAATAATTGATGAAGCCCTTCTGGACAATGACTAGATTCTGACAATGCAGGAGGAATTGAATCAGTTCACCAAAAATGACGTATGGGATCTGATTCCCAAACCAAAAGGATTCAACGTTATTGGAACAAAGTGGGTGTTCAGAAACAAACTGAACGAGCACGGAGAAGTCATCAGAAACAAAGCACGACTGGTAGCACAAAGTTATAGTCAGCAAGAGGGGATATACTATACAGAAACCTTTACTCCAGTCACCAGGTTAGAATCTATCAGACTTTTAATCTCATTTGTTGTAAACAATGAAATCACTCTGTATCAGATGGATGTCAAAAGTGCATTCCTAAATGGCTATATAGATGAAGAGGTATATGTGCACCAACCCCCTGGGTTTGAGAATTCCAAACACCCAGAATATGTTTTCAAACTAAAGAAGTCACTCTATGGTCTGAAACAAGCTCCTAGAGCTTGGTATGAAAGACTAGGTAACTTCCTGTTAGAAAAGGAATTCACCAGAGGGAAAGTGGACACAACCTTGTTCTGTAATACATTTAAGAATGACACCTTAGTATGTTAAATTTATGTTGATGACATCATCTTTAGATCTACTAAACCCTCTCTGGGAAGAGAGTTTGCTAAATGCATGCAGACAGAGTTTGAAATGAGCTTAATGGGGGAACTCAAATTCTTTCTGGGCATTCAGATAAACCAAACTCCAGAAGGAACTTACATTCATCCGAGAAAATATGTCAGAGAACTTCTGAAGAAAGTTTATCTCTCAGAATGTAAGCCCTCAAAGACTCTAATGCACCCCACGTGCATTCTGGAAAAGGAAGAGGTAAGTAAAAAGGTAGAACAGAGAGTCTACAGAGGTATGATTGGTTCCCTCCTTTATCTGATGGCTTCAAGGCCTGACATTTTATTTAGTGTTTCCTTATGTGCTAGATTCCAATCAGATCCTAGAGAATCTCACTTAACAGTAGTTAAGCGAATTTTCAAGTATCTGAAAGGTACTACTAATATGTGTTTGTTCTATAGAAAATCCAATGATTATAGCTTAGTAGGATATTGTGACGTTGATTTTGCTGGAGAGTAGAATGTAAAAGCACTTCTGGAAGCTGCCAGTTTCTGGGAGAAAATCTGATCTCATGGACCAGCAAGAGACAGTCCATAATAGCATTATCAACAACAGAAGCTGAATACATAGCAGTTGCTGGATGTAACACGCAAATGCTCTGGATGAAAAGCCAACTTGAAGACTTCAACATATTTGAGAGCAACATTCCTATCTTCTGTGATAACACTTCAGCTATATGTCTCAGTAAGAATCCTATTTTGCATTCTAGGGCTAAGCATATAGAAATAAAACATCATTTTATTAGGGACTATATTCAGAAAGGAATCCTCACCTTAAAATTTATTGACACAGGCCATCAATGGGCTGATGTATTTATAAAACCTTTTTCTGAAGATAGGTTTAACTTCATTCTGAAACATCTTAGCATCAAGTTATGCCCAGAATAAAATGTTTTATTTACATATCTTAACCCTCAGAAATTTATTATTTTTTGTGAACAACTGATCAACCTGTCTTCAGAGTTTAGAAGTACAGATTGCCTCGGAATCTATCCATGAAGATCTTAACGTTTCATTTCAAGGATAGAGGCGTGCAGTTCACATCATCAAACACATGTCATCCTCTCACCAGCTACTTTCTGAGGCTGAACACACATTCAATTTCTGAAAGGTCAAACGCTCTAATTGGATTCATTGAGACACTTGACAGTGGTAACCATTCAGTATCTTTCTAAATCCCCTAATTACAGGTGTCATTAATGCATATAATCATTACTAATTTCTTTTGCTTACAGTTTTCGTTTTCAAGAAACCTATTTAAACTCAAAATTACTATTTCATTCTTTCACTTTTACTCTCCTCAATATTTTATCTTGTTTCAAGTTCTTGCTTTCAAAAACCCTTTTCATCTTCCTCAAAATCCCGTGTGAACAATGGCATCATCATCAAGTCTCAAGAATCGCAGTGCTCCTGAATCATCATCAACGAAACAATATGAAGAACCCTTTAGAATGCTTATCACTCCTATTGACAACCTGGAAGTTCTCTCTGAACTAATTATTGATTTTGAGAGCTTGCAAGAAAATGGTTTCAACCTCTATGAAGATGTTACTGCACAGGGATGGAACAGGTATTTTGACCGTCTGTTGGGTCCAACGTTTCCCATTCTCATCAAAGAATTCTGAATACATGCTTCCTCATCCAATCACCAGGTTACTTCTTATGTCATGGGGAAGAAAATTATGATAACAGAAGACCTTATTGGGAAGCTTCTTGGATACAATGGTGGTGGAGTCAGATGCATTGATATGGCTGAGAGATGCTCTGACCTAAGATCAATTGCAAAGGAAATTTTCACTTCTGGACAACCCTCCAGTAAAATCAGACATTTGAAGGATCATCACAGAATCTGGGCCAGAATCATTCTAGGGTGTATTCACCACAGGAAGCCTACAAGCTCTCCTGATTCCATCAATATTGATCAACAATTTCTGATTTATTTCATTGCTAAGAAGACAAAGGTAAATCTTCCACACTTGCTCTTCAACCATCTCAGAACAAGTGTGAAGGAAACCAGAGAAGACGAAAGGACTAAGAGGGATTGGATTCCCTTAAGAAGGCTGATATCAGATATTTTGACAGAGAACAGGCTGATAGAACATCTGACAGAGGCTCAGGAAATAAGCACATTAGAAGCAACTGCTGGGAAGCCCTTGAACGCCAAAAATTTGAAGAAAATGAAGATCATTGAGAATATCAAGAAGGAACCAACGGTTACTTATCATTAGACCATTACTTCAAGGAGGATACCTCTGAAGGATTTTCCTTTGTTTTCTGAGATAGACTCCAAACCAGAAATCATAGTCAGATACCTTGAAGCTTGCAAGGCTGATGGGACTGCTCCAGAAATCAACATTCAGGATCTGCACAAGGCTGCTCCAGAGGTTGCGTTAAAGAAATCAAAGAAGAAGAAAGCAGCAGGAGAAGGACCCTCTCAAAGGACACCTAAAGCTGCCAAAAAGAAAGGTCATCCATCTTCTGTTTCTGTTATAGAATCAATAACTATTTCAACATCTGGAGCCATGCCTTCTCAACCAGAAAATCCATCACCCCAAACCTTTAAAGATTTTGACATAGAGTTTGATCCATCTGTAACTCTAGGTAATATTTTGAGTGAACCTCACTCCCCTACTCAAAATCCAAACCCAGAACATCATCAACCAGAACTTGCCAAAGTTCTGTCTGACATTGAACTATTTGATCAAGATTTTTCCTCTCCCGTACCAGAAAATCCAAACACTCAACTCCCAGAAAATCCAAAAACTCAACAACCACCAGAAATTCCACAACCACACTCTCCTCAACTAGAAATTCCACAACCAGAAAATCCTCAACCACAATCTCCTCAACTAGAAGATCTGAACCCCAACTCACCATAACCAGAAACTCAACCCTCTGAAAACTCATCTTTTGATATTCCTGAACCAGAAACCCAACATGCTTCCACAAGCCAATCTGAACACTCTCATTCAGATTTTGATACCCCAATCTCAATCCCTGGAATAACAGAACCTCTTGCAGTTCGCATGCCTCTCACTATTCATGATATTCCAGAAATCCCTTCATCCCTTGAATCCACACCACCAAACATCCCTACCAGACCAATTATTATTTCTGACTCCCACTCCATCACCCATTAACCATCCAGCTGACAACTTAAGACTTGTCATTGATCTACTAGTCCTGGAAAGACTAGCTTCCACCTCATACAAAACTTCCATTCCCAAACCTAAACCAACTGAAACCACATCTGATGTTGGTACAAGTTTGTTGATTTTTGAAACAGGAATGCAGGACTGGATAAATTCTTTGAAGCATGCAAGTCAAGAGATTTCTAATCCTGCTGCTTCTGATTCTCTGTGGGAAAGATTCAGAAATTGGCTCAACTCTGAAACTCTGAAGCTGAAGGAATTGGGTTATGAAAAGGCTCAACAAAACTTCAGTGACCAGATGAAGGCTTTCCAAGACCAAGTTCTGAGTCAACTGTTCAAGAAAGATATCCTTTCGCTGGATAATGCTCCCTAGAAAGAGCATCATCCTTCACAAGTAGCTAAACAAGAATCAGAAAGTCTCTCTCTGACTACTGCTCCAGAAGATATGGTTGTAGCAGAAGAAATGGTTCACTCAGAAGAGGATGCAGAATGTTCTGAGCAACATCCAACCCTTGAAGAGACACCAGCTTCCTCCTTAGTCATGCAAACTCTGGAAGAGTTGAAGAAAGAGAATGCTTTAATCCATGCAAGACTAGATAAGCAAGAGGATATGAACAAAGAGATCAAAGGTATTATGGGTAAACAAGAAGACACTACAAAGGAAATCAAAACCATTATGGTCAAGCAAGAAGAGTCAAATACTCAGATCAAGATCTTGTTGGAAGCGTTGTTCACACGTCTTCCCCCTCCTTCTTAGATTTTCTTTTAAAAATATTTATCTGTAACTTTTATCTTTACCTCCTTGTTTCTGAAACTTGTCATTGCATTATGTTTTAAATATAATCATCTCTTTTGGCTCTGATTATATTGCCTTTTTTATACCTGACAAAAAAGGGGGAGAAAGTAAGATATTTTCAATAATGGTATACCGGGACAAAACTCTCAAACATTCTGAATTATTTAACCTCTACTTTCTGAAAAGTTTGAACAGGAACAAATTCTGATAGGAGATGCACCAAAAGCTCTAATGAGAAGGAACTTCAGGGAAGTAATCAACTCAGGGGGGATTTCTCTTAAACCTTTTGTTCTTTATTTTTCATTGAAAATTCTAGTTTTTGTCATCATCATATAGGGGAAGATTGTTAGAACATAGTTTGATTTTACAACCCTTAGTTAGAGTTTTGATGATAACAAATACAAAGAACAAATATGCACCCTAAAAATTATGTTATTATGTATGCAGAAGTTCTGACCAAAGCAGCATCAGAAGTTAAGCTATAGAAGCTACACGTTGAATTAATCAGAATTTGCGCTGAAGAATGATGACCAGAACCTGCGCCTAAGTGAAGTTAACTCTGATTCTGAATAGAAGCATTATAATCTAAGTCATTAATATTCTGAAGCATCAACAACAGGAAAGGATGTAAGATTCTAAAGCGTTACTATTCAATCAAGACAGCATCAATTACAACGGCTTCATTCAGACAGAATCTTCTCCAAATGGAAACTGAGTTAATGTCATTTATCACGCTTAATGATCAACAAGAATCTATTGCCTATATAAACAAGCTCAGTGATCAAATCGTTTACGATTTTGCAAATACTACTATACGAGAATTCAAAACGCTGCAAGCTTAATCATCTCTATTCCACACTCTAAATTTATGTAAATTATCACAGTTGTGATAACTGTTTTTGTAACGAAAAACAACAGTACACACATTCTTGTATCTTTGTTTAAAACAGCTTTCCTTGAGATTAACCGGATTGTGGTTGTACTTAAGAGGACTTTGACAGTTGTCAAAGTAATGATTGTAATTTGTTTGTGATTAGTGAATTAAGTCCTCGTTGGAGAGAGGCAAAATCACCTTGACGGGTGGACTGGAGTAGTTTGAGATCAAACGAACCAGGATAAAAATACTGTGTCATTGCGCATTTGATTTCAAGTTTTCAATTCAACCCCCCCTTCTTATGTTTTTCACTTATTCAAATGATTCTGACCGAATACGACATTCAGTATACAACCCAGAAAGTAATTAAGGGAAGTGTATTAGCTGATCATTTGGCTCATCAGGCTATGGACGACTACCAATCCATGAATTTTGAGTTCCCGGACGAGAACATCATGTTAGTGACTGATTGTGAAGAACCTGGACCGGATGAAGGACCTGAGAAAGGATCCCGATGGACTATGGTTTTTGATAGAGCTTCCAATGCACTTGGAAATGGCATCAGTGTTGTGATCATATCTCCTGAAGGCTGTCATACTCCTTTGACCGCTCGACTATGTTTCAATTGTACCAACAATATGACTGAGTATGAAGCATGCATTATGGGTCTCAAAGCTGCTACCGACTTGAGGATCAAATTCTTGAGTGTATTTAGAGACTCGGCCTTAGTAATCAGTCAAATCAAAGGAGAATGAGACACGAAGCATCCTAATTTCATCCCTTACATAGAACATGTGTTGACATTGATTCCATACTTTGAAGAAATTACCTTTGAGCATTTTCCACGAGAGGAAAATCAACTAGCGGATGCACTAGCTACTATGTCATCCATGTTCAAGGTCAGGTGGGATAACGAAGCTCCTTAGATCACTATTGAGAGGATGGATGAACCAGCATACTATCACGAGATTGGTACTGAAGAAGTAGTTGATAAGCCATGGTTCCATGAAGTCAAAATATATCTCGAAGCCCAAGAGTATTCCGAGGGACCTTCCATCAATGATAAGAAGTTCCTAAGGAGATTCTTTGCCAAGTTCTTCCTCAGTAACAGGATCCTCTACAAGCGCAACCACGATTCTACTTTTCTTCGATGTGTAGACAAGAGCGGAGCAGAGAAGATTATGGCTGATTTACATGAAGGTACCTTTGGAACCCATTCTAGTGGGCACACAATGGCTAAAAAGATCCTACGGGCAGGATACTACTGATCCACTATGGAAGCAGACTGTTATCATCATTCGCGAACTTGTCACAAATTCCAGATTTATGCTGATAAAGTACATGTGCCTCTAGTTCCTCTAAACGTTTTGACTGCTCCCTGGCCATTTGTAATGTGGGGCATCGATATGATCGGAGAAATCATACCTACAGCTTCTAATGGGAACCGCTTCATCTTGGTTGCCATTGATTACTTCACAAAATGGGTCGAGGCGGCTTCATTTGCTTCTGTTACCAAGAACGTTATGGCCCGTTTCATCAGACATAACCTTATATGTCGGTACAGTATTCCTGAAAGAATCATTACAGATAATGGTACCAATCTCAATAACACTATGGTCATCGAGCTCTGCATACAATTCAAGATCTAGCATCATAACTCTTCTCTTTACCAGCCGAAGATGAATGGCATTGTAGAAGCTGCTAATAAAAATATCAAAAAGATCATACAGAAGTGACGATGACATATAAAGACTGGCACGAGATGTTACCATTTTCTCTTCATGGTTACCGTACCACGGTGGGCACATCAACAGGGGCAACCCCTTTCTCTTTGGTATATGTAGCGATAAAAAATGTAGCGGGGTAAATCGGAGATCGAACTATTAATTAATTCGTCTCACAAAAGCAAGAGTCGCCACCGCGCTTTATTATTTCCAAGGGAAAAAGGAAAAGAGCGAAATAAAACCCTAAAGTATGCAATGTAAAATAATACTTTTAAAAGTAATGAAAATACAAGGCGTTTTAAAAAGAGGTCCAGAGTTCGGGGGTTGGTTATACAATGGGAAGGTATCAGCACCCAATGCATCTATAGTATTCTATAGGAACCTTTTGAAATATCCGTTTATTAAAAATGTTTGTTTGACTAAAAATAAATTGTTTGGCCGAAAATGGGTATGGACGAGTTTTCGAAGATACGGCGACTTAACTTCGAAGTTTTGACTTAAAAGGTAGGAGTTTTGAAAGGTTGAATATTTTGGGAAAATTATCTTAAGTTTTTTAACAAAATAATAAACGGAAGATGAATGAGGGTATTCGCGCTATGTGTTTGATGACATGAAGTCGACAAAAATTTAAACGAATCCCTTGGATTGAGACGGACGAAAGATATGCGGATTAACGATCGGTTAATTAAAATTATAATTAAACAAATAACTAATGAAATTTAAAGCATACAAGCATGCATTTCAACAATTAAATAAATAATCAAAAGTACATGAAGATTAAATTAAGAAATCATAGATTTTTAATAATTAAACACATGACAAAAATTAAATCATGAAACAAGTATTTTTGAATAATTAAATAAAACAACAACACAAAAATATAATAGAAGAAAAAAGTATGTTTCCAAAATTAAATAAAAAGTGAAATTTTAATTAAATATTTTTATGTGTTTTTATAATAGTTAATAATTATACAGCAAACTAAATTAATATAATTAAGTATGTGAAATAATATGGCCAAAAGAATAAAAGATAGAAAAGTGACCCAACAAGGACTTGAACCCAGAACCCTTAAATTGTTGTAAACACACTTTTCCAATTGAGTTGTACTATTATTCATTAATTAGCATAAGTTAATAAAAACATAAAGGAAAAAAAGAAATGGGAGTGGATTAAATTGGGCCAATGGGCCACCGGGTCAAGGGAATAGAAAAAAAGAAGAAAAAAAGAAGTAAACCCTAGGAGAGGGAGGGCGCCGCGTTTGCTGCTTGCAAGCATGGGGAAGACAAAATAATATCATTATTAAAATGTACTGTTATTGAAAAAAAGGAAAATATATTATTATTATTTGCTTGGGAAGAGGGAAGGAATAATTATTATATTATGTTATATATTGGAAAGAGGAAAATGATTATTATTATATTATAATTTTTCCATTGAAAGAAACAAACGGTAACATGGAAGCTAGGCGCGCATATGCTGTATGGAGAAGAACAAAAATAATATTATTATTATGAAGTTTTGGAAAGAGAGAAAGATATGGATTATTATTATTATATTATAATTTTCCATTGAAAGAAACAAACAGTAATGCTAGGCGCGCATATGTTGTTGGAAGAAGAATTTTTTTTTATTATTTATCATGTTTTGGGAAAGAGAAAAGAGTAATATATCATTATTATCCATGGTTACTGTTAAAGAAAGTGGTTCATATTATTACATCCCAAATAAAACAAAAACAAAAAAAAGAACAACCTTCCTCTCTCTCTCAGACTCGTTCTTCTTCTCTCTAACACATTAAAACTCCTTCCTCCTCTTTCTAATAAAACCAGATCTGCCTTGTCTCTCTCTTCCATGGAACATCCTCTTTCTCTCTTACAGAAAACTCTTTCTTCCTTTCTCTACAGATTCGGAACTCATCCTCTCTCACGCCATCAACTCGCAGCAACTCCCTTCTTTTCTCTTTATGCAAATCCAACTTCTTCGGCCAGCCAAAACGAGAAGAACGGAGGATAGTTGAAGATTGGCTTGGTAGCTGGTTGTGGTGGTCACGGTTGAAAGAAAGAGGAAGTAGTGAAGGTTGGTATACGGTTTGATGGGAGACGCGAGTTGGGAAGGGTGAAAGGTTGTTGAGGTTCGGTGTTACAGGGTGATATTGTTGCTTGTTGTGTTTTTGTTCGATTTGGTAACAGCGGATGATTTTTTTTAAATATTTGGCAATAACATATTTTTGTTTAAATATTTATAACAAAATGTTTTTTTTTAAACGGAACAAAAGGTTTTTTGATTTTAAGATTAAATGGTTTTTTCTATTATTTGTATTTTTGTAATAGTAAAAAAAAAGCTTTTTGGACAGCAATAGCAAAAAATAGTTTTTAATGATTTTAAGATTTTTAGAACAATAAAATATTTTTTTGGTTATTTGGAACATCAAATATTTTTTATATTGGATATTAGAAAAGCAAAATATTTTTAGATATTGCAACAAAATATTTTTGGATACGGTAACAAACAAAGTATTTTTGGATACTGTAACGGCAAGTATTTTTGGACTTTGAGATTTGTAAAGCAAAAAGGATAACCAAGTTTTTGGACAGCAAAAGATATTTTGGACAGCAAAATGTTTGTGGGTAGCAAAGATGAATGACAAATATTTTTGGACAGCAAAGATGTTTTTGGGACAACAAACATATTTTAGACAACAAAGGTATTTTGGGGACAGCAAGCTCTAAACAAGTTGGGACAACAAGTTCTAAACAAGTTTTTTGGGACAGCAAAGTGATAAACAAGTTTTATGCGACGAAAGAAGTAAGCTTTTATTACACTTGTTATTATTATCGATATTATGAATACTAACATGTTTAAATATTAACAATCATGCAGCAATTCAACTCAAATACAGTATAACAAAACAAAAAAATGATAAAGCAAATATTACATGGCAAAGAAAAATGGTACAGCAAATGATTCAAGCATGAACATATGCAACAATAGAGCAACAGTAGATAGAGAGGAGAAAAAGAATACACCTATCGGAGCCTCTCCGATGAGGCTTCTAACAAAACGGTAAGCTTCCTTGAATTTGCTCTCTTTTCTCCTTGCTGGATTTTTCTTAGAACCACACTAATTTTCTGTTTTCACTCTTGCTGAAAATTTTAGAACAACACTCTATTTTTTCTGGTTTTTCTTACTTGCTGAATTTTCTAAAACAAACACCAATTTTCTGTTTTCTTTTACTGTTGAATTTTTCTTCTCCTTTTTCTTGTGTTGACAAAGACTCTTATTTATAGTGGAGTATGTGGGATTTGAGGGGGAAAAACAGTAGAAATTCAAACTGTTTTGGCAAGCTGTTTCTATACTTTGTTCTCAGAAATTGCTTTAGCCATTTTCATACAAATTGCTGCTACATTGATGCAGGTTGGAGCAGGTTTTTGGCAGCACTTGGAGCTGATGTATGTTGCTGTTTTTTTTTTCCTGTTTTGTAGCATTTCACAACATTTCTCTTTGGTATTTTTTTCAGGTTATTTGGAGCATTATTTGACCAACAAAAATGCAACAAAATGGGCTTGAAGAAAGGTTGCAAACATGGGTTGCACTAGCACTTTGCTGAATTTTTTATGTTGAAAATAAATCCTGTATAAACTTGTAGCTTCTTGCAACTTTGTAATAAACTCCAATAAATTGTAACATTGAATAAATATGCATTCTTCAATATATTTCCACTCTTTGATAGTTATGAATGATCTTGAGTCTTCACATAAACATGAATCTTGATGTACCTTGATAAAAATTCAAGATCTTCCATTTAAATTTGGGAAATAATTGAATAGTATTTGGATGAATTGTTGAGTGAAGAATAAATAATAATGCAAGTCTTGGACTTTAATCTTGCATTCTTGTAATAGAAATCCAAATAAATCACATGGATTAATCTTATAACCAAATAAAAATTCCTCTTGTAATTAAATAGAATTCCTCACTAACTTCTTGAAATAATACTTCAATGTATTTAAATAACCATGATGTAGATCTTCCAAAATAATCACAAAAATAATCTTGAATAAATATTCCATGTGATAAATGAATATTCTTGAATGAAATCTCTTGATAGCTCCTCTTTAATTATCACTTGGATTCAAATAAAGAATTTATTCCAAATATTTCGAATAAATTCTTCTAGAACAATTTTGAATTTAATTATCTTATTTCGGAGAAATTTAACCCGCGTCGTGAGAAAATTTGTAAATGACTTTTGGTTCAAGAAATCGAAAATGACGGTATGACTGGGTTTTTCTTGTATTTTAGAACAATGTGAAACACACATGAACCAAAGCCGGTAGAATTTTGACTGTTCTTCTTGAAAAATATTCGGAGAAAACGGAGACCATTTACCGGATAGAATGTTGAAATAAACGCACAATTTTCAGAAATTCTTTGATGAGCCGGTCTTTTGGAAATTAACGAACGACAACATTTCTATTCATAGACTCGAAATCCTGATCAGCGTACAACGTCTGATGCTCTTCTTTCAGACCTATTTTCTGCACATGAAGATAAAACAGCAAAACATGCACTTTGTGCTTGATTAGTGGTTAGTCATTCATAAGATAAAATACTCACAACACTCGGTAATCTCTACACAGTCAAAGCTTGACAGCGAAACGTTTGAAACCTACCATATTCTGTGACCTTGATGCGTATGAAAAATAATGCAGATGAAGCAGGGAGCTTAGATCAAAAATTGGGGTATGACAGCTGCCCCTATTTAAGTTTCTTCTATCCGGAGATATGAAGATTAAAATCTTCGTCTCGACGAGATTGAAGGTACTTAAATACATAATACGCAATTTTTGCCCTAAGATACCGCCATTATGTTTATGATATGAATGTAGTATTTGAACGTTATGGAGAATGATATTGTATGAGACAAGATAATGTTGGAGGAACCAAACACCAATAAACCACAGGAACACAGATTATACATTATTGGGGAAATGAGTCATCGACTTCGGATGACAGACTTTTAACAGCGAATAAAATTGAGAGAATACGACCTCTGATCCTAACAAAGAAGACATATTGCATAGGCCACAAAAGTAGATTATTGACCCAAAATAACATAGAGTTCACAACTCAAGGTCAAAGATAGACAAGAGATATATCAACTTTTGCTGATAACGGACTACCAACTTCTGAAGGTAGAGATTTCATAGCAAACTTTCTCTGCGAAATTTTTCCAGAGGGATACCAATTAATGCTGAAATAATAATATGGTTGTAGATACACAAGCTGCTCAAATAAAGAAGTTGCCACTTGCTGTCGTTCAAAGATGTCAATAACATACAAGCTGCTCAAATAAAGAAGCCGCCACTTGTTGTCTTCCAAAAATACTATAACGTACAAGCTGCTCAAATAAAGAAGTCGCCACTTGCTGTCGTCCGGGGATGTCAATAACATACAAGCTTCTCAAATAAAGAAGCCGCCACTTGCTATTTTCCAAAAAAAAAATACCAATAACATACAAGCTGCTCAAATAAAGAAGCCGCCACTTGCTGTATTCCAGAAAAAATATCAATAATGCACAAGTTGCTCATGAAGAGACCGCCGCTTGTCGTTTTCCAAAAATTAATAACGCATAAGTTGCTCATGAAGAGACCGCCTGTTGCCGTTTTCCGAAAATAATGATAACGCAAAAGTTGCTCATGAAGAGACCGTCGCTTACCATTTTCCAAAAATAATAACGTACAAGTTGCTCATGAAGAGACCGCCGCTTGTCGTTTTCCAAAAATAATAATAATGCACAAGTTGCTCATGAAGAGACCGCCGCTTGTCATTTTCCGAAAATTAATAATAACGCACAAGTTGCTCATGAAGAGACCGCCGCTTGTCATTTTCCAAAAATATTTTAGAAGAAGGTTGCAATAACACGGCTAGAGAATAAAATCTTCGTCAAAGGGAACCATGAATAGATCCTTCCCGAGGAGATCAAATACTTAAATGCGCAAAATAAATGCACCTTTCATCTAGGTTGCCTAACCTGGAGAAAACCACGAGATAGCCTATGCAAGAGACAAAAACTCCCTCCAGGAATAAACCAGAGAGAAGACAGTCAAACAAGACTCCACCCAATGAGAAAATAACTCAATTGGGGATTCATCCTATCCAGAAATGGACAAAGAAGGCTAAATCAAAAATTCATCCACGAGGATTAGCTCAGTTGGGGAATTTAGAAAGGAAGCACATTTTCTGCTTAAGTTAACATTCTACTTGGAAAGAAACATGTACGCTATTTGAATAAACATAAACAAGGTATACGACCCAAAATCAACGGCAAATGTGAATATGCATGCGTGATATAAGTGTAAATGAGTAAATGAATGTTATGCTGACAAAACAGACAAATGGAATATCTTGAAGATGATAAGATATCACGAAATAATAGATACTCGGCCAATCTTAAAGAGACGGAAAATAACTGGAATTGGAACCACAAAGCAACGTCAGAGCGTATCACGCTACAAGGCTCAAGTCTTCTGAGGAGAAAAGTATTCAAATCCAATCTTCTAATACCAATAGACCACTGACATGATACAAAATGTACCACACTTCAAAAATCTGCTCAAATAAAGATAACTGAAACAAAGCTTAACTGGAAATGCTGGGGAGTCACCAAGCTTAGTACCGCTAGAAACGCAAGTTACACAACCAACACCTCATGACGATTTTGAAAGAAAACATGTTCATCATGAAAGGATAAATTACTGTATTGTTTTGCATTTCATGGCTTGACCATCCTCGAAACAATTGTTAATATTCCTTTCAGTATTCAACAACATATTTTAAAAAATAGGAATACGTTAAATAACTTTGTTTCAAATATTGTCGTAAAAGCTGAAATTTTGCCCACAAAAAGATAAATGCTCAAATTTCATTAATAAAATGGTAGTTCGCTAACAATGTGACTCCAACGGTTTACAAAAGTTTTGAGAAATAGTACATGAAAGAAAAAGATTACACAAAAAACAATGATCACTATTCTCCCTAACAACTTCGAATTCTGAAATGTGCTCAAATGCCAAGACTGGTCTGACCAAAAGTTTTCCTAAGCCACCCCTTTGGGTTTTCAACTTAGCAAACTGTCAACTCAAACCTAGGCGAAATACTTCTTGACTGCATCGGCGTTTACGGAGCGCGGGAGTTCTTCACCATCCATATTTGTGAGAATCATGGCACCTCCAGAGAAAACCTTCTTAACGACATACGGACCTTCATAATTCGGAGCCCACTTTCCCCTAGAATCAGGTTGGAAAGATAATATCTTCTTGAGCACGAGGTTACCTTCTCTGAACTCGCGTGGTCGAACCTTCTTATCAAAAGCCTTCTTCATTCTCTGCTGATATAGTTGACCGTGACACAACGCTGTCAATCTCTTTTCTTCAATTAAATTCAACTGATCATATCTACTTTGACACCATTCAGCCTCAGAAAGTTTAGCTTCCATCAAAACTCTCATAGACGGGATCTCAACCTCCACGGGGAGTACTGCTTCCATGCCATAAACCAGGGAAAATGGGGTTGCGCCTATTGAAGTTCGAACTGAAGTACGGTATCCATGTAAAGCAAACGGAAGCATTTCATGCCAATCTTTATAAGTTACCACCATCTTCTGGACAATCTTTTTGATGTTCTTGTTAGAAGCTTCAATAGCCTCATTCATCTTCGGCCTGTAGGGAGAAGAATTATGATGTTCGATCTTGAACTCTTCACAAAGCTCTTTCATCATCTTGTTATTCAAATTCGAGCCATTATCAGTGATGATCTTGCTCGGGATGCCGTATCGACAAATGATCTGATTCTTGATAAATCTGACTACCACTTATCTGGTTACATTAGCATAAGATGATGCTTCCATCCATTTAGTAAAATAATTGATCGCTGCCAAGATGAAATGATGACCATTTGAAGCTTTGGGTTCAATCATTCTAATCATATCAATGCCCCACATAGAGAAAGGCCAAGGTGAAGAGATAACATTGAGGAGGGTCGGTGGCACATGTATCTTGTCCGCATAAATTTGGCATTTATGACATTTCTTCACATATTTGCAACAATCAGATTCCATCGTCATCCAATAGTAACCAGCTCTCAACATCTTTTTAGCCATTGCATGTCCGTTGGCATGAGTGCCAAAGGATCCTTCATGTACTTCTTGCATCAGCATGTCTGCTTCATGTCTGTCTACGCATCTGAGTAAGACCTTGTCGTAATTCCTCTTATATAACACTTCTTCATTGAGGAAGAAACTACTTGCCAATCTCCTCAACGTCTTCCTATCTTTATTAGATGCCTCAGGCGGGTACTCTTGAGTTTGAAGAACACGTTTAATGTCATAGAACCACGGTTTATCGTCGGTGACCTCTTCTACTGAGAACACATGAGCAGGTATGTCGAGGCGCATGACTCTGATTGTAGGCACATCGTTCCAACCATTCACTTGAAACATTAAATACAAAGTAGCTAAAGCATCAACCATTTGGTTTTCATCTCTAGGGATATGATGTAATTCCACTTTGTTGAAGAAAGTTAACAATCTTCTAGCATAATCTCTGTAAGGGATTAAACCAGGATGACGAGTCTCCCATTCTCCTTTGATTTGATTAATTACCAAAGCCTAGTCTCCGTAAATATCAAGAATCTTAATCCTTAGATCCACTGCTTCTTCGAGACCTATAATACATGCCTCATATTCAGCCATATTGTTCGTGCAGTCAAACTTCAATCTCATCGTGAACGGGATATGGGTACCTCGGGGAGTGACGATGATTGCCCCAATTCCATTTCCATAAGAATTCACAGCTCCGTCGAAAATTAGATCCCAATGGGATTCGGGATCAGGTCCTTCTTTGGGTAACGTCTCTTCACAATCTTTAGCTTTCAAGTACATAACATCTTCATCTGGGAAGTCAAACTTGATGGATTGATAATCGTCAATTGGTTGGTGAGCCAGATGATCGACTAAAATACTCCCTTTGATTGATTTTTGAGTGTGATACTCAATGTCATATTCAGATAACAACATCTGCCAACAGGCTATTCTTCCAGATAAGGCAGGCTTCTCAAAGATATGCTTGATCGGATCCATTTTGGAGATCAACCAAGGGGTATGGTTAATCATATACTGGCGCAAACGGCGAGCAGCCCAAGCTAAAGCACAAAAGGTCTTCTCAAGCATTGAGTACCGAGACTCATAAGCTGTGAATTTCTTACTCAGATAATATATGGCATGTTCCTTTCTTCCAATCTCATCTTGTTGACCAAGTACACATCCCATGGAATCTTCCAATATAGTCAGGTACATAATCAAAGGTCTTCCTTCCACTGGAGGAATCAAAATGGGAGGTTCAAGCAAATATTCTTTGATGCTATCAAAAGCTTTCTAACAATCTTCTGTCCACACACATCCTTGGTTCTTTCGGAGAAGCTTGAAAATCGGCCCATAGGTAGCAGTCATATGAGATATAAATCTAGAAATATAGTTCAGTCTCCCAAGGAATCCTCTTACTTGTTTTTCCATCTTGGGTGCGGGCATTTCCCGAATAGCTTTGACTTTATCAGGATCTACCTCAATACCTTTCTGACTGACAATGAAACCCAAAAGTCTTCCAGAACGAACACCAAAAGTGCACTTGTTGGGATTCAGACGGAGTTTATACTTTCTCAAATGCTGGAATAACTTCAATAAATGTTCCAAATGATCCTCTTCAGTTTGTGATTTGGAAATCATGTCATCTACATACACTTCTATCTCTTTATGCATCATATCATGGAACAAGGCAGTCATGGCCCTTTGGTATGTTGCACCAGCATTCCTCAAACCAAACGGCATTACCCGATAACAAAATATTCCCCAAGGTGTAATGAAAGTTGTCTTCTCCATATCTTCTAGTGCCATCTTTATTTGATTATAACCAGAGAAACCATCCATGAAAGAAAAGACTTTGAAATTTGTAGTACTGTCGACCAATACGTCAATGTGCGGTAAGGGAAAATCATCCTTTGGGCTAGCTCTATTCAGATCTCTATAGTCTACACACATCCGAACTTTGCCATCCTTCTTAGCAACAGGCACTATATTGGCTAACCATTGAGGATAGACCTATGTAACAAGGAAACCTGCATTAATTTGCTTTTGAACTTCTTCTTTGATCTTGTCAGCCATATTGGGACGAGTCCTTCTCAACTTCTGCTTAATCGGCGGACATTCAGGTCTCAACGGTAAACGATGCTCCACAATATTGTTACCCAAACCTGGCATGTCTTGGTAGGACCAAGCAAACACATCAACATACTCTCTGAGAAGCTCCAACATTTTCTCTTTGACCTCTGGGATAAGCAAAGCTCTGACCTTGACTTCCTTTTTATCTTCTTCACTACCCAAATTGATCATCTCTATAGGCTCTTCAAACGACTGAATAATCTTTTCATCGTGCTCAAGTAAACGGGAAATTTCATCAGGAATCTCTTCACTATCTTCTTCCTCGGCTCTGAACATAGGGAATTCAAAGTTGGGAGGGGGCATAGGATCATTGTTTTCAAAGGTTAAGTCATGGATTAATCTGCACACATGATTATGCTTTATTTTATAAATCGATTAATATGAATGTTACATAAATAAAACAAAAGATTATTATATTTCCTATTACTACTAATTAATTTTTATTACTATTTCCCAGAAAAAAGTAAAAAAAATAAAACAGTAGTGGACAAAATAACATTTTTATTCATGATTGGCAATACTTGAAACAAAGAGCCCAGACATTTTCTCTTTTGCCTTGGGCAGAGCAAAAGGATTTATTTTCAACATAGCCTGACACAAATACTTTTTTGCCTTGGGCAGAGCAAAAGTTTTTTTTCAAAAATAAAACAAAACATTACTCAGAAATGTGCATCATAACAGGAACATCAACAGCAATCCAGTTCTGGCAAACCACTCCATGCGTTACAAAGTCGGGTAAGTCCTCTTCAGAATCGTCTCCTATTATAGCATCAACTTTAGGAGGAGTCGGATGGATAAAACATGCGCTTCGGAAAACTTCTTGTATCGGACAGGTAACTGTATCCTGCTTAACTCTTGTAGACACGGGATGAAAACCAAGACCTTCTCCAGACTTGTTCTCAGGCAAAGTCAACACATGGCCCCAACCTTCAGCCGAACCACTCTCAACCACTCGTCGCGCATCCTCAAAAGAAGAAATAGATGTCCCTTGCTTCTTTACTTCATTATTAGCAACATATAGAGCTTGGAATTGGGTTCCAACATCCTCATCAGCATCAATAAAAGAGAAAGATGACAAATGGCTTACCACCATAGCTTGCTCTCCACCAATCATTACCAGCTTTCCATGCCTTACAAACTTCAATCTCTGATGTAGCGTGGAAGTGACTGCCCCTGCATCATGGATCCATGGACGACCCAATAGGAAATTGTAGGCGGCACGAATATCCATTACTTGAAAAGTGATCTGAAAAGTATGAGAACCAATTATTATAGGAAGATCCACTTCACCAATGACAGTCTTCCTAGAACCATCAAACGCTTTGACAATTACCCCACTAGGTCTTATGGGAGCACCTTGGTATGAAAGTCGAGATAATGTAGTTTTGGGCATCACATTTAACGACGAACTTGTATCTTCCAGCACACTCGATAAAGTATCATTTCCACAACTTATTGAGATATGTAAAGCCATATTATGGTTCCTTCCCTCCTCCGGAAGCTCTTCATCACTGAAACCAAGATTGTTACACGAAGTAATATTTCCCATAATTCCATCAAATTAGTCAACCGTCACATCATGATCTACGAATGCCTGGTCCAAGACCTTCATCAAAGCTTCCCTATGGGCACCAGAATCTCTCAGTAAAGCAAGGAAAGAAATCTTAGAAGGAGTTTGCAATAGTTGGTCCACAATCTTGTATTCACTCCTCTTGATGAGCTTCAGAATCTCATCATCATCGGGGTGTGGGATAGGTTCATTGGATCGGCCTATCTCAACCATTGGTTCAACATTTCTCGCTGGAATTTCTGCCGGTATGAGCCTCCTGACTTGAGCTTCTGGTCTCTTCAAAGGTACTGCTGCAAATATACGCCCGCTTCTCGTAACTTTGCTCACATCAGCGATGTTAACAAAAGATGGCATTGTCGGTATAGGGACTTCTACCCCGTTCTCAATCATTATGGAATTATACTTGTAGGGTATAGCTTGGTCTGAGTTGTAAGGCACAGAACCAGGTGGATAAATGATCAAAGGAGCAACAGGTGCAGTCTGACTGTCATAAACGATCTCTACTGGTTCAAGCAAGTTGAATTGTGGTATTATAACATTCACTTCATTAACTGGATCTCTATCATGTGTAATAGTGATAACCCTATGGTCTAATAATTTTTGAATATCCTCCTTCATAATAGGGCAATCAACTTCTCTTGAACAAAATTCACAAACATCATAATCATGCTGATGCCTAAAAAAAGCAAGTCTTCTTAAACTCTTATGTAACCTGATCAACGAATCTCTTATGTGTTCAACTTGAAAAACTCGAAACTTTCCCGGACAACCTTCCACCATATTCACTGATGCTGCCCCATGTCGAGGCAAAGGATTATCTCTAACATTCGGGTTAACATCCTTGAAAGACAAGATACCGTTCTTAATCAACCTCTGCACATCCGCCTTTAGAGCAAATCAATTTTCAATGTTGTGCCCCGGCGACCCTTGATGATATTCACAGAACTGATCCGCCTTGTACCACGGAGAAGTACTATTTGGTGCGACAGGAGGAGGCTTCGTCGTTATGAGGTTCTTTCTTATCAGAGCGGGGAACAACTCAGTGTAAGTAATGGGAATGGCATCAAATTGTGGTTTCCTTGGTGAACGATTCTAGTTATTAAATTGATAAGCCTGTTGTCGAGGCTGCTGTTGAAATGGCCGTTGCTGAGTTGGTGGGGTTTGATGAGTTGGGATTACCATTGTTGGGCGGAAAGCCGGAGTGACTGCCGCAACATGTGAATAGCCTCTCCTTGGTCTCCCAGGGAAAATTACACTGACATCTTGTTCTTTCCTTTTAGGGAAAACACTTCCAAACTTCTTGATACTGCTAGATGGACTTCCTTCCTTAACCAGACGTCCCTCACGAATCCCTTCTTCCAACCGCATGCCCATACTTACCATCTCGGTGAAATCACTAGGTGCGCTGGCAATCATTCTTTCATAATAAAAGGAACCTAAAGTCTTCAGGAATATCTTTGTCATTTCCTTCTCCTCAAGAGGGGGATAAATATGATCAGCAATCTCGTGCCACCTCTGGGCGTATTCTTTAAAGGACTCTCTGTCTTTCTGGGACATTACCCGGATTTGATCTATGCCCGGCGCCATGTCGATGTTGTACTTATATTGGCGAACAAAAGCTTCACTAAGATCGTTGAAATTGTGGATTCGGGTGCTATCCAAACCCATATACCACTTTAGAGCGACACCAGTCAAACTATCTTGAAAGTAGTGAATTAACAAATTATGATCATCAGAATATGTAGACATCTTTCTTACATACATAGTTAAATGACTCCGTGGACACGAATCACCTTTATACCTTTCAAAGTTTGTCACTTTGAATTTGGCTGGAATTTTTACATTTGGAACTAAACACAGGTCATGAGCATTATTTCCAAACAAATCTTTTCCTTTTAACGCTCTGATCTCCCTCTGCATCTCTTGAAACTGGTCTTGAAATTCCTCCATTCTATCAAAAAGACCCATACTTTCAGCAGGCTCAGCATGATAAGTAGGTTCATTCATGTATGGCATAGAATGAACCACAGGAACAGCAGTCGTCATCATCGGTTGAGGGAAAGGTGCCACAGGCGGAATTATAGGCGGCACAGTAGTTGTCTCCGGTTGAGGAAAAGACACAGTAGTTTGAACCAAAGGTTGTACGGCAGGCTGATACCCTTTTGGCATGAAGTTATAAGGCATTCCCCACGGAAAACCTTTTAGCATCTGACGTTGAAGCGGAGAGTTGATTTGAGTCACAGATGTTGGAACGGTGACAATCTCAGAAACCACAGTAGTTGAAGTCTGAATCTCAGCAGCTGCAGTCGATGGCTGATTCTGAGCAGCCATCAAAATTTCCACTAGCGCAGTTAACTTTTCCATACCGAAACGAAGGGTAGCAACCTCCTCGTGAAGCTCATGGTTTTCCTGTTCCAGATCTTCCATCTTCCTCTGACGATTGGCTCGGGTATCGTACCGATGAGACAGCTTGACAATCTATCGGAGTGGAAAAAGAAACAAGGATAAGACTCTAGAAAACATGTGAAGTGGAATGTTGGATGATGCATGATATGCGATGCAAATGATCGTTCATTTTGATAGTTTTTTCAAGGAACTTCGATAATTTTGCACACATCAATGGTAAAGGAATTTGGAACAACAAAAACTCGTTTCATTAATCAAAAGCGGTAAATTACAACTTACAACTTTGGAACAATAAAACAATAAATTACAACTTTGGGACAACAACCCAATAAAAAGCAGTAAATTACAACTTTGGAACATGAAGCCCTTTTACAGAGTTTTACAAAATGACATCAGTAAAAAATAAAAAAAATAAAAAAAAAATAAAAAACTAAGAACTAAAGATCACTCAGAATCGTCAGATGAAGGACCGAATGCCAACTGTAACTGGAGCTTCCTGATCTTCTCTTCATAAAAGTCTTCCATCTCTTTCTTCTCAGCTACCAGTCGATCAATGATTTCCTTTTGTGGATTAGGAACAAGAGCAACGCTTACCGAAAATTCCTTCTTTCTCTTACTTTCGCTAGCATATTTCTTGAGTAAAGCATCCTTTTGACGAAGCTTCTCATCATGATCAATGAACTAGCCGTCTTGAATAAATAGCAAATCCTCCTTTTCCTTTAGTTGCCGATTCAGGACTCGATTCTCATATTCTGACATATTATACTTTTCTTTCCAAGCATCTCTCTCAGACTTCATCCTAGCCAGATTTCCTTGGTATTCTCCCATATTCTCGATAGGGATATCAACAGATAATGATGCAATAGTAGGGAATAAAGGTTTCTCGGGTTTATGAGGCATCTTGAGAGCACAAGCCCTAGCACGAACCCATTGTAGGTAAGTCTCCAAAGAAACAACACCTCTCTGTCCTAACATGTCTCTCCCTTTTCTATGTATGTGACGCCAAGCTCCTTCGATCTCCTTCTTAGCTGCTTGGTGATCTTGTCCTTCTTGTAGAAAGAAGCCACCCACATGGATGTTGTTTGGCTTGTCCCTCATCGGGTATCCAAACTGACGGCGTGCGAGAACAGGATTATAGTTAATTCCTCCTTTCGTACCAAGAAGAGGCATATTAGGAAAAGCACCACAGCTATCGATGATCTTCACGTCATAGTAAACTCGATTATACTAATCAATGTCGAAATGAGTGAGAGCCATAATTTTTGGCGCCCATCGCGGCTCCTTCTCGAGATCCCAGAAAACATCAGACCTAGGTAGATGAGAAACATACCACTGATACAGCAACGGTGCATAATAAATAATCATCCCTCCTTGATAAGAGTTTCGAAGGTGGATGGAGTAGTAGGTATCTCATAACAGCGTAGGAACTGGATTTCTGATCAAGAAAATTCTGATGGTGTTGATATCCACAAACTTATCAACATTAGGAAACAAGAATATGCCATAAGCGAGTAAAGCAAAAACATCTTCAAAGGCAATATTGTCTTTTATCTCAGTGAAATGACGAGCTTTCTTCAACAAAAACTGCACAGATAAGCCTCTGATTCCCCCTTTTATAGTCATGTTCTCCTCTATCTCCGACTTCTTCAAGTGGGTGACGGTCGCTATATCGTGAGATTTGGGTTCCTCTTCTAAGCCATAAAAAGAAACGCAGTCGATGATCGGCAAACCAAGTATGTAGGAGTACTCTCCTAAGGTGGGCATTAACTGGTAATCCGGAAAGGTGAAGCATCGATACAAAGGATCGTAGAATGGGACCAACGTACTAAGGATGCCTTCCTTCATCTTGCTCTTCATGAGAGGTATAAGGGACCCATATTTCTTCTGAAACTCCGTCGGGTTCTCGATCTTAGGAATCAAACTCTTCAGCTCTTCAATCTCGGGCTCCTTAAAACTATAACTTTGAGTGTTTCTTCTTCCAAACTCCATAATAACAGTACCTGAGATGTCTGCAAAAATCATTCTTAAGTTCCTTGAAAAACAAGTTTTTACAAAAAAATGTTTATGGATGCATGGATGAATGATAATGCAACAGTTACGCACAAGTTCACAAATATGGGGTTCAAAGGTTCAACGTTTCGAGCATGGAGTCAAAGGTAAAGCCCACCCCAGGGTATGTACTAAAAGTTTAATCACACCTGCAAGACAAGGTTTTAAGAGTTCCCAGAGTCTACATTCCTCCTTCGGATATTACCAACATCTTGATTACTCAATAATTAGCAATATTCTCAAGAGAAACTCGTCCAAGCGTAGCATCGCGTAACAACTACTTCCGGATTACTCCGTTATAGTCTCCGCGCTACACCTAAAAGGCCAAGATGGGTTAGGGTTCTACGGTTCTCAGCTTCTCTGGCTCCCAGGTCGAAAATAATAATGTCTTCCCGATTACTCGGTAAACAAATATTACATTCAAAAGGGCCTTCCACTGAGTGGGGGATTTCATGCCTCCTTCTTCGGGATTACTCCCTCAAAGTTAACATGACTATACCGCCCGTCCTATTCTTAAGTGTAACTTAATCCGGGTATAGGATTCGTCCTTTACACAAAAAAAAACCCAAACAACCCCAATATAAACATATAATCAAACAATCAAATAATAATAAAACAGATAAAACAAACTAGGCTTAACCCACTTAGGGATGGACCAACAAGAGGTCAATCTTTCCCCAACAGAGTCGCCATTTCTGTAGCGATAAAAAATGTAGCAGGGTAAATCGTAGATCAAACTATTAATTAATTCGTCTCACAAAAGCAAGAGTCGCCATCGCGCTTTATTATTTCCAAGGGAAAAGGGAAAAGAGCGAAATAAAACCCTAAAGTATGCAATGTAAAATAATACTTTTAAAAGTAATGAAAATACAAGGCGTTTCGAAAAGAGGTCTAGAGTTTGGGGGTTGGTTATACAATGGGAAGGTATCAGCACCCAATGCATCTATAGTATTATACAGGAACCTTTTGAAATATCCGTTTATTAAAAATGTTTGTTTGACTAAAAATAAATTGTTTGGCCGAAAATGGGTATGGACGAGTTTTCGAAGATACGGCGACTTAACGTCGAAGTTTTGACTTAAAAGGTAGGAGTTTTGAAAGGTTGAATATTTTGGGAAAATAATCTTAAGTTTTTAACAAAATAATAAACAGAAGATGAATGAGGGTATTCGCGCTATGTGTTTGATGACATGAAGTCGACAAAAATTTAAACGAATCCCTTGGATTGAGACGGACGAAAGATATGCGGATTAACGATCGGTTACTTAAAATTATAATTAAACAATTAACTAATGAAATTTAAAGCATACAAGCATGCATTTCAATAATTAAATAAATAATCAAAAGTACATGAAGATTAAATTAAGAAATCATAGATTTTTAATAATTAAACACGTGACAAAAATTAAATCATGAAACAAGTATTTTTGAATAATTAAATAAAACAACAACACAAAAATATAATAGAAGAAAAAAGTATGTTTCCAAAATTAAATAAAAAGTGAAATTTTAATTAAATGTTTTTATGTGTTTTTATAATAGTTAATAATTATACAGCAAACTAAATTAATATAATTAAGTATGTTAAATAATATGGCCAAAAGAATAAAAGATAGAAAAGTGACCCAAGAAGGATTTGAACCCAGGACCTTTAAATTGTTGTAAACACATTTTCCCAATTGAGTTGTACTATTATTCATTAATTAGCATAAGTTAATAAAAACATAAAGGAAAAAAAGAAATGGGAATGGATTAAATTGGGCCCAATGGGCCACCGGGTCAAGGGAATAGAAAAAGAAAAAAAAAGTAAACCCTAGGAGAGGGAGGGCGCCGCGTTTGCTGCTTGCAAGCATGGGGAAGACAAAATAATATCATTATTAAAATGTACTGTTATTGAAAAAAAGGAAAATATATTATTATTATTTGCTTGGGAAGAGGGAAGGAATAATTATTATATTATGCTATATATTGGAAAGAGGAAAATGATTATTATTATATTATAATTTTTCCATTGAAAGAAACAAACGGTAACATGGAAGCTAGGCGCGCATATGCTGTATGGAGAAGAACAAAAATAATATTATTATTATGAAGTTTTGGAAAGAGAAAAAGAAATGGATTATTATTTTATAATTTTCCATTGAAAGAAACAAACAGTAATGCTAGGCGCGCATATGCTGTTGGAAGAAGAAAAAAAATAATATTATTATTTATCATGTTTTGGGAAAGAGAAAAGAGTAATATATCATTATTATCCATGGTTACTGTTAAAGAAAGAGGTTCATATTATTACATCCCAAATAAAACAAAAACAAAAAAAAACAACAACCTTCCTCTCTCTCTCAGACTCGTTCTTCTTCTCTCTAACACATTAACACTCCTTCCTCCTCTTTCTAATAAAACCAGATCTGCCTTGTCTCTCTCTTCCATGGAACATCCTCTTTCTCTCTTACAGAAAACTATTTCTTCCTTTCTCTACAGATTTGAAACTCATCCTCTCTCACGCCATCAACTCGCAGCAACTCCCTTATTTTCTCTTTATGCAGATCCAACTTCCTCGGCCAGCCAAAACGAGAAGAACGGAGGATAGTTGAAGATTGGCTCGGTAGCTGGTTGTGGTGGTCACGGTTGAAAGAAAGAGGAAGTAGTGAAGGTTGGTATACGGTTTGATGGGAGACGCGAGTTGGGAAGGGTGAAAGGCTGTTGAGGTTCAGTGTTACAGGGTGATATTGCTGCTTGTTGTGTTTTTGTTTGATTTGGTAACAGCGGATAATTTTTTTAAATATTTGGCAATAACATATTTCTGTTTAAATATTTATAACAAAATAGTTTTTTTTAATTGGAACAAAAGGTTTTTTGATTTTAAGATTAAATGGTTTTTTCGATTATTTGTATTTTTGTAACAGTAAAAAAAAAGCTTTTCGGACAGCAATAGCAAAAAATAGTTTTTAATGATTTTTAGATTTTTAGAACAATAAAATATTTTTTTGGTTATTTGGAACAGCAAATATTTTTTATATTGGATATTAGAAAAGCAAAATATTTTTGGATATTGTAACAAAATATTTTTGGATACTGTAACGACAAGTATTTTTGGACTTTGAGATTTGTAAAGCAAAAAGGATAACCAAGTTTTTGGACAACAAAAGATATTTTGGACATCAAAATGTTTGTGGGTAGCAAAGATGAATGACAAATATTTTTGGACAACAAAGATGTTTTTGGGACAGCAAACATATTTTAGACAGCAAAGGTATTTTTGGGACAGCAAGCTCTAAACAAGTTGGGGCAGCAAGTTCTAAACAAGGTTTTTGGGACAGCAAAGTGATAAACAAGTTTTATGCGATGGAAGAAGTAAGCTTTTATTACACTTGTTATTATTATCGATATTATGAATACTAACATGTTTAAATATTAACAATCATGCAGCAATTCAACTCAAATACAGTATAACAAAACAAAAAAATGATAAAGCAAATATTACATGGCAAAGAAAAATGGTACAGCAAATGATTCAAGCATGAACATATGCAATAATAGAGCAACCGTAGATAGAGAGGAGAAAAATAATATACCTATCGGAGCCTCTCCGATGGGGCTTCTAACAAAACGGTAAGCTTCCTTGAATTTGCTATTTTTTCTCCTTGCTGGATTTTTCTTAGAACCACACTAATTTTGTGTTTTCACTCTTGCTGAAAATTTTAGAACAACACTCTATTTTTTCTGGTTTTTCTTACTTGCTGAATTTTCTAGAACAAACACCAATTTTCTGTTTTCTTTTACTGTTGAATTTTTCTTCTCCTTTTTCTTGTGTTGACAAAGACTCTTATTTATAGTGGAGTATGTGGGATTTGAGGGGGGGGGGGGGGGACAGTAGAAATTCAAACTGTTTTGGCAAGCTGTTTCTATACTTTGTTCTCACAAATTGCTTTAGCCATTTTCATACAAATTGATGCTACATTGATGCAGGTTGGAGCGGGATTTTGGCAGCACTTGGAGCTGCTGTATGTTGCTGTTTTTTTTCTGTTTTGTAGCATTTCACAACATTTCTCTTTGCTGTTTTTTTCAGGTTATTTGGAGCATTATTTGACCAACAAAAATGCAACAAAATGGGCTTGAAGAAAGGTTGCAAACATGGGCTGCACTAGCACTTTGCTGAATTTTTTATGTTGAAAATAAATCTTGTATAAACTTGTAGCTTCTTGCAACTTTGTAATAAACTCCAATAAATTGTAACATTGAATAAATATGCATTCTTCAATATATTTCCACTCTTTGATAGTTATGAATGATCTTGAGTCTTCACATAAACATGAATCTTGATGTACCTTGATAAAAATTCAAGATCTTCCATTTAAATTTGGTAAATAATTGAATAATATTTGGATGAATTGTTGAGTGAAGAATAAATAATAATGCAAGTCTTGGACTTTAATCTTGCATTCTTGTAATGGAAATCCAAATAAATCACATGGATTAATCTTATAACCAAATAAAAATTCCTATTGTAATTAAATAGAATTCCTCACTAACTTCTTGAAATAATACTTCAATGTATTTAAATAACCATGATGTAGATCTTCCAAAATAATCACAAAAATAATCTTGAATAAATATTCCATGTGATAAATGAATATTCTTGAATGAAATCTCTTGATAGCTCCTCTTTAATTATCACTTGGATTCAAATAAAGAATTTATTCCAAATATTTCGAATATTCCGAATAAATTCTTCTAGAACAGTTTTGAATTTAATTATCCTATTTCGGCGAAATTCAACCCGCGTCGTGAGAAAATTTGCAAATGACTTTTGGTTCAAGAAATCGAAAATAACGGTATGACTGGGTTTTTCTTGTATTTTATAACAATGTGAAACACACATGAACCAAAGCCGGTAGAATTTTAATTGTTCTTCCTGAAAAATATTCGGAGAAAATGGAGACCATTTACCGGACAGAATGTGGAAATAAACGCACAATTTTCAGAAATTCTTTGATGAACCAGTCTTTTGGAAATTAACGAACGACAGCATTTATGTTCTGAGACTCGAAATCCTGATCGACATTCAACGTCTGATGCTTTTCTTTCAGACCCATTTTCTGCACATGAAGATAAAACAGCAAAACATGCACTTCGTGCTTGATTAGTGGTTAGTCATTCATAAGATAAAATACTCACAACACTCGGTAATCTCTACACAGTCAAAGCTTGACAGCGAAACGTTCGAAACCTGCCATATTCTGTGACCTTGATGCGTATGAAAAATAATGCAGATGAAGCAGGGATCTTAGGTCAAAAATTGGGGTATGACAGTATATGGGGTGGAAGTTGTCCTGCCCATTAAAGTCCAGATCCCTTCCTTGAGAATCATGAAGGATGCAGGGTTGAGCGAAGCCGAATGGGTTCAGACTCGACTTGACCAATTAAACCTGGTTGACGAGAAGAGGCTTGCAACTGTATGTCATGGTCAGATGTACCAAAAGTGTATGATCAAAGCTTTTAACAAGAAGGTTAGATGTCAGGTATATCTTGATGGTGACCTAGTAATCAAGCACATCATACTGCCACAAGGTTATCCCAGGGGCAAATGGAATCCCACATATGAAGGGTCATTTGTGATCAAGAACATATTTTCTGGTGGAGCCATGATCTTAACCACTATGGACGGTGACGACCTTCCGCTTCCTGTAAATGCGGACATAGTTAAAAGCTACTACGCATGAACAAAGACCCGCTAGGTTGACTAGCCTAGGAAAAAATAAGGGCATCCCGGCGAACTAAAAGGGTTCGGGAAAAAATTAGGGATATACATAGAAAACAAATTTGTACACCCGTAAGTCGAAAACCTGAAAAGGCGGCTTGGGAAAAAAAGGGTATCTCGGTGGACTGAAAACCCAAAAGGGCGGTCCAGGAAAAGTTAGGGATTTAAAGCGTATAACTATGTACCGTTGGATCACCTTACAGCCAATCTTCAATATCAACTATCAAGCTCAAGTGGTACTAATCAATCCAGTCAGCTTCGGACAAGCAGCAAAAGAGATGAGATGCTCAAGGACATAAAGGCAATAGCAGAATGCGAACCCAATGAGATTATTTCACATAGCTGTTTTCTTTGTATGCTATTTTGTAAAGTTTTATTCTTACGACGACATTCTCTTACTAGGGTGTTCGTCTCCTTGTACAAAAACGCTTAATACAAAGCTTTTCTTTGAAAGTACAAAACTATTTATTTTTATTTTCTGCTTTGTTTGCGAAAACGTCCAGTGATTATTTCTGAACATATGCATTTGAATGTGATTACTGCTTACAAATACTCGTATAAAAAATAGAAAGACAATTACTAATGGCTTTTTAAGAAACAGGACAATATCTAAGGGCCATCCATAAAACCCCCGCAGAAACTTTCTTTGGCATATACCTTCTCCAGCAGGTACAGAGGCAGGGGCATCCTACTACAAGGTCACCGCCATATTCTCAACATGCAACCTAATGGTGTCAAGTGTTCTCATATCCTCGGCGGAGCAAGAATCTTCAAATTACTGCTCCAAAAATTCCCTAATAAAGTCACCAAGCTTCTCAAGATTCCCCAATAGGATTTCAACAAAATCCCCAAGCAGTTCACAAAGTTTTCCTTCCCCAACAGAGCTTATTTCTCTAACAATGGAAAATCATCTCCCAGCGATTCAACTTCAACAAAATTTGAAGATTTACATTCTTCACCCCCAGCTGTAATCAGGGATTTATTTTCCCTAATTCAACAATACTGCAATAGAACAACTGATACATTCATACATTGCGTTCATACATCATTTTACAAACATCATAGCATATGCAGCACAAATGCATATATCCCAACCCCATTTATTTTGAGAACATCATGCAATTCATACATCATGACATCACATGAAACTGGTTTTACCTTTTCAGGTTAAATTATAAGACAAACAAACACTATCAATTTATGTAGCAGGTCGAAGATTAATGCCCGAAACTAGACGGGGAAACCATCTATACGACCAAGTGGTATGAACTCCCGAAGCAAGACGGGTTTACCAACAAATACAGCAGGTCAAAGATTAATACTTGAAACCAGATGGGGAAACTATCTACACGACCAAGTAGTATGAACTCCCAGAGCAAGACGAGTTTACCAACAAATACAGTAGACCACTTATTAATGCCCGAAACCAGACGGGGAAACTATCTATGTGACCAATGTTCCCAAGTTCCAGATTAATACCTGAAACAATACAGGACAACTATTTGCGAATGACTGGTTATAGATTAATACCTAAAACAAGCCAGGAAAACTATCTACATGAGCAGATTGAAGATTAATACCCGAAACCATACGGGAAAACTATCTTTCTTTCTAATGTCAGAGATTAATACCTGAAACTAGCCAGGACAACTATCTCAACGACCAACAATTTTCAAGTTCCATATTAATACCTGTAACAAGCCAGGACAACTATCTGTGGATGATCGATTGTAGATTAATACATGTAACAAGACAGAAAAACTATCTACATGAGCAGATTGAAGATTAATACTCGAAACCAGATGGGGAAACTATCTTTCTTTCTAATGTCAGAGATTAATACCTGAAACAAGATAGGAAAACTATCCCAACGACCAACAAAATCAAGTCTTGGATTAATACCTGAAACAAGACAAGACATCTATCTATGGACGACTAATTATAGATTAATACCTGAAACCAGACAGGAAAACTATCTACACAACCAGATGAAGAAATCTTACACGGGTTCTTTCTTTCTAGATGTAGTCTAACACGGACTCATCCTGAAGCAATCTTACACAGGTTTATTCTCATGATCTCCAGATGCAGTCTAACACAGACTCATCCTGAAGCAGTCTTACACAGACTCCTTCTCATTATCCAGATGCAGTCTAACACAGACTCAGCCTGAAGCAGCCTCACACAGGTTCCTTCTCATATATCTCAGGATGCAGACTAACATGGACTCATCCTAAAACAGCCCTACACATGCTCTTTTTATTACATTTTCAGATAACGGTTAATTCCATTATCCCTAACAAGTTGCTGTGAAACCTGGATTTCAACCAGAAAGCAGCAAACTCTTATCTCTCCAGTACAGAGATGACTCTTCATTAGAGCGTAGGACAACTGAAGTTCCTAGATTCTATTCCCCACAGAGTTTTCCTCAAGCAAGAGAATAACAGAAATTAACCTTTCTCAGTGGACTCCTCCTCAGACAGTAGGAACAGGAATCCCCCACAAAGATACATCTTATGAAGTCAGCATATACTTTGGATAACATCTTTGAGCTCATCTCCCACGACTCTCTGTCATATTCTCCAAATGGAATCTTTAAGCCCATCTCTGGAGACTCTCTGTAATCTTCTTTAGATGGAATCTTTAAGCCCATCTCTGACAACTCTCAGTCATCTCCTCCAAATGGCATATGTAAGCCCATTCCCTACACAATAAACCATCACATCATCGAGTGCAAATTTCTGGGCACTCTAGTGTTCAATCATCTTCCACCTTTAGATCACGAAAGGAAAAGAAGCCAGTCTAAATCTTCAGGTTTAAGAAGATTGAACATGGGCAGCTGTTGTACCCCAAAATTTCCCCTCTCATTTATTCCAAGATTTTCTCTTACATGGGTGATTACAAACACTTGCTTAAAGAAAATAAGAATTTTGAAGATAAACAAGGTATCTTCGATTGGCATTGGGATAAGGTATCTTCAATTGGCATCTGAGCAGGTTGTCTTTCGATTGGCATCTGAACAAGGAGCTTTGATCGGGTGTCCAAAATTCTTTGACATAAGCTTGGTTCATAGGATTTCGATTGAGCATAGGCTATTTCATGCCTGATTCGATTGATAAGGAAATGACTTCCTCTGTGCGTGCCTTTAGCGTGCAAGGCAAATACATCCTTCATGCTTGATTCGATTCACTAGGCAATGGCCTCTTTTATGCTTGCTTTGGCTTCCCTCATGCTAGCATCCACAAGGCATTGACTTCCTTTGTGCTAGTTTAACTGGGCAATGGCTCCCTTAGAAATGGTTTCGATTCCACATCTAAAATCCTTAACACACAGTTATCCACCTTTCGAAACCTAGTAAGGCCTATTCGAAGGACAAATTATGCTTTCGAAGGACATGCATTTGGTCCAGTCAAAAGACATACAATGGATGGAGACAATTTTTGCTTGCTGACCAAAGTCTTGCATACTGCCATGCTCAAGCCTCTTGCACAATCACGTTCATGACAAAAGAAGATTCGACAGGCCAGAAAAGAGCTTTCGATGGGGTTAATTGAAGAGTTTCAGATCAAGCTACTAAGGAAAATAGTGGCTCAATCGAAGGCTACAATGATGACGCCTGGGGCAATTCGAAGGAAGGTGAGGAGGCTTCTATAAAGCCTTCGATTGATAAAGAGCTGAAGCAGCATTCGACAAGTCAAAAAGGAAGAGTTGATGCTTCGATTGGTTTGAATTGAAAGAAAGGCAATCGGAGAAAGTAACGCTTGGGGGCTGATCGAAGGCACTTTGGTGAAGAAAATTCTGAGTAATTTGAATTTGTATAAGGCGTCAATTAGCACGTGTCCAGGTTCATTCCCAATTCCAAATTGGCATGAAAATTCTCTAAATGGCAATCTTTAAATTGGTCTGGTTTTATTTTCAAATCCATGTTTAATGGCTGGTCTTTAAGGACATGTTTCTTTCCCCATTTTCTTGTCTCCTCCCCCTCCTATAAATACAAGACACCAACACCAGCCAAATTCCATAGACTACATACATACGAACACATACTTCCTCATACACGTACACACTGCCTCAGAAAAAGCATACTAAATTCTAAAAATCTCATAGTTTGAAACTAGTTTTGCAGGTACCCTCAGTCCAAACTAGTAAATCACGCCTTGATCCTGAGATCTCCAGGGGCATCTCCAACACCACAGATCCATACATTACTGTTGGTAAGGAAAAATGTAAAGAATCAAATTTTACGTTTTTGGAATGTCATATTAATTTGCATTCAGAATCGAAGGACCTAGGTTTGACACCCAGGTCCATGTTTGTTTTTTTTATCTCTAACACCTATATTGCAGATCCAGCGTAAATAGGCCAATGCGTACAGGATCAAAAGACATGGGTTTGACACCCAGGTTATGCTTTTAGTTTTGCTAACATTTTTTTGCAGATTCATTGCCCTCCACAGGCAATACATCAGGCACTTTCAACAAGGCCCTTTGTTGGAACGAAAGCCACGTCCTTCCCTGGATCGAAGGATGGCATCCTTCACTGGATCTAAGGATAATCTCCTTCATTGGATCGAAGGATACCTTTCCTCTGAATCCAAAGAACATCATCCTCAGGATCAAAAGACTTCTTTTTGTATTTTTTTATGTGGTTCATTTCTTTTAATGGTTTCTTCTTTAAATCAATATTATAAATATCACAAAAACATTAGGTTAGTTTTTTCTAATTAAGTTAATTTTGTAAATAAATTAATTAATTACTTTAACCTTTTATTCAAATTGATATTAAATAGACTTAAGTTTTTCATTTATAAATAAAAACAAACAAAAAGATTATCTTTTCCTTAGGATTCTTAGACGTTATTTTTAATTCGCGCGTATTTATTTATTTTCGCACTTTTCACATTATTGTAACTGCTCATGGGTTGTAATAGAATAATTAGGACTTTATTTTCTACTTTATCCCCCTCATTCTTGGACATGTAATTAAATCTCCAAACCCATGTAATAGCGTAGGATTTACATTTCCGCATTTTAAATTCCTATACATATCAAATGCTAGACCAATAGGATTGTATGATAAGAATAAAATCAAACATTAGAAAACCTAACATGCAAGACTAAAATAACTGAACATAACACACATGCACATATACACCTCTAGGGTACGCCCACTTTGGTTACCTTCGGAAAACAAAACAGTCATGTCCCGCGAAAGTAGGGACGCTTTAGCAAAGACCCTTAGATCAAAAGATCATAGTCTCTCGATGACCCTATAGTGTTGCCTTTCGGTAAATGATCTAGTCCCTTAAACAAAATTGTTAAATCGTCTCTATATGTTGCCTTTATGACTGTACGTCCCTTCGAATGTCCCTCAAACATCCAACGATAGACCTACCTACTCATTAATAGTAGGATAGCGATGTCTAAAGGATAGGAGGAAAAGTACAAACCTTTCGAGTAAAAGTAGATAGTTGTTAGATGTTTGCTCAAAACAAACTTTTACACTTACACAAAACATTTCAAAAATACTTTCAAAAAACTTTTTATCAACACTCTTGAGGATTGATACAAGAGTTATCATAAAGAGAATCTCCGCACTAAGTCATTTCAAAATACTTTTTCAAAACCCACAAAAACACATGGTATTTTAAAAATGAGCTAAGCATCTAAGAGCTCGTAGAAAACTACGGATGGAAAGGATGCTAACACCTTCCCTTTCTATAATCTACCCCCCTTACTCAGAAAATTCTCGAATAGGTCTTTTTCTATTCTTTTCACCCTTTCCTTAATTTGGATAAAAGAAAAGTTGGTGGCGACTCTTGCTTACCGCAACATTTGCAAACACAAACGCAAAACCAGTATAACAACCGGTTCTGCCACCGTAACACAGCATCTGTCTGACAAAATTTTGGACCATGTCATTCGACATTCCTCCAAAAAAGATGTCATCCGCATAGATCTGAGCTATCAATAGCTTTCCAGCTTCATCTTTGACAAAGAGAGTCTTGTCAATTCCACCCTTTCTGTATCTATGACTGACTAGAAATTCAGTAAATCTTTCATATCAAGCTCTTTGAGCTTGTTCAGTCTGTACATGGCCTTCTTCAATCTGAACACGTGATCTAGAAAAGAAGGATCAACAAATCCTTTTGGTTTCTTAACATAAACTTCTTCATTCAAGTACCCATTTAAAAAGGCACTCTTGACATCCATTTGATACAGCTTGAACTTGAGATGACAAGTTACACCAAGCAGCAATCTAATAGACTCCAAGTGAGCCACTGGAGCAAATATTTCAACAAAGTCTATTCCCTCAATTTGAGGGTACCCCTGAGCAACCAGTATGGCTTTATTTCTGATGACACCACCTTGTTCATTAGTCTTGTTCTTGTACACCCATTTTGTACCGATGTTATTCACCCCTTTAGGTCTTGGTACCAAATCTCATACATCATTTATTTTGGTTTGACCAAGCTCATCTTGCATAGAATTAATCCAGAATTCATCAGTCAAAACTTCTCTCACATTTTTAGGCTTAATCTTTGACACAAAACAAGCATTTGATACAGCTTCCCGTGATCTGGTAACTACCCCTTGTCTAGGATTTCCTATTATCAGTTCCTTAGGATAATCCATTTGGATTCTGAGAGAGGGTCCTTTGTCAGTTACCTGAGGTTCTTCAACTTCGGTATCAGCACTTGGACTTGCAACACCAGTGGAAAATGTTGTGACATTTTCTTCAGCAATTTCACCTCCTGTAGAAATAGTTGTCTCAATTTCTTCTGGGACATCATCTTCTTTAGGTGAGTCTTCAACAATAACATTTAAGGACTTCATCATTACCTTGGTTCTAGAGTTGAATTCTCTATACACTTTACTATTAGTAGAGTATCTCGAAAAAATTCCTTTATCACTCTTGGTATCCAACTTCCTTCTTGGCTCATGGTCAGCCATAATATAACATTTACTTCTCTAGACATGGAAGTGCTTGACAATATGCTTTCTTACTCTCCATAATTCATACAGAGTGACTGAAGTTCCAGTTCTGATTATTACTCTATTGTGAATATAGGAAATAGTGTTCATGACTTCAGCCCAAAAGTGAAGGCGTAATTTCTTCGCATGAAGCATAACTCTTGCACATTCTTGAATAGTCATGTTCTTTCGCTCAACCACGCCATTTTGTTGAGGAGTGATGGGTGAGGAAAAATCATGACTAATCCCCTCAGAAGCATAGAACTCTTCAAATTTACTGTTCTCAAATTCCTTCTATGCTCACTTCTGATTCTGACAACACCATTGCCTTTTTCTCTTTGAATGTTGCAAAATAGTTCCTTGAATAATTCAAACTCCTTTGATGAACTTCACCTAAGTGAATCTCTATTATTCATCAAACATAACATAGGTATACCTTTTGCCTCCAAGACTTTCAACCTGCATAGGCCCCATCAAGTCCATGTTAAGGAATTCTAGAACTCTTGAGGTAGTAAGATGTTGAATCTTCTTATGGGACATCCTTGTCTGCTTCCCAATTTTACTTTCTCCACAAATTTTCCCTTCATCAATCTTTAGTTTAGGAATATCCCTGCTAGCTTCCTTTGATAGGATCTTCTTCATGCCCTTTAGATGTAGGTGTCTGAGCTTTTGATGCCATATGCTTACTTCATCATCTTTTAACAATAAGCATGTTGATGGACATTTTGGAGAATTCCATAGGTAGTAGTTGTCCTTTGACCTGGTTCCCGACATGACCACATTTAATTCTTATCATTTGTAATCAGGAATTCGGATTGAGTAAAGTTAACTTTGAGACCTTGATCACAGAGTTGACTGATACTTATCAGATTTGCTGCTAACCCTTTTATAAAAAACACATTATCTAGACTAGGTTGTCCAGCATAATCCATCTTTCCCACACCTTTGATTTCACTCTTTGACCCATCTCCAAAGGTGACATAGCTAGTGGCACGTGGTTTGATGTCCACTAAAAATCTCTTAACTCCAGTCATGTGTCTGGAGCAGCCATTATTAAAATACTAGTCTTCTCTAGTTGAAGCTTTGAGATAAGTGTAAGCTATGAGTCCATATGAGTCTATATGAGTCATGGTGAAAAGCTCCTCTCGACAATGCCTTAGAGTTATCATTTTTCCTTCTGTAAGGGAATCTATGGATGGGATAGCCATACATTTGGTAGCAGAAGGATTTCATATGACTAAGAAATCCATAATGGATTTATCTCCATGGCTAATACATGACACTATGATATCTTCCATGTTGTCTTGGCTGATGTTGGGACATGTGCCTTGACATCTTCGCTTCGTGTTTCAACTTTTAAGGAACAACCTCCACAACTTGCATGTGGTTCCTCTCAACTTGATCATTGTACCCTGGCCTCTTCATATTTTTAGTCCGAAGGATCTCATTCAGCATAGCAATGCCATTCTTTAGCATTCTCACAGATTTGGTCATATTGTTAAACTTTGGTTTTTGCAATATTACCTCCTCTCTAAGATTTGTAATGATAGATAGGTGTTCTTCTTTTTCTGCCTCATGTTTAGAAATAAGTATCTTTTTCTCCATAATTCTTTGACATATTATCTCATTTTTTAGGCACATATTTGTGAATCCAGTAGCCAGCTCACTCATCATGAGTTCCCTAACATATGAATCTTTATCAGAAGTACAAGATTTTTTATCAGATCCACAAATTCCATTCAACGGGGTCACCTGCTTAGCTGTATATTCCTCGTGATCATTTTCAAATTCTCCATCAGACCATGATACAGACAAACTTTTTATTTGCTTTTTGAGATAGGTAGCACATTCAGTTCTTATGTGTCCATATCCCTCATATTCATAACACTGAACACCTTTCTCTTGGTTTGGATTTTCTTCAAATCTTAGATTTCTTCCCAGGTCCTGGTTTTTGTTGATGTTGTATGACATGTTCTTAGCACCCAACTTGAACTTCCTGAACACTCTGCTAAATTGTCTTCCCAGCAGCACGAGATCCTCAGAAATTCCTTATGAGTTCATGTTTCCTTTATCCTCTGAGTCTTCAGCATTAGAAGCAAAAGATATGCTCTTCTTCTTTTCAGATTTTTCATTGATAGCAGACTCAAAAGTTTTGAGAGAACTTACAAGCTCATGAACTGTCATAATGCTTAAATCTTAGGATTCTTCAATAGCATTGTAACACCCTATTTTCCCATCGGTAATTTAAATAAAACCAGAGTAAGTTAATTTCTAAATCGAACACCAAAAATAGGATGTCACATATTCTAACATATTAAAACTTTCTCAAGTACAATTAAACAATTACATAACACACATCGGATGAACCGACAACAACTTTATCATGGTTCTCAAACTTCAGCTTTATTAATCCAATGGAACAAAATCATAATTATTTTCAACATCTTTAACTAATCATAAAACAAAGTTTTAAATCAAATAAATAGAATCTACAATACTCCCACAATTCTTCAAAATAGAACAACAACTAAAATAAACAAGCAAGCATTCATCCCCCCGGTGTTACGTATCAGAGCACAATACTGACTCGAAATAAAAGACGATTAACTTCGTCTACTGCGGATCTCCTGCATGTTACCCATGTAGAGGCAACATTCAAACATAAGGGGTGAGATATCACAATAATATATTAAGTTATATAATCATGAGTATACAACAGATATATCATGTAGTATTCTAGGTTCAACAATCATCAATTATAGTTCATAACGATTACACGGATTCGTACTTAGTTATCATCACATGTTGTACCCTAATTTTTCCCCCTAAGATTCCTCTATCATCTCACACCAACTCAATAACAACAAGATCACACTAGGGTTTGGCTCTCCTCCCTATCTTTAGGTTTGCTCATGAGAGATCACCAAGCACCTCAATTTGTATATTGTGATCATATATGTTTTGTATTTATTAACTTTTAACTAACAAATACAATGAATATTTTCTCTAATTAATATGATACTATAGGTGAGGGCACAACACATTTCATCAGGTTGATTTATAGGTTCATGAGTTATTTCCATGCCTTCTTCAACAAAGCTTCATTGAGATTCAAGCTTCATCATTGAAGATTCTTTAAAGTAATATCATGATAAGGTCTAGTATGATTCATCATTCCTCAATTTGTCAAATAATGTCAAAAGACACAAGGGTTGATTTGTTGAAGTTTGACCTAATTGGAGAAGTTCTTGATTCCTTGAACACAAGTGCATAACTCTCTCAACTCTTAATATTTGAAAGTGGTTATTGTTACTATGGGTTCTTATTATAATCCACAACAACTTCTATTCACATGGCAAAAGTTATTATGCAAGGAAGATTGTCAAAATTGAAAGGGATTTCCAAGTCATTTTGCTGCTCTAGGAGCTAGGGTTTTGAACTTCTAAGGGTTATATCTTGTTCATCTTTTGAAACTTTTTAGTTATTCCAAAGATGTTCTTCTCTTTAAAGTGTTATCAACTAATCACTTCAAGAGTTTCAAGAAATATTTGTGTGGAAGATGCCTAATGATGAAGAAAGATTACATGTCCTCTAGATAGGCCATAAAATTCCCCTTATGTGACTTCAAAAGATCATAACTTGGTCAATTTTTATCTTATTGAGCCTATTCTTTTTCCACAATAATCTTAGGAATGTGAACATTAACTCTTCTTTTATGTGCAAGACTTTAAAATGGGTGAAAGATGCCCTAAGAACTCAAAATATTATAGGTCACCTCATGAATTTTCACCAATTTTACAAGGCCATAACATTTACAATACTTAATATTTTTGAGTGATTCAAGTTTCACAATGCTCTTTGGGAAGTCTACTTCAAGCTAGCATCAATGATCAAAGCTCAATTTTGGAGGAAGGCCTTGTTTGAACTCAAAGCATTATAGGTCACTTTTGAAGAAAAACTTAGAATTTTTCTAAGTACAAAAAGTCAGCATCTTTTTCTCCACATTGACTCATCACAACTCTTAGCTGAAGCATCCATTTGATTTCATTCATTGCACATTGTAAATATTGTGACCTTATCTCTCAAAAGCTTCAATAATTACGCCCTTGTTCTTTTCCACCTTTCCTTTTGGATAAAAGAAAAGTCGGTGGCGACTCTTTCTAACCGCAACATTTGCGATCAAACACAAAACATCCCAAGTCAGTTCTCCCACTGTATCACAGAACTGGCGACTATGGTGGGGAAAAACTTAAAAGCGGGGTTACCTTAGGGCTAGATCACCTTTATTTGCTTTCATTGTTTGACTTGCTTGCTTTAAATTTTGGTTACTTGTTTGAGCTTGTTTTAAATCCTCTACCCGAATTTGGGATACCTTATAGGTAAGTAGAAATACGTTGTGGAAATTGTGTAGGGTATACCGACATAGTCTAAGAAATAGATACTTTAGTGTGACACATTTGTGGGTACCGGTAGCCCTTGAGTAGTCAAGGAGAATACGGGGCCGGTGTGTGGTGTCATGAAGCACTAACTAACTTTAGAACCTTTACTTGACCAACTTGGCCATTAGGAAGTAGTGAGATATCTAGATTTGGTGCAGTCTGAAGTTGGTTGATACTCGATACTACACTCATTAAGATCTGACTTCTCAGGGTATTTCGGTCGCCGTGAAAGAGGCTTACGCTGAAACAATACCCGATAAGAAAGATGAGTGATATTGAGATCCTTTAGAACCCGGTTACTATTTCTAGGACAGGTTTGAGCCAACTAAACTTCAAGAGGGTACTTACCTATGAGACTCCATGCAAGCCTAAACATAAGGACTTGTTTGCCTTGTTTGTACTTGTACATAACATTATAAACATCATAACATCATACTCATTCTCACTAACTATTTCAAGGATTATTAGGATTTATCTTTGTTCTGTTTTGTAGGACATGGCTTCCCTCCGCATGAACACTATCCAAGTCAATCTCGTAAGAATTCCTTCTCAACTCAAAGAGTTAGCATCAAGGGCTCATGAGAATGCTTAATTCACCGAAAGACATGGTCGCCTCCTAAACTTGGTTACCTCTAACACTTATGAAGATATGATGAAGGTGCTTTTCAAATTCTTTGATCCTTTACACCATTGCTTCACTTTTTCTGATTATCAGCTCGTACCAACTATGGAATAATTCTCTCAACTCTTGAGGATTCCCATTCTCAATCAACTACCCTTCAACGGTACGAAAAGAGATCCAAAACTTGAAGAGATTGCCCAAGCACTACACTTGCAACAATCTGATATTACGACTAATTGGGAAACAAGGAGTGGTGTCAAAGGTTTCCTAGAAAAATTCTTGTTCGAGAAAGCTCAAGATTGTTGGAACTATTTGGACTTACAATATTTTGAAGAAATCTTGTCCCTTCTCATCTATGGGATGGTTTTGTATCCAAACCCTGGCCAACTTATAGATGTAACATTGTCAAAATCTTCATGTCTCGTAATATGGTGCCTACTTTGTTGGGAGATATCCTACATTCTTTTCACTCTCACACTATGAAGAAGAGATGGATCCTCATGTGTTGCACTACCCTCTTGGCTAGATGGTTCATTTCATATCTTCCCTGATTTGTGTTGAAGAACGAGCAAGGTTTGAGGTGGTCCCATAGGTTGATGACACTCAGACATTCAGATATTCATTGGTGTTCTCGATCCTTGGAGAATGTTACTATCATCGACCTTTGTGGGGAATTCCATGATGTCCCTTTGTTTGGAATTAGAGGAGGTATCACTTATAACCCTTGCTTATCCTTGAGACAATTTGGTTATGCCTGAAGAGATGGTCTGCATGATATGCTCATCCAAGGAGTGGTATTCGACTACGAGAGCAACGATCAAGGCTACCGTCAGAGGTTTCTACGAGCTTAGAGGATGGTAAGCAAAGTGGATAGTAAGATGCTGGGAGACAAGAATTCCATTCCCCTTGAGCCTTACCTTAAGTGGGTACGAGCTCGTGCTCAGAAACTTGTGATGCCTTATCCCTCCATCTTACCAATCATCATGGAACCTGTGGTTGAAGGAGATGTCCCGTACACTGTCCTCCATCCCGAATGTCAACTTCTCTTGAAAACTTGCAAAAGGGTTAGATTTAGCTAAAGGAAGAACGAGATACTTTCGAATCTCAATTATACGCTAGCGAGAAGAGGGTCTTGGAGCTTACGAAGTAACTACATGAAGAGAAAAGTGTGAACGCCTGAGCCGAAGAGGATGTGTTCGGTATTTTTATCTTAGAGAGTTATTTTGTAAGCCCGAGAGGCATGATGTAATCATTTTTAACTAATTAATGAAAATTAATGCTTGTTCATTCTTTGTCTATATAAATTTAAATTTCACAAATCCTTGAAATCATTTGCATATACATCTTCCATGCATCATAACATAATAGGTTTTCACACAACAAGTTTCCTTATCTTTCTGTTGTTTATTTCAGCAAGATGGATCTAGATAAAATAGTGAAGGACTTACAAGCACAAAACTCTCAGTTCCAGGAGACTCTTTTGACCCTAGCCAAGGGGCAACAAGACTTGATGGTGTTGCTAGCAGCTAAAAAGAAGCCAAAGAGGAAAGCCCTGGTTAACATGGGCAGAAGATTCAAAGAGTCGGTTCGTCAGATCCCGGTAGTGGAAGACTCATCTGAGGAAGATGAGAATTAGATTGGAGAATATAGGAGTACCCAAGCTTGGTGTATCAATGATCAAGCGTCTGATGATGATTATTTTGACAAGCAGTATCCTCCTGTCAATGTCAAGTACAAGCAGCTAGAAGATTGATTGAAGGCCGTCGAGATTCAAGCCGTCCCCGGTTTGGATTTTGATGATTTGGGTTTGATATATGGGGTTGTCATTCCCCACAAATTCAAGATACCAGTCTTTGCAAAATACGAAGGGGTCTCCAGCCAAAACTTCACCTGAAATCGTATGTGCGCAAGATACAGCCGCACACCACTGATAAGAAACTCTTGGTTCACTTTTTTCAAGAAAGCTTGGCTGGGACGCAACTAGAGTGGTTTAACCAGTTGGATGGTTCTCGTATCAATACATGGGAGGACTTAGCCACCACTTTCTACCAATAATACTAGTATAATATCGACTTGGCGCCGACAAGAGTTAAGTTCTAAGACATGACAATGGGGAAGAATGAAGGGTTTAAAAAATATGCCCAAAAGTAGAGAGACCTTGCCAGTAGGGTTCAAACACCTTTGACTGCTAGGGATCACATTGACATGTTTATGGGCACTTTATCTGGTCCATTCTTTAACTTATTGGTTGGTTGCTCTTCTTCTGGTTTCACCGAGCTGATCTTAACCGGTGAAAGTGTTGAAAGCGGCATCAAAAGTGGGAAGATTTCCATGGTATCTGCCTCCACCTCCAATCCTGTAAAGAAACCTTTTACCGCAAATAAAGAAATCAATGTTGTGTATGGGGCAAGGTCCTATACCAAGAAGGATAACCATTTGTCTATTAATGTTGTCCGAATTTTCAATCCAACTCCTGCTCAAAGACTATCTTCAAATCATCAATGGTTTGAAACTCCGAGAAGACAATTCACGAGGATAGGCATGTCACTATCCTAAGCCTTACAACACTTGCTAAAGGATAATTTGGTGACACTGCATGATCCTCCGGCCAATCCAGATACCTCTTCACCAAAGTATAACTCGAACGCCAAATGTGCATATCACTCAAGTAGCCCTGGGCATGAGACTGACCAATGCTGGGCCTTGAAGAATAAAATTCAGGACTTGATAAATAACAAAACCATTGAATTTGATCCTCCTCCAACTCTTAATGTAATCACCACACTTATGTTGAACCATGGTAAGGGTGTCAATGTTATTAAAGATACAATTTTTGTTTCCTCCGTCGAAGACTTGACTACTCCGTTGAACATCATCAAAAAGAATCTGATGAAAGCCGGGATTTTCCCTGGCTGTGTGAAGGATTGTGTTTTCTATGCCAAACAACTCAATGGATGCGAAGGGGTGAAGGAAGGAATTCAACGCCTGATGAATAGCCACGAGATCCTATTTGAGAAGACTCCGCCTGCCAAAAGTTTGATTAATAAGTGTGAAGATCTCTCCATTATAACCATCTCAGACAAGCCTCTTAGGATCTCCTCCAAAGGTCCTATCAGGATTTTAAATGAACCAATTGTTGCTCCTCTAGTAATTATCGCTCCCGAACCAATTCCATATTGTTCTAACAAAGCAGTTCCTTGGAACTATGGTGCTGAGGTGTTTTGCCATGGGATAAAACAAGAGGCCTGGATTGAAGAAGATAAAGTTGATGATATTGGTAACATTACTGGCTCAATAAAGTAACCAGAACTCGGAGAATCTTTTCACCTAACATGTCACCACCAACTGTTACAAGGGCGCCTGTCTGCATCATTGTTGCTAAACCAAGTACTGATACAAGAGGGAAAGAGAAAGTTGTTGAGCCTGTTGAGACGGAAATACCCATAAAGGACCTTGCTGATAGAGAACCCCCCCCCCCCCCCCCCCCGCTCATGAAATGGACGAGATCTTGAAAATCATAAAAAGGAGCGATTTCAAGATTGTGGAGCAGTTGGGGCAAACCCCTTCCAAGATTTCTATGTTGTCGTTGCTACTCTATTTTGATGCCCATTCTCGGGTAGTAATCAAATTCTTGAAGAAGGCTCATGTCCCTCATGAGACCATAACTGACCAGTTTGAAAATTGCGTGGCAAGCTTGACGGCCGATAATGGTTTGGGGTTCTCGGATGCGGATCTAACACCACTTGGGAAGAACCATAATAAAGCTCTACATGTTTCCGTCGAATGCAAAGGGACTACCTTAGCGCATGTTCTGGTGGACATTGGCTCTTCTTTAAACGTACTACCCAAGGGAGCATTAGACCGTTTATACTATGAAGGTTTAGTCTTGAAACCAAGTGATATCATTGTGAGAGCTTTCGATGGGTCCAAAAGGACAGTTCATGGGGAAGTGGACCTCCCGATCAAGGTGGGCTCACAAATTTTCAACTCTACCTTCTATATCATGGATATCCGTCCTGCCTACTCCTGTTTGTTGGGTCGCCCTTGGATCCATGGAGCTGGGGCAGTAACCTCAACTCTCCATCAAAAGCTCAAGTATCTGGTTAAAGGAAGAATTGTCACTGTTTGTGGTGGGGAGGAGTTCATGGTAAGTCACCTTAACTCTTTCAAATACGTGGAGATGGATGGAGAATTTATAGAGACCCCGTGTCAAGCCTTTGAAGTTGTGCCACCATTTATTGCTACTTCCAAATGTTCCTCTAATGCGTCCAAAGTTGTTAAGGTCGTACCAAAGATGGTTTCATTAAAAGATGCTCCTGCTACAGTCAAAGAAGGAAGCTGTGATACTTGGGGGAATCTCCTCGAGATCCCATTCAAAGTGGATAAATATGGTTTGGGTTTCACCGTCAAGGCACAGAAGGAAGTGAGGCGCGCTCGTGCGGGGAAGCCCCCTCTCCGTATTGAAAGCCATGAAGTTAATGCTGTAGGTGATTCTGATGATGAAGTTGCATTTGAAGATTAGGTATATCCAACTACAACGGAGCTCAAGAATTGGAACGCAAAGGGCTTCATGCCCATCTCCTTCATTGAGGAGTAATCACTTATTTATTGCTTTGTTTTAATTCAAGAACATTTTGTATGTAATATTAAATAATGACTTTTATGCCATGTGCCTAGCCCGGGGCACTATGGTCCATTTGTCAAGGGTTTTATTTATGTTCGTCTTATAATATGATCATTCAATACAAACCATTGGACTCTTTTGAATTCAAAATCTTTATGCTCATTGTCTTTCTTTTTCTTCAAATATATTTTTCAAAATAGCCATGTGTCTTACATGCACACACGCACACTCTTGCAGGTCCTCATCCACTCTGGATCTCATTGCCAATGACTCTACTATTACCGACTATGACTTCTAATGTCCAATTAACCAAGCCGAAGACGAAGGCGAGGAAGATTGTGAAATACCGGGAGAACTAGCCAGACTTCTATTACAAGAGGAAAAACCTATTTAACTGCATGAAGAGTCAATTGAAGTCATCAATTTAGGTACCGAGACAGACAAGAAAGAGGTCAAGATCGGCGCTAACCTGGAAAGCAGTGTCAAAAGCAAATTGGTTCAGATGTTGCATGACTATGTGGAAGTGTTTGCTTGGTCGTATAAAGATATTCCAGGGTTGGATACCAACATTGTAGTTATCTGCCAACAAAGGAAGATTATCCTCCTGTCAAACAAAAACTTCGTCGCATGAGGCCTGACATGTCTGAAAAGATAAAAGTTGAAGTGATGAAACAATTTGACACAGGGTTCCTAGATGTGACATCTTATCCCCAATGGGTTACAAATGTGATTCCAGTGCCGAAGAAAGATGGAAAAGTTCGTATGTGCGTATATTATAGGGATCTGAATAGGGCAAGCCCCAAGGATGACTTCCCTCTACCTCATATTGATGTCTTGGTCAATAACACTGCTCAACATAAAGTCTTCTCTTTCATGGATGGTTGCTCCGGCTATAATCAAATTAGGATGGCTCCCGAAGACATGGAGAAGACACCTTTCATTATGCAATGGGGCACCTTTTGTTACAAGGTCATGCCGTTCGGATTGAAGAATGCAGGGGCAACATATCAAAGGGCTATAGTAGCTTTGTTTCATGATATGATCCATCATGAAATAGAGGTATATGTGGATGATATGATTGCCAGATCACAAACTGAGGAGGAATATCTCGATCACCTGTACAAGCTATTCGAAAGGTTGAAAAAGTATAAGTTAAGGTTGAACCCTAACAAGTGCACATTTGGAGTACGATCTGGAAAGCTTCTAGGTTTTATTGTCAGTGGTAAAGGCATCGAAGTCGATCCTGCCAAGGTAAAGGCCATCCAAGAAATGCCATTCCCTCACTCTGAAAATGAAGTTACAGGATTCTTGGTTCGTCTCAATTACATCGCCTGCTCCATATCTCACTTAACTGCTACTTGTGAGCCAATCTTAAAACTCTTAAAGAAAGATCAAGTAGTCAGATGGAATGATGAATGCCAAGATGCCTTCGAGAAAATCAAAGAAAATTTGCAAGAACCTCCTATTCTCATGCCTCCAGTTGAAGGAAGACCCTTGATCATGTACTTGACAGTGCTGGAGAACTCTATGGGGTGTGTTTTGGGCCAACATGATGAGTCTGGCCGAAAAGAGCAGGTTATTTACTACCTGAGCAAAAAGTTTACCGACTGTGAATCCAGATATTCATTGCTCGAGAAAACTTGTTGCGCTCTAGCATGGGATGCTCGCCGGCTAAGACAATATATGTTGACTCATACCACTCTGTTGATTTCTAGGATGGACCCAATCAAGTACGTCTTCTAGAAACCTGCCCTTTCCAGACAGATAGCCAGATGGCAAATGATCTTGACTGAGTACGACATCCAATACACAATGCAAAAGACCATCAAAGGAAGTGTATTAGCAGATCATTTGGCCTATCAAGTTGTTGATGATTATCAGTCTATGAACTTCGACTTCCCATATGAGAACGTCATGCTAGTGACTGACTTCGCGAAATCTGGACCGTATGACAGACCTGAACAAGGATCCTGGTGGACTATGGTCTTCAATGGGGCTTCCAACGCTTTGGGTAACGAAATTGGTGTTGTGATTATCTCCCTTGAAGGTTTCCACACTCCATTCACTGCCAGATTATGCTTCGATTGCACGAACAATATGGCTGAGTACGAAGCATGCATTCTGGGTCTGAAAGTTGCCGTTGATTTGAGAATCGAGTATTTGAATGTGTTTGGGGATTCCGCTCTAGTGATTAGCCAAGTAAAAGTAGATTGGGACACTAAACACCCTAATCTCATCCCTTACAAGGAGCTTGTTCTATCTCTGATTCCTTACTTCGAAGAGGTCGCCTTTGAACACTTCCCTAGGGAAGAAAATCAGTTGGCTGACGCCTTGGCAACCATGTCTTCAATGTTCAAAGTCATATGGGATAATGAAGCTCCTATAATTACAATTGAGAGATTCGACAAACCTGCATACTGCTATGAGCTCGACACAGACACGGAAAAGCCATGGTACCATGAGGTGAGGAGATACCTTAAAGCACAAGAGTATCCCGAGGGAGCATCCATCAATGACAGAAAGTTCTTACGGAGATTTTCAACCAAATTCTTCTTAAGTAATAATAGAGTTTTGTACAAACACAACCACGACTCTACTCTACTCTAATGTGTGGACAAGAAGGAGGCAGAGGAAATTATGGAAGACATGCACGATGGTATTTTCGGAACCCACTCTAGCGGACATACTATGGCAAAGAAAATCCTGAGAGCTGGTTACTATTGGTCAACAATGGAGATTGATTGCCATCAACATTCGAGGACTTGCCATAAATGCCAAACCTATGCTGATAAGGTCCATATGCCTCCTATCCCTCTAACCGTCATGACCGCTCCGTGGCCATTTGCAATGTGGGGCATTGACATGATTGGAGAGATCAAGCCCACTGCTTCCAATGGACATCTCTTCATTCTGGTCGATATTGATTATTTCACCAAATGGGTCGAAGCCGCCTCGTTTGCCTCAGTCACCAAGAATGTGGTAGCCAGATTCATCAAACATAACCTCATATACCGCTATGGTATCCCCGAAAGGATCATCACCGACAATGGGACTAACCTCAACAATGCTATGATTACCAAACTTTGCACTCAGTTCAAAATCAAGCATCACAATTCTTCTCCATATAGACCTAAAATGAATGGCGTAGTCGAAGCGGCCAACAAAAACATTAAGAAGATTATGCAGAAGATGGTAGTGACCTATAAGGATTGGCATGAGATGTTACTGTTTGCTCTTCATGTCTACCGTACTTCAGCTAGAACATCAATTGGGGAAACTCCCTTTTCTTTAGTCTATGGCATGGAAGCTATTCTGCCAGTAGAAGTTCAGATTCCCTCATTAAGGATTATGAATGAAGCAGTTCTAAGCGAAGACGAGTAGATTCAGAAAAGATTGGATCAGTTGAACTTGATCGATGAAAAGCGACTGGCTGTTGTTTGTCATGGTCAGACGTACCAAAAACGTATGATCAAGGCTTTCAACAAAAAGATCAAGCCTTGAGTATATCAAGCCGGTGACTTGGTGATAAAGCGCATATGGACTCCCACCTACGAAGGGCCATTTGTTGTCAAGAGAGTGTTCTCTGGCGGTGCCATGATGCTGACCATCACGGACGGTGAAGACTTCCCACATCCTGTGAATGCGGACATAGTTAAAAAATACTACGTATAAGAGACCCGCTAGGTTGACACACCTAGGAAAAATAAGGGCATCCCAGAAAACCAAAAGGTTTGGGCAAAAATTAGGGATATATGCAAAAGATTGTACACCCGGCAAGTTGAAAACCCAAAAGGGTGACTTGGGCAAAAATGGGTATCCTGGTGGATTGAAAACCCGAAAGGGCAGTCCAGGAAAAAGTTAAGGATTGAAAGCGTATGACTATGTCCCGTGGAATCACCACTATCAACTTTATTACCAAGGTCTGAGTTCAAACGGTCGAAGATCAATCCAATCAATTTCTGTCAACGGCAAGGGGCATTCGAAGACATTGGGGCAATAGTAGAGTTGGAATGAAATGAAATTATTTCCACATGGCTATTTGTTTTTGTTTTCAATTTTTGTTTTCCTTTCGACGATTTCTTCTTACTAGGATCTCCGTCTCTTTGTACAAAAAGACGCCTATTCATGGGCAAAATATCAATACAAATATACTTTGAAGTGCAAACTTTCTGTTTTTGTTTTAAATGTAAAAAATATCCAATGACTAAAATTGATCGAACATACGCATATGAACATAATTAAAACTATTTGGCACATGTGTCCTGCTAAGAAATAATAAGCATCTCTTTAATGTATATGGAATATCCCCACAGATTTATTTCATTAACATTGTCCCCACAAGACTGGCTATAATAAACCAATCCTCAATAGAGTTACTCACAAAGTCTCTTTACATAGGCTGATCTCCAACCAGAGTCTCAATCTCTTGACAAATCTCTCCCAGATAAGTTGATCCTACAAGAAGAAGTGTTATACCTCAAAATTTTCCTTCCCATTTTCCATAAAAGATACAATCCTAGGGTTTCTCGAATATTCAATTTGGCTCAGAAATCGATCAGACAGATTCTCTTCCCAGGCAGTAAATCAGCAATTAGGGTTTTGCATTTCTCAAATAAAGTTGAGTTTTCAAGGTCTCAATTGGTCTTCATGGGTTTTTATATCTCTTCCAGTTTATTTGAGCCAATTTTCAAACCTCGTATGGCAAGTTTGCTCGATCAATGGTCCAGATAACTGAAAATAACTACAGCAACCCCAAAATCAACCCTTTTGCGAGAACAAGTTCAAGTGCTTGTAAACTTCTTCATCATTCAGAATTTTTGAGTGGTTTTTCTTGCGTACGATTCTCCTTGATGCTATCTCCAATTTCTCTTCACAAATCAAGAACTGATTACGCGTAGAAGATCACCAAAATTCGGGTGCGTTAGAAGTCGCATCGTGAAGTTTGACCTAATTTCAATTAACAATCGTCTGATTTCTAAGAATTGTAATTTCTTCAAATTACAATATCTTGAGACGATTATTCCTTTTTATGGTCATAAGTGATGTCGCACATGAGTTTATCTCCAAATATCGGGAAAAAATTATGTTGGAAGACTTTAAAAATTTTGAATTATCACAAGACTTCAGTTGATTTCTAAGTGTTCTTAACCGCAGTTTGTTGAAGTTGGTTAATTCTACAAGATTGGAAAATGTTCTCCAAAACATGTTTGTTTGGCTACGAAGTTCCATTCTAATCAGGCATGGCAGACGATGTCATTTTGAATGAATTTGATTTGAAGTTTGAAAGATAAGGCGCTCTGGTTTTACTTGAAATACAAATTACAAAAGCATTGGATTATCTTGAGGTTCAAGTTACCAAGAAAGACATATGTTCAAATCACACAAATAGGGGTTTCATATTTCATCAAGATTCAAGTCTCATTCTTTCCTCAAGAGGAATTTTTAAGTTCTTGGGCCACTGAGAAAAATCCAAATCGTGCTCGTAATTTAAATTATGTCAAAGAATATTCAAATTTTGCAAGTCTTAGAAACAAATTCAAATTGAATCAAGAATGAAGGATTATAACAAGACTGCATTATTTGAATTTTACAAAATAAAGCGGGATTCGTCATTTAAATTTACAAGTGAATTGGAATGCGCTTTACAAGTTTCTAAACCACGTAATTCAAATTACAAGATTCGCGATGTTACTAAAATTCCTACCAATATGCTAAGCTACAAGGGAACTTTCTTCATCTTCAAGTCTTGACCAATTACTTCAAGTCATTCCTCACCAATTCTCCCCCATTGCCCAAGTTGCTTGTACATGAAACAAGAAAGAAAAATTAGCAAGCATGTGAAAAATTCAAGAACTCTTGTTTAGAACAAATTTTTTCTCATCATGAGGGTTATGCGTGGAATCAGAAAAAAAATAAGAGGTCATTCAATCATGTGATAAAGCTCAAAGCCTCATACAAATTAGTTTCAATCATGGGTTTTCTTTTCCAATTGCAAATCACAAAGATAAATCTTGGTTCACAAAAGAAAAAAAGAGGCGGTGTAATGAAATCACAATAGGCAAATACAAGATTTAGAAATAGAAGCATAAAAATCAAATATTTAAACCCAACGAAAGCCTCAATTTTGTCCTATCATCGGCCCAAATAAATATGCTCATTGCAAATCACAAAAATATGTCGTTTGGTTCACAAATAAAGCAAATACTGTAAAGAGAAAAGAGGACTGCATTGCAGCCTGCACTGCTGCAACAACAAAAAAGCAGTTGGCAGTCTGAAAACCTACTGCAAAACCAGCCTACAGGTTAGTCCAAGACAGTCTAGCAATTGCACAATTTCAGCAAAAACCAAAGTCTGCATCAACAAAGCAATAGAACAGTTTGGCATAAAAATCTTTTGTTACATTCAAAATCAAACATATATTCTTCCCCCTATTTTACCCATTGATGTCCATATATAACAACATAACAGAAAACCAGAATACAAAGAGAACAGCACGCTACAACTAGCAACAGCATCATCAAATTATACAAAGAAAAAAACAGTTCATACAATAACCATAGTCACTAAACGACAGCAACAAAAGGCAGGGAGAATGAGGGATCGATAGAAGCAGGAAACAAAATAAGAACCAGAAAATAAAAATTAGACAGTAGCAGAACCAACTTTTCATCCATAAAAAAAAGGGAACAAATATTTTCTCACAACGAAAACCAATACAACAACCAATCCAAATCATCCTCCTCATCATCATTTTCCTCACATAGCCCTTCAGAAATTAGAAGGAGAAAGAAGGAAAGTTTATAGAGGAGACTTCCCTGTCAAATGAAAAGCCGACGGCAAGATAAGCATACGTTATTTTTCTGCATTCATACCTATATTTGCATACATGTTGTTTAGCTAGAATAAAAAAAAAGGCACATAATGATAATTACAGCAAAACTCTAAAAAAAAACACTTACTTTACAATGTTAGTTCATGTATCTCAGAAGAGGATTATAAAGTAATAAGGTAGTAAATTTTTTTTAAAACCCCAATATAACCGTCCTTGTGAAAAAGCTCTTGCTTACGTCACATGCAGCACCGGCGCCACCGCTCTTCACGATTCCTACAAACCCCAACATCTTCCTCTACCTTCTTATTTATTTCCATCGTGTCTGTCCTCTCTCAGTGCCGCTGTAGCCAACACGTCCATCGCCCTCTCATTATTTCATCCACCATCGTCGAGCCACCACCTCTATTCCCCTTCAAATCATGTGTTTATCTCCTAAATCAACGGAGAAACTAAATTAAGTTTTCCTCTTTGCTTTGATAGGTGTCCTCATCCTAGGTTAGTGAAGAACCTATTTCTGGGTTTCTTGTTAGATGAAGATGATACGATTAGAAGAGAGAAAGAGATTTATGAATAGAGAAAGAGATATTTTGTTTGATTATCTGTTAAGGTAAAAAGAAAAAGAAGTATTGGGACTAAAAATTATTTAATTCCTTTCCATTCCCTATGCTCACTCCCGGCGGCGCCCTTCATCACCTTAGGGTTTCCAAAACCCTTCTTTGTTCAATTTTAGACTAGGTCGGTCCAACGGGCCTCCTAACCCAATTCACTATCTCATGATGTCCTTTTGTATTAATAGTTCAATATTAATAAACGAACAGTAATCCGGTACAGCTGGCAAGGCATTTTATCCATAAACTTGAGGACCTGAGCTCGACTCCTGCTGGGGGCGTTTTTTTCATTCTTGTGTTTTTCTTTAGCCTTTTTATTCAATTTCACTAAAATTTGAATATATATGTAGTTTAGGTTTTATTTAACTTAGTTTATAATTAATTTTTAGTTTATACTTAATTTAATTTAGGTTTCATTCAATAAATTTTAGAATTAATTTAATCCATATTTTGATTAATTTCATAATTAGCTTGTTTTAGGTTTAATTTGATAACTTAGAATTATAAATTTAGTTTAGGTTTACTTTAATAACTTTTTATTTTAGATTTAATTTTGTTAATCCTTACTTTTAATTCTAAAAATGTATAGTTTCAAATTAATTAATTTTTTCAATTAGTTTAGGACTAGGTAAATTATTTTACTAACTAATTTTTGTATATTAAGTTTTATTTGTTTCATTTAAATAACCAAAACTCTAAAAGGCAAAAATACATGCATTTTGATTTAATTCTTTAGTTAATTGATAGAATAGGTTTTCTTATTTTTTCTTTTCAAACTTTTCCAACAAATAACAAGAATTTTACTTCCATACTTTGATAACTAATTTTTAGACTGTTATAACTTTAGTTAATAGCTCAAATTCGATTTGGTTGTATTGTTTGCTATTCAGACTTTTAATCGCATTCGACTCATCCCCATTTGTAAAAAATTGTACCCCCATTCTCGAAAGCTCTGTAATAGCGTAGAATTTCCATTTCCGCAATTTACTGTTTTCCTTATACTGTATAGTAATTAGGCATGTATGGCAAGATTTAAAATCAATCGCTAGATAAGCTAATTTCAACAAAAATAACTTGAATCAAACACACTTTTTTCACACGCGCACCTCTAGGGTAACCTCGCCTGTTACCTCAGAAACACAGTCATGTTCCTCGAATATGGGACGCTTTAGCAAAGACCCTTCGATAAAAGATTGTAGTCCCTCGATGTCCCTCGACGTTGCCTTTGATAAAACGATCTAGTCCCTTACGAAAAATTGCTAAAGCGTCTCACAAGTTGCTTTCGATGACTATATTATTGACCCGTGCCTGTCCCTTCATATCCAACGATGGGGCTTCTTACCAAATCAATGGTAAGATAACAACATCTAAAGGAGGAAGAAAAGAACATTTAAGATCTTTCAAGTAGGTAGATTCGCTCCTAGTTACTCGCTTACTCACGACAAAAAAAAACCTTTTTTTACACCGACACTTTCATCTCAAAAACATTTTCAAAAAGACAAAACATTTTGTATACGTTCTTATAGAGACGAGAACCATTGCAAAACATCTTTCCAAAAACCACTTTCAAAAACACATTCCACGAACACATCTTTGAACTATCTTTTGAAACAAAACTTTGTACGCGTTCTTATAGAAAGGAGAACCATTACAAAGATATTTTCAAAATACTTTCAAAGCCCACACCACAAGCACATTGTCAAAGTAAAAGTAAGTGATCTAGCGAGTAACTAAGAGCCCGCACATAACTACAAATAAAAAGGGTGCTAATACCTTCCCTCTTCATAATCTACCCCCCGTACCCGAGAAATAATATCGAAAGTTCTTTCCTATGCTTTTTTACCTTTCCTTTTGGATAAAAGAAAAGTCGGCGGTGACTCTTTCTATCCGCACAATTGAGATCAAAACGCAAAACCTCAAGTTAGTTCTCCCACCGTATCATAGAACTGGCGACTCTGCTGGGGAGATTAATTCTAAAAGCGGGGTTACCTTAGGGTTAGATCACTTTTACTTGTTTCTTTGCATGCTTTATATTTTGTTCTTTGTATTGGGATTGCTTTGATCCTTCACCCGGATCTGGGACACCTTTTTAGGTAAATAGCAATAGATTGTGGAAACTGTACGGCGCAAACCGATATGGTTGAAACAATGGCTATGTTAGTGTGACGTATTTGTGGGTACCGGTATCCCTCGTGGTGAATCGAGGAGAATATGGGGCCGCTGAGTGGCGTCATGAAGCACTAACGGACTTTAGAACCCTAATTGAACAAACTTGGCCATTATGACATAGTGAGATAATCGGTTTCGGTGTAGAGCTGAAAATTGGTTGATACTCGATACTACACTCATTGAGGCTAGACTTTTGGGATATCTCGGCCGCAAGAAAATATTGATTATGCTGAGACAATGCCTAAGAGAAAGGTCAGTGATATTGAGATCCTTTAGAACCTGATCACTATTACTAGGACAGGTTGAGCCAACTAAACTTCAAGAGGGTACTTAACTATAAAACCCCATGCAAGCCTAAAACATAGGAACTTGTTTGCTCTGTGTGTATATATTTACTTGTACATAACATCATAAACATCATAAGCATCATACGCATGCTCACTAACCATTTCAAGGATTTAGAAATTTATCTTTGTTTTTGTTTTGTAGGTCATGAATTTCGTCCGGAGAAACACCATTTGAATCAGCTTTGTAAAAGCACACCCTCAACTCAGGAGTTAGCCTTAAGAGTGCCCGGGGATTCTCCTTTTACCAAGAAATACGGTCGACTCCTCAGTTTGGCTACATCCAGTTTCTAAGAAGAGATGATGTGTGTGTTGTTCCAATTCTTTGATCTCGTACATCATTGTTTCACTTTCCCGGACTATCAGTTAGTACCTACACTGGAAGAGTTCTCTCTACTCTTAGGGGTGCCCGTGCTTGATCAGATACCGTTCACCGGCCTAGAAGGGATTCCAAAACCTGAAGTCATTGCCGAAGCTTTGCATCTGAAGAGAGCCGACATCATAGCCAATTGGGAGACAAGAAGCGGGGTCAAAGGCTTCCTAGACAAGTTTCTATTGGAGAAGGCTTGTTCATTCTGGGACGACATGGATTTCCAAGCTTTTGAAGACATCCTGGCTCTTCTCATTTATGGTTTGGTTTTGTTCCCTAATTCGAACCAATTCATAGATGTTAATGCCATCAAAGTCTTTCTCTCTCGCAATCCCGTACCTACCTTACTGGGAGACATCCTGCATTGCCTTCATACCCGCACCATGAAGAAAAGAGGTACTCTCTTGTGTTATATCCCCCTACTCGCTAAGTGGTTCACTTCACACCTACCTCAATCAGCATTGAAGAACGAGTAAAGACTAACATGGTCCCAAAGGATGATGTCCCTCACCCATTCTGACATTTGTTGGTGTTCGAGATCCTTGGAAGATGTCTCTATCATTCACCGTTGTGGGGAATTCCCTAACGTCCCTCTACTTAGTATTAGGGGAGGTATCACCTACAATCCCTGCTTAGCTCTTAGACAGTTTGGGTATGCCCAAAGAGACGGCCCTCATGAGATGTTCATTCAAGGTCTGGTGTTCGACTATGACAAAGAAGACCAAGGTTACCGCCAGAGGTTTACACGAGCTTGGAGAATGGTGAACAAGGTGGACAGTAGAACTTTGGGACACAAAAACTCTATCCCTCTCGAGCCTTACCTTAAGCGGGTGCGGGCTCGTGCTCAGAGACTCGTGATGCCTTACCCTTCCATCCTTCCTGTTATCATAGAGCTTGTTGTTGAAGGAGACGTCCCATACATTGTCCTTCATCCTGACATGCCTACCTCTCTCGAAGACTTGCAGAAAGCTTGGGTTTAGTTGAAGGAAAAGCGAGACACCTTTGAAGCCCAATTTTACGCCAGTGAGAAGAAGGTTCTGGAAATCACCAAGCAGCTTCATGAAGAGCGGAATCTGAACGCCTACATCTCTTCTAAGAGGATGTGTTCAACCTTTTTTTTCTTAGGAGTTTTTGTTGTATTTTGTTTCTTTCATTGTAAGCCCAAAGGGGCATGATGTACTCAAACTTGGATTTATTAATATAACGTGTGTTCTTTTTTTGGTTTAAACAAATTTAAATATTTATTTTCCTTGAAATCATTTGCATATTGCATCTTCATTCATCATAACATCATAACAGGTTTCTTACAACAGTTCTCTTTATCCTTCTACTGTTTATTTTATTGAGATGGATATTGAACAGACAGTGAAAGATATTCAGGCGCAGAACATCCAGTTTCAACAAATTCTCTTCACTAACAAAAGGACAAGAGAAGTTGAAGACTCTACTGGCAATAGAGAAGAAGAAGAAAGCGATGAAACTAACCGGTATTGTGATCATGGGAAGAAGGTTCAAAGGACAAGCCAGATGGACTTTGGACTTTGCAATATCATCGGGTGAAAGAGATAATCAAGAAGACAGGACCAAGGAAGTGAACAACAACCCAACATCCGAAGAAGAGGAAGAACCTGACTACTCTGAGGAACAGTATCCTCCTGCTGATAATAAATACAAAGAGCTAGAGCATCGTTTGAATGCTATGGAGGTCCAGAGGGTACCCGAATTGGATTTTGAAGAGTTAGGACTTGTCTTAGGGGTTATCATCCTGCGGAAATTCAAGGTCCCCACTTTCTCTAAATATGATGGTGTCTCTTGCCCGAAGCTGCATTTAAGGTCATACGTCAGAAAGATTCAACCCCATACGGCTGATAAGAATCTATGGGTGCATTTTTTCCAAGAGAGCTTGTCAAGGACGCAGTTGGATTGGTTCTATCAGTTGGAAGGGACCAATATTCGCAATTGGGAAGATTTGGTTGTCGCCTTCTACAAACAATACCAGTATAATGCTGACTTAGATCCAACTCGGACGCAATTGCAAGGAATTTCTATGGGTGCAGGTGAAGGTTTCAAGACCTATGCTCAAAAATGGAGGGATCTCGCAGGCAGAGTTCAACCCCCTCTATCTGACAGAGAATTAGTGGATATGTTCCTAGGCACCTTATCAGGTCCATTCTTCAACCACCTGATCGGGAGTTCCTCAGCTGGATTTACTGAATTAATTATGACTGGTGAGCGGGTCGAAGCCGGTATAAAAAGTGGAAAAATTCATAGAGATGCATCCTCAAGCATGACGAAGAAACCCTTTGTTGGAAAGAAGGAGGTCAGTGCTTCTTATGACCATAGGAATCAAAACAAAACTGAACGTCGCCCGACGGTATGGGCTGTTATGATTTCTAATCCTATTCCAAATCAACAACGAAATTATCAGCATAAGCCAGAAGCGCCCATGAGACGGTTCACCCGGATCAACATGACCATGACCCAAGTCTTGCCATACCTTTTAAAGACCAATCTGGCAACTTTAAAAGAAGCTCCCAAGAACCCCAACACTGCTTCACCTCGCTACAACCCGAACGCTCGATGTGCCTATCATTCTGAAAGCCCGGAGCATGATACAAACGACTGTTGAGCCTTGAAGAATAAGGTACAAGACCTTATCAATGCGAAAGAGATTAAGTTTGATCCCCCATAAATGCCTAATGTAATAACAGAGCCAATGCCCATACATGGTCAAGGTGTCAACGCCATTGATGATGATCGTTTTGTCTCCTCCGTGAATGACTTAACTACTCCTCTGTTGACCATTAAACAGAATCTGTTGCAAGCCGGTCTGTTCTCGGGCTGTGAAAATAATTGTCACTTATGCAAGTCTCTACCAAATGGCTATTTGTTACTAAAGATAAGCGTTCAGCGCCTGATGACTAGCAAAGAAATCTTGTTTGAAAAGATTCCTCTTACCATAACTTCTTATCAAGATGTCTCAATAATCACCATTTCCAAGAATCCTCCCGGGGTCTCCACCAAAAGACCCATCAGGATTACATCTGTTCCAATGTCTGCACCTCTAATCATCACTATGCCAAGACCAATATCATACTCCTTAGATAAAGTTGTTCCCTGGAACTATGGGGCTGACGTCTATTACTATGGCGTCAAGCAAGATTAGTTGGCCTACAAAGATGAAGTTGCGAGAGATACTGATCCTGACATCGGTAATATCACTGGTGATACAACGTGTCTGGAACCTGTCATTTGGATGTTAATGAAACATCAATGAAGTCGCCACTGAACGTCTTTTATCCCGCCGAAAGGGAAAGGTAAACATCGAGAAAACCTGGAAAGGGAGAAATCATGGTCTTTCGACCGAGAGATCAGGTAAGGGAGTCTGTTACGCGAGGGGAAGGTGTTAGCACCCCACACGCCCGTAGTATTGTACGGTATCCACTCTTGTTGTCTAATCTAATGGGTGTGGTCAAATCCTATGTCTATGGCTTACAACTAAAAAGGGAATGCATGCGAAAGAAAAAGAAAACAATGTAGGGAAAATAAAAGTTGTGCTCGATCGGGCCCTACCCCAATGCCTACGTATCCTTTTTAAGGAATCAGAGCATCCGTAGTTCGGCTTATGTGTTTTGGTTGGTTTGTGTTTTTTAGTTAAGACAAAGAAAAACAATTAAGATGGCGAAACATCAAATAAAACAAAAAACAAATGAAATGATAAAACATCGACTGAATAATAGCAGAGTAACATGTCAAAGATGGTGAAACATCAAATGATAAAATAACGCACCTAACAGTGACATTGAGAGTCAAAGTTGGATAACAAATATGTGCGATGGCGAAACATCGGCTTCAAACAAGTGTGCGATGGAGAAACATCGGCTAAGAGGTAACAAAGATATCATGGCAAAGATGACGAAACAACACAAATTGGGTGACGAAACATTACACCTAACAATGATATTGAGAATCAAAGTAGGATAACAAACATGTGCGATGGCGAAACATCGGCTTCAAACAAATGTGCGATGGCGAAACATCGGCTAAGAGGTAACAAAGATATCATGGCAAAGATGACGAAACATAAATAAAACAGATGACAAAATAATCACACCTAACAATGATATTGAGAATTAAAGTAGGATAACAAACATGTGCGATGGCGAAACATCAGCTTCAAATAAGTGTGTGATGGCGAAACATCGGCTAAGAGGTAATAAAGATATCATGGCAAAGATGATGAAACATTAATAAAACAGATGACAAAAAAATCACACCTAACAATGATATTGAGAATCAAAGTAGGATAACAAACATGTGCGATGGCGAAACATCGGCTTCAAATACGTGTGCGATGGTGAAACATCGATTAACCAAGTTTAAAAGCATAGCCAAGAGGCACACAGACAAAGTAAGATTGGTTTGTATCTTTTACTCTGAAGAAGGGTTTAAGTTTATTAGAAATGTTTTTATGATTTTCCAAGAAAACAGTTTTTGTTTTAAGATGCAAAATGCAAAGGAAGGAAAAATAACTATGGGAAACTAGCCTAGCACTATCCCTAGTGTTATCATACAATGATTGATCCTAAGGTTGAGGATAAAAGAAAACCCTACCCTAATTTACATGTTAAAGGAAGCTTAACAAAACTATCCTATAGGGAACATGCAATGAGAGCGAAGTCGTGATCTCAATTTCTAAATTGAGTGACTCATCGATCAACAATTAAAGAAGAAAAGCAATAAACATCCTATAGGGAACATGCACTGAGAGCGAAGTCGTGATCTCAATTTCTAAGTTGAGTGACTCATCGATCGACAATTAAAGAAAAATAATAATAAACATCCTATAGGGAACTTGCAATGAGATCGAAGTCGTGATCTCAATTTCTAAATTGAGTGACTCATCGATCAAAAGCAAACACAACACATGTATCAGACAAAAACCAGAGGGCCTCCTGACATATATCAACAACAGAGGTCCCATCATGCAATCAAAGAACTATACAAAATGAAAATGGAAGAAAGGAAATAGTGTAATACCAAACGTATAACTATCTGTAGCAACTGAGCAAGACTAAAAACAAACCCAAAGAACTTCAAGCAAGCTGGCATCAGTAGACAAATCGAGTCAGAAATTACACCATCATGATGTAAGTAATTTATCAGATATGAAAAAATCCCATGGGTAATGTATAGAATTTACAATCACACATATGTATGCCAAGCACAAGAATAGTGCCAATATAATAAATTGTGTTCCACAAATAAAGTGAAACACAATAACCTCAAACCAAAAAATGGAAACTCTCCTCAAAGTATCTCACACATTTAACAACCAAGTTAGTATTCCCATAAAGTGTATGATGATTCACATAAGGGATGGATGAAACATGATGAAGTGAGAAAAACATGATAACAATTATCAGAGCATTAGGTATGGTAGACAAAAAAAGAAACAGACATATGCACAATTAGGTCAAAAGAATCAGAGGAATGTTGCTCCTTTCTATCACCATGTTGAGTTGACAATTGAATATCAATCAAGGATCATAGGAGCTTGAGAATAATACAATCAAATACCATGAAGGTCAGTAGCAAACACATTTCAACCATTCTCAATTAAATTATCACAACTCACAAGTACAATAGAAGAGGGGTTCCACATAGTGCATCAAAAAGGTCCAAACACTCAAGCATGGGACATTAAGAAAAATGGCTTGAGCTATCATGAATAATCATAATCAATATGATCACTAGGTGCCCAATTATAGGCCTCACTCAAGTTCATTGGCCATCAAACAAAATGTAACAAGATATGCAACATTAATTGGGTACCTTCACTTCAAAATTACATCAAAAATGGAAATAAGGGTCCATAATTCAAACCAAAAAAATCTTTGCATCTTTGAAAGGTATAGAAGTCAGAATGTAAGCCCTAAATTCATGAATGATTAGGGAGGAGACCAAATGAAGTCCAAAGTTCAAGACTAGTTGGCAAAACTACCAAACTAGACATGTTTTCAAAATAATTTGTGGAAAAATGTTAAACCAAGTTGAAAAAATCAAGATAAATGGTTTTCAGATCCTCAATACATTCATGAACCATAATCAAGACATGAATTCTATTGAAAATCCAGGGCATAGTGGTTTTGAAAATGAAACTTGCACCATAAGCAACAAAACCCTAATTTTTGACTTTTAATCCTAAATATTGATTAAGTAAGATCAAAATTCAAACAATTTAAGCCAAGATCATACAAATCACCAAGAAACCCTAAATGTCAGAAAATATATTTTTCACATTTTTTGAATTAAGGAAAAGTCAAAAATTAAATTAAATTCAAACAATTAGTCAATTAACAAATATTCACATCTCAAAATAACATTTTAATCAAAAATCAGAAAAATGTCCAACCAACATTATATTCAAATATTAGAATTAAAAACACACATCCCTGATTTTTTGTGGAATTTTTTAATTAAAGGAAATATTAAAATAAAATTAAACAAACAATTAACAATTAAACTATTATTTAAGGGAAAAAATGCAAACCCTAACCAAAAATCACCAAAAGGTCAAAAATGAAATTATATTCAGAATCCATGATTAAAAACAAGCTTACATGATTTTTTCTGAATTTTTTGGATTAAAGGAAGTATTAAAACCAAATATATGAAACAAATATTTCAAATAAGCTTTTTCAAATTAAACTTCTAATCAAAAATGGAAAAAATGCTAAACCAAAATTAGAATAAAATTCTACATTATTTTGTGAGTTCAAAATACTTTTTGTGGATTTTTTAGTTCAAAGGAATTATTAAAATAAAAATAAACTTTCAACAATTAATTAATTAAACCTATGAATTTTTTAAACCAATCAAATCATTTAAAAAAAAATCATAAAAAATATGACAAATACTAGAAATTATTATTGGTCTATGGTAATTTTTCATGATTTTTGAAAATGTTTTGATCAGAAAATAAAATCAAACAAAATACCAAATAAAACAAATAATTCAAATGAGACAAAAATTCAAACGGACTAATCATGATGCGCAACCACATCATCTTCAACCTCCGGACCAACTCAAAAACGCGCGCAACACTCAATCTTAGGGCTCATGTTCAGATCAACATAACATACTCAATTTCACACCATTTTTTCATGAAATCAAGCGCAAATTAAAGCCAGCATTTCATACTTCATTTTGCAATTTGAATCAAATCGAAAAATCAACCATATTGTTCACAATCAAGCCATGAATATAAGCAAAATCATTCTGAATCGCGAGTTTCAGGGTACTCAAACATGCATTCTTTACCAAATCAAACATTATAAAGCTTCAGAAACATTCCACCAACATCAATGATTACTAATCCAAGCTCAAACACCTCAATAAACAAGTACATCTCGAAGATTGAAGTTTAGAATTATTACCTCAAGGAAAAAAGTGTTCTACTGTCTCCTTCACTCCAGATGCAAACAAATGGTTCTAAATTGATCTACTCCCTTTACTGAAGCTCAGTCCACAAGAATTTTGAAGAAAACACCAAGGAATTGAGAGAATCGAAACAAGTTGCAGAAGAAGAGTGTAAATCTCATATCTGAAATTCTTGCAATAGGAGCGTCCTCTCCCTCTAACCCGGCTTTCTTATTCTTATATAGAGTGTATAGAGGAGCATAGAAGTGGAAATGTGACCTCAAAGCCGTTGGAGGGAGGGATTGGAAATTTTGGCCAAAAATGAAGTGTGCACAGGATCAGGTGATTTGTTCGTGCATTCTTTAGCCTCTTATGCCTTTTATGGGCCAAATTACTTCAGAAGATCATGCTTAGAATCTTGTCCCTTAATTCCACCTGATCAGAAAGTGTTGGAGTTTTTGCAATTTTGGGCAAGTTTGTCATTTTTCCAATCCAACAAGTGCAAAATCAAGTGTGGCACGAAATGGTGAGTGTGATGGGCATCAGCATGTTGCAAATTGCTCATGGGCTGAATTAGAAACAAAGAGAATGGCTGAAACTTGAGTTCTCATGAATTGGCCATTTTGCATATTTGTCAAGTTTCAATAAAAATGCCTCAAAATTCCAAAGTCCATAACTTGCTCATACTTTTGAATTTTTACACAAATGAGTACAATTTGGAAAGGTATTGAAAATATATACAATCCCTTAGTTTTAAGTTTTTGCAATTGAATCCATTAAGTTTCCCAAAATTGAGCTTGAAATTCACTAATTTTGGAAAATGACTTATAATTTGTGACTTCAAAAGACCATAATTCTTGATTCCTTGCCAATTTGGACATGAGACCAAAAAGAGATGATAGATAATCCTCTTAGATTTCCAAGCATAATTCATTTGCATTTTCTTGATTAAAGGTGAATAAAATATGATTTTTTTTAAATTAAGTCCTTATTTTCCAAAATTAGAAACTTTTGGGGTTTCTTCAAGAACAAGTTTCAGCCCAAACCTCAATCTCCTTGATCCAAGAACAAAATGGACTTGAAATATGAAAAGTGCATCCTTGAATTGATAGTTGACCAAAAATTCACTTGGTCAACCTTGACTTTGACTGATTTTGACCAAAATGACCATTTTGCCCCTCTGAATCAATTGATCCACTTCCCTTCAAAATTGATGATCAAAAATTCAGACATATGATCTTCCAAATATATAAAGGCCATGTGCAAAGTTTCACTTCAAAATTCTCAAGAAATCCTGATAAAAACTCAAACCCTAATTTGATTAACACCTTAGGAGACTGATGGATCATCTCCAAAACTTCAAATCCTCTGATGATCCAAAGAGATGGATAAAATATCTTGAGATATGCAATAACTTTTGAGCTTGAAAGATCCAGAAGTTTAGATGATAAGGCTCTACTTGAGCAACTTTTCAATGCAATCAACCTTCAAAGCTTGAGGAAAACTTGATAACCAAAGTACTTTGATCCCATCACAATGTATGAATGCAATGCAATATGATGTTATGAAACATAAGCCTAAATCAAGAGGGTAAATTTTGGGGTGCAACAGCTGCCCTATTCAAATATTTTCAACATGGTAAGTGAGAAAAGTGACAACTTTCGAGCTTACAAGGTTGAAGATGTTTGAATACGAAAGAACCCGAAAATTTACACTCTTGAGAAAGAAAGAAACAGAAATAGAAAACCCCCAAGACATGCGTCAGAATGAAGCTGTAATGTAGGTTGAAATAGAACAAGAACAAAGAAGAGTATACGCAACTAAACTTCTGGACAAATGTGTCAGGGCAAAACTGGGCTTCAAAAGGGGTGAGATAAAACTCAAACTACAGAGTAGGCGAAACTAAGCTCTGGAAAATAAAACGTACGTGGGTGAGGAGGCGAAACTCTGAGCTCAACCCAAGGCGAAAGTAGCTAGAGTGCGTGATTCTAGGAGCACTTGCTAATCTCAACTAAGATAGACAGTATGAAGAAACTGAAAAAATCTCAGAGATGAGGAACAAAAGCGAGACAAAACTCGACTCGAAATTAGTTAGACGAAACTAAACTAGATGAGTACCAGGACAAAACTAGATTTCACGCACGGCTAACGAGGCGAAACTCGACCCAAAGCACAGTGATGAGAGTGCATGTTTCTCAAAATACTTGCTGGTCTTAGATCAATGGATAAACAGTGACGAAAACTGACAGAAGCATCCAAGGAACAAAGGAGACTGATCTCAAACCAGGGACGCAGTACGAACACTGCACTTGGTAAACGAACACTATCAAAGGGTCCAAGGTATGAAAACAAAGACGAGACGAAACTCGACTCAAATAACTAGTTAGGCGAAACTAAACTAGATGAGTACCAGGACAAAACTGGATTTCATGCACAGGCGATGAGGCGAAACTCGACCCAAAGCAAGGAGATTAGGGCGTACACCTAAAAACCTGCTGAAAGCGAATATCCTGACGAAACTAGTATTCGAAAGGTGCATCAATAGACATTGGAATAAACCGGAGAGGGTAGTGAAGACTAAACCCGAGAAGACCGTGCCAGGGAGAAACTGAACTATAGTCAAAAGTAGACACTCAAACAAAACAAAAGATTGACGTCAGAAGGATATTGGTATGGGGAGAAAACTGAGATAATGAGGACAAATACCTCACTGGGGATTTAATCCGAAGTATTAGCAAAAATCACCGGGGATGACGGAAATAATAATGGCTTATGTTCCGATGTATGCTTGAATTCTTTTTATATAGCGCAATGCTCCATATAATGGAAATGCTACGCGTTTAGGTAGATGCAATGTAATGGTGCATGTTTAAAAGTTTCACTAGGGAATGGCCAATTGAGAAACCAAAAACCAAGAAGTCCGGATCTGACATGACTTGCAAAAATAAATTGAAAAATCCAAAGGAGAGGATACGGGGAACCACTGAAGAGGGAACCTCGAAGAGATGAAGCTTTGCGGGGGATAACAACCGAGCAACCAGTAGGAACGGGACACAAACATTGAGAAGAGCTGCAAAAATAAATCGCGAACTCCTAGGGAAGATCAGATCGACATTGTAGCTTCTGGAGAAAGACGCCATCTGAAGATTAGACATTGAGGGAGAAGATCGGGACAAAACTGTAATCTCTGGAAAAGACAGTGCACGGTCGTGTTGAGAATGACACCAAGACAATAAAACCCGACGTGAGAGGTAAAAACCTTTGCTGGGGGAACAAAGCTCTGCTGAGGAAACGGGACTTCGCCGGGGATACAGAACTCTGTTGAAGATTTTGTTGGAGATATATTTCTTGGAATGCAACCATTGGATGGATCATGCAGATAGTCACACGGTATCGACCTCACTGGGGAAAAGGAAAGATCTTAACATAAGGATGCCCCAGTCAGTAGATCGGCTGGGAAGTGAGAGGTCATGGCGAGGGATCTCTGTTGGCAATTCTGTTGGGGAGTTGAAACTTCTTCAGACTGTGAGTTCCCATTTAAACGACTCCACGGGGGATGTGTGACATATCAAAACTTGAAGTCTTAGAATGAAGCTTTTGCAAGAAGATTCCTGGGGCAATAAAACATCGCTGCAGAAACGAAACTTCACTGGGGAAACGGAACTTCACTGGGGATAAGTAGAGTCCTAATCGTACATGGGCTTTGTCCTAATATTCCCTTCTTAACAATCATTAAGTTCTTTACAGATGTTCGACGTGTAAACTCTTTTCTTGATGTCAGACAAATGTTTTACATGCAGAAAGATGTTTATTTTGGGAATGACAGACCTGATGCGATGATTATTCAAGCCTTGAAGTTGAAAACTTTAACAAAATGTCGCATCTCTGTTGTGAATGAATCACTGGCTAGAGTGCAAAAAAAAAATTTCAAAACTTTTCTTCCCTCCTTCTTTTTCAGAGAAACGAGTCAAGATGCGGGCGATAAGATACTAACACGGATATACAACACATATTTGGGGAGTTTAGGAAATGTTATCCTGTTGTAGTATGCCTTCGAGTTAAACCCTTGTTTTAGTTAGGACTTTTAGGGGTTGTAACGTGGCCTGGTTCAAGGGTTTTTTAGAAAAAAGTTTTTCAAGGCTCAAGTTATTTGGTGCACACCCCTTTCGTGATATTCTCCTGTCCTAAGTTCATTTGACTTATCACAAGCATTCATCTTTAAAAAAGATTTATAATGGTTGAGTGATCATGAAAAATTCTCCAACATGATTGTCACTTAACTTCTGCTACTTTTGTTTTTTTGATATTATTGTTCCTCTTCTTTTGATGACAATTTTATTGAATAATCTTCTCTTTTTTTTTGGCCTTTTAGGCTCTCTTTTCCCTAACTTTTGCCTGGACAAAATCTTTTGAATTTCAAATTTGGGAGTCCAGCGGGATGCCCTAACTTTTGCCTAAGCGACTTATTTTCAAGTTTCGACTTAGCGGGGCTTTTTGTTTCTTTTTTTATTCATGCTTTCCACTTCAAACAAGTCAACATGACTTTTGAACTTTTTCTTTTCTTTCCTTTTTTTTAACAAATGCCTCATTCCTTGGTCGGTGAGAGATAGCCATTATTGTATCGATTCGATCTCGACCTTGGGGCTTTGTAAGGAAATGAACATCGTGGTTTAGACACACATCTCTTTTTTTTTATCTCATGATGTGAAAGATAAAATGTGGTGATCCTCAGATGGGACATTCCTAATGAAATTTGGATGCTTGGTCAAATCAACTGAACATCTACTCTTCCCCTGGTTAAAAAACAAGGTTTATTTTCGAACGGAAAAGAAACTCCTACTTCGAAGGCTCGGAGGGGTTAACGAGGGTCTAACTCCATTATATCTCCGGTGTTTGGGGATTGAAACAATGCTTGTACATCATCAATGGGGTTCTACTCAAAAGCATACCACTGCAGTCATTGTTTTTAGCTAAACCCCTTCCTCCAAACTCTTGGCTAAGCAAAAGAATTGGCACAACTGGTATCAAAACGCCCGAAAAATGATTAAAGAGTGATACTGGATGGATCAAGTAAAATGAAACAAAAAAAATTTTCAAGGAAAAAATATTCAACGCAACAAGACTGACATTCAGCTATAAACAAAATCCTATATGCAGACAAAGCTTAAAACAATCAATCAAGATAACACATGAAAGTGCGGCAAGGAAATGTAATAAAAGCCACTATGGGGAAGAAATGTCTCCAACTAGGTCCGTCGATCTCGCCGACCTGCCGTAATATTGATATTACCCTGACCCATGACCTTTACCAACAACACGGAGCTGTGAAACAAAAAGGGCTAGGCATCCACCAGCAAAGTGAAAGAGAAATCCATCAAACATAGAACCAAACATGCCCCTTGCACAGGTAGTAGTTATGTTTGTTATCCATATTTCAAGCGATCAACTAACCATGACTTAGATTACTATTTTCGTGCAAGGCCCGCGAAGTTTATATGCACATGCTTATAAAAAATATTGGACGTTTTTTTTGCAAATAAAATAGTAAAAAGGGACAAAATAAACGTATATGTATACTTGAAAGAAGATATTCCATTGATTTTTGAGAAATCGGTCTGTGAAAAAGGCATTTACATTCGGAAGTGAACAATTACAAAATCAAAGCAAACAAATGTTTACAAATGGCAGTGTGAAAGTGACTATCCATCAAGTCTCGACTCTGCTATGACTCTTATGACTCTTATCTTCCTGCTTTCAGACAGATCATTCTTGGATTAGCTTCGAGCTTATGCCAAGTGAAATAACGAAGAAAAGAAACAAAGGAACTCATGTTGAGCGTAGTCATTTTCTTTAAGTCCCTAACTTTTGCTTGAATCGCCCTTTCGGGTTTTCGATTCACCAGGACACCCTCTTTTTTCCTAAACCGCCCTTTCGGGTTTTCAGTTTAGCGGGTTTTTTTTAATTATTTTTTTTATTTTTTATGCAAAGTATTTTTTAACTACGTCAGCATTCACAGGGAGAGGGAAGTACTCTCCATCCATAGTCGTGAGCATCATCGCCCCTCTAGAGAAAACTTTTCTGACCACGAAAGGACCTTCATAAGTCGGAACCCACTTGCCCCTGGGGTCTCCCTAGGGAAGAATTATCCTCTTTAGCACAAGGTCACCTGGCTTGTAACACTGAGGTCGTACCCTCTAATCAAAAGCTTTCCTCATCCTCTGCTGATATACCTGACCATGACATACAACCGTCAACCTCTTCTCATCAATAAGTTCCAATTGATCCAGCCGATTCTGTACCCATTCACTTTCATCCAGCTCAACATCCCTCATGATCCTAAGAGAAGGAATCTCGACTTCTACTGGCAATACTGCTTCCATACCATAAACCAATGAAAATGGGGTTGCTCCAGTCGAAGTACGCACAATGGTGCGGTAACCATGCAAAGAAAAAGGCGACATCTCATGCCAATCTTTATAGGTTACCACTATCTTCTGTACAATCTTCTTAATGTTCTTATTGGCCGCTTCGACAGCGCCGTTCATCTTTGGTCGGTATAGGGAAGAGTTATGATGCTTGATTTTGAAAGACTCACAAAGCTCCTTCATTATATTGTTGTTCAAATTAGACCCATTATCGGTAATGATATTTTCAGGCACTCCATAGCGACAGATAATATTGTGCTTAATGAACCGAGTTACCACCTGCTTGGTGACATTGGCATAGGATGCAGCTTCGACCCATTTTGTAAAATAATCGATGGCAACCAGAATGAAACGGTGCCCGTTGGATGCAGTCGGTTCAATTTTGCCGATCATATCAATTCCCCACATCGCAAACGGCCAAGGGGAAGTTAAGACATTCAGAGGTACTGGCGACACATGCACCTTATCAGCATAGACTTGACATTTGTGGCAAACCCGTGCATGATTGTAACAGTTAGTCTCCATGGTGGACCAATAATAACCTACTCGCAAAATCTTTTTAGCCATGGTATGCCCGTTGGAATGGGTCCCAAAATCACCTTCATGTATCTCTTCAATAATTCTAGCTACTTCTTTCTTGTCAACACATCTGAGCAGTAAACCGTCATGATGCCTTCTGTACAACACACCACCACTGAGAAAGAACTTGGCTGAAAATCTTCTTAAGAACTTCTTATCTGTGACGGATGCCTCTTCAGGGTACTCTTGTGTTTCCAGATATCACTTAACATCGTAAAACCAAGGATTACCATCTGATTCTAAACTGGCCTCAAAACAGAAAGCTGGCTCACTCAAACTTCTGATGGTAATGGAAGGTGCCTCATTAGCCCACTTAACCTTGAACATGGAGGACAAAGTTGCCAGTGCATCAGCTAGATTGTTTTCTTCTCTGGGAATATGCTCAAACGTGATCTCTTCGAAGTATGGAATCAGCTTCATAACATGCTCACGATAGGGAATTAGGTTCTGATGGAGAGACTCCCAATCTCCATTAATCTGGCTGATAACAAGATTGGAATCCCCGTAAACTTTCAAAATTTTGATACGCAAGTCGATCGCTGCCTCAATGCCATAAATGCAAGCCTCATATTCATCCATGTTGTTAGTGCAATCGTAACAAATATGGGCCGTGAAAGGAATGTGATATCCCTCAGGGGAAGTGATAATAGCTCTGACACCGTTGTCCATGGCATTAGAGGCACCATCAAAAACAAGCGTCCAACGTGATCCTGGCTCGGGTCCTTCGTATGGGTCTGGCATATTACAATCCCGAATATACACAATTTTCTCATCTGGAAAATCAAACTTCATCGGTTCATAATAGTTCAAAGGTTGATGAGCAAGAGGGTCGGCCAGTACACTACCCTTAATTGCTTTTTGAGTAGTGTATTGGATATCATATTCGGTGAGTATAATCTGCCAACGGGCTACCCTGCCTGTAAGAGTTGGCTTCTCAAAAATGTACTTGATTGGATCCATTTTGGATATCAAGTAGGTGGTGTGAGTTAACATATATTGCCTTAAACGTTTGGCGGCCCAGGCCAGCGCACAATAAGTCTTTTCCAGCAATGAGTACCTCGACTCGCACTCCGTAAACTTCTTACTCAAGTAGTAAATAGCCTGCTCTTTCTTCCCTGTCTCGTCATACTGACCAAGGACACAACCCATTGAGCTCTCCAACACAGTTAGATACATGATTAGTGGCCTTCCTTCCACTGGCAGAATGAGTATCGGAGGTTCCTGCAAATATTCTTTTATTTTGTCAAAGGCCTTCTGACAATCCTCATTCCATTTTGCTGTCTGACTTTTCTTCAATAACTTGAACAAAGGTTCACAGGTGGCTGTGAGATGAGAAATAAATCTAGAAATGTAGTTTAACCTTCCCAAGAAACCACGTACTTCCTTCTCTGTCCTTGGTTCTGGCATTTCCTGTATCGCTTTTACCTTGACCAGGTCCACCTCGATACCTTTTTCACTTACAATAAAACCCAACAGCTTGTCGGATCTCACCCCGAAGGTGCACATTCGGATTCAACCTTAGTAAGAACTGCCTCAGTCTCTCGAACAATTTTTCCAGATGAACAAGATGTTCCTCTTCCGTATCAGACTTAGCAATCATATCGTCCACATATACCCCAATCTCTTTGTGAATCAAATCATGAAAGAGAGTGACCATGGCACGCTGATATGTTGCCCCGGCATTTTTCAAACCAAAAGGAATCACTTTATAACAGAAAGTTCCCCAAGGCGTGATGAATGGTGTCTTCTCCATATCTTTCGGTGCCATCTTAATTTGATTGTAACCCGAAAAACCATCCATGAACGAAAACACCTTGGAATGAGCAGTATTATCACCAACACATCAATATGCGGAAGAGGGAAATCATCTTTGGGGATGGCCATGTTCAAATCCCTATAATCCACACACATCCTGACTTTACCATCCTTCTTGGGCACAGGCACAATATTTGCAATCCATGGCGAATAATTGACGACCTTTAAGAAATTCGCGTCCAACTGCTTCTGGACCTCCTCTTTGATCTTCTTGGACATCTCAGGATGAGTTCTTCGGAGCTTTTACTTGACAGGAGAACAACCTTCTTTGAGAGGTAGTCGATGCACCACTATGTCTGTATCCAACCCAGGAATATCCTCATAAGACCAAGCAAAGATATCAGAATACTCACGGAATAGCTCAACCAATCTGACCTTTATACCTTCTTCGAGATCTGCCCCTATCTTGACTTCTCTTCTTACCTCTTTTGTGCCAATACTCACCACTTCAATCGAATCCTGATTCGGCTGGATAACCTTCTCCTCTTGTTTTAACAATCTTGCTAATTCCTCAGGAAGATCGCACTCCTCATATGCTTCTTCTTCAGCTTGATAAATAGGAGTATCAAAGTCATAATGAGCCATATCAAAGTCGTTAGCAATGGAATCGGTCGTGGAAGTGCATCTGCATGAATGACATTTTGGCGTTTTTTAGTGACAGTGTGTGAAAAGAGAAACATTGCCATTTAAATTTTAAAAAAAGGAAATGAAACAAAATTTTGAATGCAAAAAACGTCCTTTATTTCATGATAAACTTGAAAAAAAACATGGTGGCCCTACACAAATGATCCACTACGCCTTGGGAAGAGCGTAGGAATTATGATATGATAATAAAATAAACAAGAAAATTACTCCTCAGCACTTGAAACTTGGATAACATCCACAGAAGTCCAATTGTTGAGTGTCTGGCCTGGAATACTTGGACGAATCCAATCTTCGATATTGTAGCCATCAGCCCTATCGTCACCAACTACATTGGCGTGTCCTTCTTGAGTAGCACAAGGGCGGGAAAACTTCACAGGAGTAGATAAACTAGATGCTCTGGGAGTTGCACTCTGCTGACCTGGGCTAAAACCAAGACCAAATTTATCAAACTTTGGAGTAACGTCCAGCACCTGACCCCATCCTTCAGGGTTGCCATTTTCCACCACAACTCTCGCATCCTTGAGAGAAGACATAACAGTTTCCGGTTTCTTTTTCTGTTCTGGAGGAGGAAAATTGACAGCATGAACTGTCTCAAACGCCTGAAATGGAGTCTTGTGTATCTCGCCTTCAACCTCAACATAGCGGAATGATGTCAAATGACTCACGATGTACTCTTCCTCGCCACACACAGTTATTACCTTTCCCTCTACAGGATACTTGATTTTCTGATGAAGAGTAGAAGTGACTGCTCTTGCTCTATAAATCCACGACCTCCCCAACAAACAACAATATGCTGCCTGTATATCCATCATAAAAAAAAGTAGTCGTGAAGGTGCGAGGACCAACCTTGATTGGTAATTCCACCTCCCAGAACACTGACCTTCGAGACCCATCAAACGCATTCACCATCAAATCACTACGGCGTAGCTCCAATCCAGAATAATCAATCTTCATCAATGCTGACTTGGGCAACACATTCAAAGACGAACCTATGTCCACCAAAACCCGGGATAAAGTAGTGCCCCTGCACTCCATTGAAATATGAAATGCTTTGTTATGGTCTGGTCCCTCCGGAGGAAGATCAAAATCTATGAAGCCCAAACCATTCCCGGCAGATATGTTAGCACAAACATTCTCAAACTGATTGACTGTTATTTCATGTGGCACGAACGCGTTCTTTAACAACTTCATCAAAGCATATCTGTAAGGTTCTGAATAAATCAACAGAGACAAGATAGACATCTTAGAAGGAGTATGGCCCAGATGATCAATTATGCTATAATCACTCTTTCTGATAATTCGCATCAACTCTTCAACCTCATCGGGAACTGAAGAAGCTTCTGGTATCGGGATTGGTTGAGTCACATTGGCTGGCGTAACCCTCGGATTACCAATCATCACCTGTTGTTTTCATTTTTCTCTTGCAGAAGCATCTGCCGCATCTTGCATATTGGAAGGACCAAATACTCTCCCACTTCTAGTCATTCGACCCACACCAGAAAAGTTATGAACTTCCTCTTTATTATCTTCAGCGCGTTCTTCCTCAAACACACGGGTACTAACCTCCTGCTTCACCCTATGGTAATAAACATCAGCACCGTAATGCCATGGGATGGCCTTCTCACTGGTATACGGCATGGGACCAGGTACCGTAATCATCAAAGGAGGCGCCCTAGATGGGGTAGGAATGCGCACAGGGGTGTAAGGAATAGATACCACAGCAGCATCTTCTTCGGTAACCTTACGACAGCTCGGTTTTCTATCAAACTGCAGGGAACCTTCTTTTATCATCAATTGGATGTCACCTTTTAAATCATCACAACCCTTTGGTTGCTCTCTACACTCGGCACACTCTGAAGTACATCCCGGGAAAATAGAATTGTCAAGCAAATACCTCTTAACGTACCATAACAGAGTAGTTACTTGTTCCACATTCATGATTAAATTCAACACTTCACCATTATCATCAATCATATTAACAACACCCCCTCCATGCCTAGGCATCGGGTTCTGAGTAACATTCGGACCAGTCACTGGAGTAAACTCAATTGCCTTAGCATCCAACAAGTCTTGTACTTTGCACTTCAACACAAAGCAATTGTCAGTGGAATGGCCAACTCCGCCTGAATGGAATTCACATCTTGAGTTAGCATCATAGTTAGGAGGAAGTCTTGCGGGTGGTGGTGGCATATTTCTCAAACTTAGCAACTTCAAATCAAGCAGGTGGTGGAGTGTCTCAGTAAGAGTTACTGGCAAGGGATCAAATTTTCTCGGCTGTCTCTGCTGTTGATTATTATACTGACAGGGAGCATCTTGTTGTCTTTGTTGTTAAGGCATTGTATTCGGTCTCTGCTGCGGAGGAGCATTAACAGGAATAGAAACAACATTGATTTGTTGGTGCTGGCGATCCTCTCTTCTTCCTCTATGAGAGTAAATTGCACTTGAGTCGCCTTCCCTTTTCTTAGGGTAAGTGTTGAATGGTTTCTTACTGCCCCCTGATGAGCCACTAGAACCTCCAATCTGAATTTTCCCCAATTTCAAACCTACCTCAATTCTTTCACCAGCCATAACCAAGTCTGCAAATCCTGCCGAAGTACTTCCTATCATGTGCTCATAGAATGGCCCTTGCAGGGTACTCATAAACATATCAATGAGTTCTCTCTCCATGAGTGGAGGTTGAACCCTCGCAGCCAACTCACGCCACTTCTGAGCGTATTCCTTGAAAGATTCTTTTGGTCCTTGTGACATATTCTGTAACTGAGTGCGATTAGGCGCCATATCCATATTGTACTGATAATGTTTGACAAAAGCCCGAGCAAGATCATTCCAGCAATGAATATGAGTTTTCTCCAACTTCATGTACCACTCCGGGGATGCCCCAGATAGGCTATCCTAGAAAAAATGAATCAAAAGCCCATGATCCTCAGTATGCACCGACATCTTTCAGAAATAAGCAGTTATATGAGTAACAGGACATGACATTCCGTTGTACTTTTCAAATGTTGGAGGCTTGAACTTCGGAGGAACTTTCACCCTAGACACCAACCCGAGATCACTAGCATCCATATCAAGGAATCCTTGCCCTTCCACAGCCTTCAGACGCTCTTCCAATAACTGATACTTCATATCCTCAATCTGAACCTCCGGCTCTAAACGCTGAACTGAAAACTGATCTTCATCCTGATCAAAGTCATAATCCTTCTCCTGATAATTCCTTACACCGCCTTGATTAACTCTTCTGTTCCCCACAAGATGAGGTCCCGGAGACAGGGGAAACTGCCCTACGTTGCGCACAAAAGGGTTTCCAGGCATCCCGTGAAAATTTCCAGCAGGCTGATCTTGCACATCCCTTAATCCTACAGAAATGTCCTGATAGAGCCCTTAATTTCCACCATCCCCTGGATAGCGGCACTGATTGTTGACAATGGCAGCTAGTTCCTCCTGTCGGCGATTCACATTGGTGATGACCTCCATGAACTGAGTCATCTGAGTAGCCATATGGGCCCTCATTTCAGCGAGTTCAGCTTGAACCTGTTCCATCTGTCTTAGCAAATTGTTTCTGGTGGAATACTGATGAGTAGTTGTCTTGAATTCTGAATAAGAAAAGCAGCAGAATAAGAAAACCGTCTCGAGATAACCTATAATGTTATGACATGCATGATGTGCATGATATGTCTGTCATTTCCAGGTATTCAAGAGTTCTTTTATTCATCAATCACGGCGTGCAACCAAAGATAATCAAGCATACAATCAAAGGAGAAAGGACAATAAGATGAACATTTCAATTATTTACAAACAAAAAAACGTCATTCGAGTGACTTCGAACAATTAAGAGTATAATGATAAACAACTAAATACATGTCTTAACAAAAAACAAAAACTGAATAATTAACAACAATCAAATGGTCTCTTCCAACAATTCTGGGGGTGACCAAATACACCAAAAGTAAACAACATAACTAAATCTCCAAAACAAGCCATGCTTCAAGATGTTGACAATACTCTTCAAGTCTGGCTTTCTCTTTCAAAAGTTGTGAGGCGACCACTTTACTTTCTTGAAACTGATCCTCTGTGACACGCCTCTGGGCTACTTCTTGCTTAAGCTGAGCATCTTTGTCTTTGAGCTGTTTCTACAAGTTCTGAATCTTCTTCCTGTAGCTGTTCTCCTGAAGCTTCCGACACTCTTGCTGGGTCTTACTCAATTCTTCTTCCCCTTGAGCTTCTTTGAGTTTGCGAGCTAAGTCGGCCCTTTCTTGATCTACCCAATAAAGTTTCATCCCTGCCTCACGGTATTTTGCACGAAGTTGAATGTTCTCAACATGAACCTGGGTGAACACCTCGGTAGGCACTGTGTTACTCAGAACAGTAGGAGGTTTCTCACATATAGGAGCCGGCCTTGCAAATGGTAACCGTAAAATCTTAACTCTGGCTCTAATCTATTCCAAGTAAAGAACCCTAGCAATAGGAACCTTCTTGCCCAAAGTAGTTCTATCCTTCTTGTGAATTCTCTTCCAAGCACTTGTCACTCTTTTCGACATCACAGGATCACTTCCTCTAACAAAATACACGGATTCAGACACCTCTTCAACCTTTGGCAGTCCATCCATTGCATATCCTAATTGACGATAAGCAAGCACAGTATTATAGTTGATACACCCCTTAGTTCCTATGAGAGGAACATTAGGGAAATCTCCACAGCTAGTGATGATACTTCGTGCTTCCCCCATGTCATAATTCCACTGGATATCAAATGAAGTAAGGTTGACAAGTCTTGATGACCATCGGAGAGAATGTCTAGTATCCACGAAAGGGCCACTTACCGGTAGGAGCAACTTAAACCATTGATACAACATTGAATGACATAAGCTTACATTACCTCCTTTTCCATGCCTGGAATGAATGGTGTAAAGAGTATCTGCCAAGAGTGTCGGTACCGGGTTTTTATTTCTAAAAACACAAATAGCCACCAAATCCACAAAATTTCTTTTGCGAGGGAAGAGAATAATCCCGTATATCATGAGACTAAACAGAGTGCTGAAGTCATTCCAATTCCCTTTCATTGCCCAGTCTTCAGCTTTCTTCACTAGAAAATCCAAATAAAACCCTGTAGTATCCTCACTTGACTTCCAATTGTCTTTCACCTCTTTCCAACTCAAATGAAGAGTTTCAGCAATAACTTCGAACTTCGACTTCTCCGGCACTTGGACAAAAGGAACTTCATCGGACAACTTGATATTAAGCAGGTGCGCGTACACTTCTAGTGTGGGAACTGTTGTACCCCAAAATTTGCCCTCCCATATTCTCCAAGACTTACCAAGTCAAGGTCACAAAATTCCCCCAGGGTTGTGCAGCTCAACTGTCTCCTATACAGTCAAAACTAGGGTTTGAGTTCTGGTCAAGCAAATGAACTTTTCAAAGGCCCAATCAAGTCTCATATGCCTACAAATGTGGTCAAGCATCCTCATATCAAGTTTCAAGACATTCAGCTCAAAATTGCACAGTCAAAACCCTAGATTGCACTACAGTCAACTGTAGGGGCAAAATGGTCATTTGGCAGCCAAAAGTTCAAATTTTTGGTCAACATAGCATTTTGAAGCCACAAACATCATTTGATCAATGCTTGATCATGATTCTCAAAGTTTGGCTCAGAAATCATCAAAGATGCAAAAGTTGCTATATTTGGACAGCTGAAAAAGTCAACTGAAATTGACCAGGGCATAACTTTCACATGGATTATCAGAAAAATTCCATCCAAAGCTCATTTTTAAGAGAAAGACATTTACTACAATTCATATTCATGTTCCAAGTCCAAGAAATGCTCTCACAAGAAGTTATCAATTTCAACATTATAGGTCATTTTCAAAAGTCAACAAAAAGGGACTTTAAGTCAAAGGCCATAACTTGAGATTGGTAAATCAAAATGACATGGGACCAAAGGCATTGGTTAAAGGACTCAAAGACCTTTCCAAAATGTCCAAGAACATGTGCAAAGCTTAAAAATTGACCAAGTTATGCCTTGTGGAAGTTGGGAAATTTTTGGAAATTTTTGAAAGTCAACATTGATGCAAAAGGCCTAAAAATGCAAATGGGCCTATTTTCCTTCCAAATTTCTTCATGCCAAGCCTATGCACGACCACTAGGCCCAAAGGGAAGTATTTTCATATTTTTTAATTATTTATTTGAATTAATATTAATTTATATTCATTTAAATCATTTTAATACATGAAAAATATCAAACTTAACCTAAAAAATCTTTTCATGCATGTTTAATCTCAATATTTCGTGCTTGATTGATTATGGCAAGTTTTGATAAGATTTGAGCATGATTGAACCAAAAGCCATGAGAAAAAGATTTGAAAAAGATCTTGTAAAATCAAATATTGAAATTCATCAATGCATAAGATTTTGTCCAATTTTTCTTAACCTAATCACTCCCTATATGATCAGAATCAAGACCTAATGCCAAAGAGACTGGAAGCTGCGCATAAGACACCATTGCATATTGAATTTTTTCACAAAAAACTCAAACACTGAAATCTAGTTTCAAGGGCGATTCAAGCATAAATTTTCATTCCATCATCATTCTGAGACATCATTGAACGTTCCTCCATCATTAACATCAACAAAAAGGCCTTGAGTTGGTACCAAGAACTCAGACTGAACCTTGAAATTTCTGAATTCGCATAGCATAAATTAAGCATCCTTTTGCATTTTTCTCTATGGATTCTTGCTTATAATGGTGTTTTAAAGCTAATCATCATATTTAATTTGACTTTCATGCTGTCTACAAGGATTTGCCATGCGCGATTTTTAGGTTTTGCAGGTTTCAAATTTGGGGATTTTCTATAGAGGAAAAATCAGGACTAATGAATGCCATGGATGGATTCAGCACCTTAAGACGAAGATGTCTGAACCCTCGCGAACAATTTATGATGCCCATGGTTCTAATCGCTATTTTTCAGTAGACACCTTTTGGCAACGCTATAAAAACCGCTCCCATAGGGTTCTATGTTACAGGGGTGGTGAGGAAGAAGATGGCGTGTCAAGCCACGATTGATCCATTTGAATTTCGCGCGAAATTCCAAAGCACTAACGCGTTATTATTATATTGTTTATTGTTTATTATATGTTAATTGAAACGCGCTTGGTTCAGTGGTCATGTGTTGTGCTGGTAACTTCAAAGACCTGGGTTCAAATCCCAGGTCTTGCAAATTTCATTATTATTTTTCCAACCAATTTCCTATGCAGCGTCAGCAATGATGCATACCGTGTGTCCACAAGATCCAAACGCACAGGTGTCCAGGAGAGGCAGATCAAGGGCTCAGATCCCAGGCCTATGGTGAACGTGGTCAATGCACTAGCATATGATTAGAAAAGTCAACGGATGCAAACTCAATTGGGCCAGGCCTCTCAAATTTACACCTCCATAATGGGACAGAAAACCCCACTGGTTCTATCTTTTCTAATTTTCTTTTATCTTTTATTATTTTTAATTATTTATTTGTTTATTTATTTTCTGATTTAATTAAATACCCTTTTTTACAAAAAATACAAAAACATCATAAAATCCAAAAATGCCAAAAATACAATTTGTAATTTAATTATTTTCATAAGTAAATTATATGTAAATATTTAGTTTAATTAGGTTATAATTTTAATCTTTTTAATAAAAATCCAAAAAAATAGAATTTAGGTTTTTATAATTTTTATTGTCTTTTTAATTTTTCCCTTTTGTTCCAATAATCATTATTATCTATTTATTTATTTTTTATGAATTAAAAATTGTACATAAATAATTTAGGGTTTAATTTAGGTTAATTTAATTCCTTTCATAACAAATAAAAAATACTAGAATTAGGTTTTGTCTTTTAATTTAATTTCAATAAATTCTTTTTCTCATTAAATCTAAAAAACACAAAATACCAAAAAAAAAAAAAACAACATTTAATCATTTAGTTTGTAATTCATTATTAATTTTAATTGTTTGCAAAAGGGTCCAACGCCCTAATTATGTTTTAATTTCTTTATTTCGCGCATTTATTTTATTATCGCTTATTATAATTTTGTAAATCTCCCAAAGCCATGTAACTTTACTTTTCGCATTTTATTTTACCGCTTTATTTATTTTCCGCTAAATCGGGTCCGGTTTAATTTTGGCGATGTGGACCCGCGCCATTTGTAATAGTCGTAGATTTATTTCCTCGCAAAATATTTAACTGTTAACTATGAATGCAAGAATGAATGCCCTAATTAAAATCAAGCGTAGATCACAATAAACACGACAAGACAAATATAACTGAAACATGACACACAATTCGCACACACCACCCCTAGGGTACGCCTCACTGTTGCCTTGCCTCGAAAGGTGGTCGTCGAGTAGAAAACGTCTTAGTAAGTCCTCATGATCCGGGAACCTGGCATGAGGGTAGCTTCTAAGGTGTCTTCCCATTGCTCCGGTGATCACCACGTCCCTAAAACTCGAATTGACCCGAACACCTCCAACGGTGGTGCTACCTACCTCTCAATGGTGGGATGGCACTACTTTAAAGGACTCTTACACAGACGAATTCTTTAGGGTAGGTAGGTTCTCAAGGATACTTGCTCTAATTTCAAACAAAAATACTTTTCACACCAACACATTTTCAAAAGCTTTCAAAGCAAATTTTTCAAACACTCTGACGTACGAGTCGAACTGAAATTTTTCAAAGAAACTTTTTTAAAACCCACATTGAAAAGCAAAACAATTTTGAAAACACAAATGAGCAAGTATCTAAGAGCCCATGGATAACCATGGATAGAAAGGGTGCTAACACCTTCCCTTTCTATAACCTACCTCCCGAACCGAGAGCAATCTCTTAAAGGAATTTTTCTGTGCTTTTGTCCTTTCCATTTGGAGAAAATAAAAGACGGTGGCGACTCTTGCTTCCGTGACATTTCGCGAACCAGCGTTAAACAGTCAGTTCCAGATCCACCGATCACAGAACTGGCGACTCTGCTGGGGAAACTTTTTAAAGTGAGGTGTACCTTAGGGCTAAGTCATAACTGTGTTTTCACTTGTATTGTTTTGCTTGCTTTACTATGGTGGGTTGCATCGGAGATACATAGATCCTAACCCGGATCTGGGGATACCCTGTTTAGGTAGCATAAGCTGTGAGGGACCTGTCCGGCGTAGACCGACACAGGTGAAGCAGTGGCTACGTTGGTGTGGCACCTTAGTCTGTACCGATATCCCTTGTGTCGCAACGAGGAGAATATGGGTCTTCTAAGGAGTCATTAAGCACCAACAACCTTAGAACCTTAATTGACACAACTTGGCCTTTAGAACAGTAGCAGTATGCTACGCCCATTGAGGCTAAACTCTCGTGATGGTTCTGGCCGCAAGAAAAGATTGCGATGCTGGAGTTATGACCGATTGAGGGTAGTCAATGATATTGGGATCCTCTAAGAACCCGGTTACTTTTGATTAGGACAGGTATGAACCAACAAACTGAAAGAGGGTAGTACCTAGACCTCATGCTGGCCTAAACTTTAGGGGCTTGCCTTGTGTGACTTATGTGCCTTACTATGTTTGCCTTTGTATCTGTATGTGGTGTGCTTTATCATAACATCATAGCATCATGAGCATTGCATGCATCCTGCATAAGAACTGACCATTTCAAAGACAAGAGGGTTTCATCTTTGCTCTGTTTTGTAGGACATTATGATGCCTGTGCGAAGGAATACTATCCGGTTCAACTTTGTTCGTTCACCTGAGTTGCTTGATGAGTTGGTTAGCAGAATTCCAAACACCACTTCCTTCATTCAGAGGCATGGTTCTCTTCTCAGTTTAGTCACTGCAAAGCGGGATCAACAGTTGATGAGTGTTCTGACCCAGTTCTATGACCCTCAGTACCAGTGCTTCACCTTTCAAGACTTCCAGCTGGTCCCTACCCTGGAAGAGTTCTCTAATCTGCTTGGTATCCCTATCTTGGATCAGACTCCCTTTACTGGTTGGGAAAAGACCCTCAGGCTTGAGGACATTGCTGCAGCTCTTCCTTTGACCCATCAAGAGGTAACAGACAACTGGGTAACTAGAAGCGGAGTTAAGGGTTTCTTGGCCAAGTTTCTGATTGGTAAAGCTAACAGCTTCTGGAATGACTTGGACTTTAGGGCATATGAAGACATCTTGGCTCTCCTAATCTATGGGTTAGTCCTGTTTCCTAATCCTGACAACTTCATCAATGTCACTTCCATTAGGATCTTTATGTCTCAGAACCCTGTGCCCACTCTCTTGGGTGACATCTTGCAACAACTTCATGCCCATACTACCCGAAGACGAGGAACCCTATGGTGTTGTATCCCTTTGTTGGTGAGGTGGTTTATTTCGCACCTCCCTAAGTCCGTACTGAAGAACCAAGAAGGAAGAGGTTGGGCTCACAGGTTAATGTCTCTCACCGATAAAGACATCATTTGGACTTGCAGAGGTTTGGATGAGATAGCTATTATTGATCGATGCGGGGAGTATCCTAATGTTCCTCTGATTGGTACTCAAGGAGGGATCTCTTACAATCCATGTCTAGCACTCCGTCAGTTTGGAAGAGCAAGAAGAACAGGCCCCCATGAGATGTTGGTGCCTCACATCAGTTTCGAGTTTCAGGTGGATAGTGACGAGCTACGTCGTAGGTTCATCAAGGCTTGGGAGAAGGTTCATAAAGCTGACCCACAAGAGCTAGGGCCAAAGACTTCTCTACCTATGGAAGCCTACTACAAATGGGTCCGCATCCGTGCTCAGAAGTTAGGTATGCCGTATGAAGCTGTCAGACCCGTCATTCTGGAGTGTCCTGATAAAGATGGTGTTCCTCCAACTGTCCTTCCTCCTCAGATACCTACTGATTATGAGACATTGAAGAGATCCTGGTCGCAACTGCAAGAAGAACGGGATTCTTACCGGGAGAAGTTCAACGAGCAGGAATCAAAGATCCAGAAGCTGACAAAGCAGTTGGAGAATGAGAGAGCTCTGAATGCCTACCTCCGTACTGAGAAGAGGAGGCCATGGGATCAATGAGGAATTCTGAATGTGCCTATACAGTTTTTATTTCCTTTCCAGTTATTTCATTTCATGTAAACGCCTAAGGGCAACTTGTTGAATAATTTCGGTTGCAAAGTTGAATCTAATGAAGTGTGTTCCTTTTTGTTTACAAAGTTGATTCCCGATTGTCTTTGAAAACATAATTCATACGCATTTCATACATCATGTGCATAGCAGGTTTTTCCCCTTTTTCAGGTTGCTTACAGTTCTTCGCTGTTTATTTCAGCATCATGAATCCCGGATCTGAATCTACAGAGACATCAATTAAGGCTCTCCAGGCGCAGAATGCGCAGTTTCAAGAGCTAATCATGGGTCTAGCTAAGGGCCAAGATGAACTGAAGACTATGCTCCTGAAGAAGGAGAAGAAGAAGAAAAGAAGAACTGTCCTATTCAACTCGGGCCGAAGGTTGAGTAATACTCTACACCAGGAAGAGGCTGTTTCTTCTGTTGGCAAGAGTCCTTCTCAGGCAGAAGTGAAGGTTCCTACTCCAGTGGTCTCCGACAACGAGACAGATTTTGATGAGGAGCAGTACCCTCCTGCAGATGACAGGTACAAACAATTGGAGGACAGGTTGAAGGCTATGGAGGTGCAACAGGCACCTGGGCTGGATTTCGGAGATCTGGGTTTGTCGACTGGTGTAATTATCCCGCATAAATTCAAAGCACCCACCTTCTCCAAGTATGACGGGGCATCCTGTCCCAAGCTGCATTTGAGGTCCTATGTTCGGAAGATTCAGCCGTACTCTGCGGACAAGAATCTATGGATCCACTTCTTCCAGGAGAGTCTTTCAGGGACTCATCTCGAATGGTTCTATCAGCTGGATGGGACTAAAGTTCGTAACTGGGAGGAGCTGGCTACTGCTTTCTACAAGCAGTATCAGTATAATGCCGACCTTGCCCCCACACGTACCCAACTCCAGGGTATGTCGTTAGGTGCAAGTGAAGGTTTTAAAGAGTACGCGCAGAAGTGGAGAGACCTGGCTGGCAGGGTGCAGCCACCTTTGACTGATCGAGAGTTAGTGGACATGTTCTTGGGGACCCTATCTGGGCCGTTTTTTAACCATCTCATTGGGAATTCTTCTGCTGGTTTCACTGATTTGATCTTAACTGGAGAGAGAATTGAAGCCGGATTGAAGTCTGGGAAGATTGCAAAGGCTGCATCATCATCTGGGCCGGACAAGAAACCATTTAAGAAGGAGTCTAGTGCCGTGTATGGCTCCAGGAAATCAGAAAGACCTGATCGCCGCCAATCTGTCAGTGCGGTCATGATCGCTACGCCTGCTGCCGCTCCCCGGCCAAACAATCCTCAAAGGGCTGATAGACCCCGGAGAGAGTTTACCCGGTTAAGCATGACCCTATCGCAAATCCTGCCACAGTTGCTATCCACCAATTTGGTGACTGTCAAGGAGGCGCCAAAGTTCTCAAACACTACCTCTCCTAAGTACAACCCGAATGCCCGTTGTGCTTACCATTCAGACAGCCCGGGGCATGCCACTGATGACTGTTGGGCGTTAAAGAATAAGGTGCAAGACCTTATCGATGCTAAAGAGATACAATTCGAGGCGCCTGCAAAGCCGAATGTAGTTACTGCCCATATGCCTCAGCACGGGGTAAATGCTGTTGATGAAGATATTTATGCTGTTTCTGTGGATGATCTAGCCACTCCTTTAAAGATCATTAAGAAGAACCTACTGCAGGCCGGTTTATTTCCGGGTTGTAGTGAGGGTTGCCTGTTCTGTGTTGTGTCCCTATCCGGTTGTCCCTTGCTAAAGTTAGGCATCCAAAGCTTAATGGATAGCAAGGAGATTTTATTCAAGAAGTCTGCTGTTCGTATGGTTCCAATGGAAGAAGTTTCTGTGGTGACTATCTTCAACAATCCGATCCCGGCTCTCCAGAAGAAGCCTGTCCAAATTCTGACCGTTGCACCTGTCACTATCACTGTTCCTGGGCCCCTGCCCTATGTATCCAACAAAGCTGTCCCTTGGCACTATGGGGCAGATGTATATATAAACGGAGTTAAACAAGAGCTCAACGCTGGCGCCAGCATCTGTGACATCACTGGCCCGGCCAAAGTTACCCGCAGTGGCAGGCTCTTCTCGCCTGACATTGCGCCACCTGCTGCTAGAAGACCACTCCTGATAATTCCTGCAAGTACACCTGCTCCCGTTGCCGATCAAGTTGCTGTTCCTGCTACTGATCCAATTGTTTCTCCTGCTGCCGAGTCATCCAATGCTCGGGGCAAGGGAATTGAAACTGAGCCTGCCCAGACGGAGGCACCCATACCCATAGCTGCTGAGGCCTCCCCACAAGAGATGGAGGAGATTTTGAAGATTATAAAGAAGAGCGATTTTAATGTTGTGGAACAGTTGGGGCATACGCCCTCCAAGATATCCATGCTCTCTTTACTGTTGTGCTCTGAGGCCCATGCAAAGGCCCTCATCTCATTCCTCAAGAAGGCCCATGTGCCACATGAAACCTCTGCAGTCCAATTCACTGATTGCGTGGCAAGTCTAACGGCAGATAATGGCTTGGGCTTCTCAGATGCTGATTTAACCACAAAGGGGAAAGATCATAATGATGCTCTGCATGTCTCAATCGAATGCAGGGGCACCACCTTGGCACATGTGTTGGTTGATACTGGGTCATCTTTGAATGTGCTACCCAAGAAGGCTCTGGATCGTCTAGATTGTGAAGGCCTAGATTTGAAACCCAGCAACATTATCGTCAGGGCCTTTGATGGTTCAAAGAGGATGGTCCATGGGGAGGTGGACATTCTGATTCGTGTAGGCTCCCAGGTCTTCGACTCCACTTTTTATGTGATGGACATCCGTCCATCTTACTCTTGTCTGCTGGGTCGACCCTGGATACATAAGGCTGGGGCAGTGACCTCTACCTTGCATCAAAAACTGAAGTACCCCGTCAGAGGGAAGATCGTCACCGTGCAAGGTGAGGAAGAATACATGGTGAGCCACCTAAACTCGTTCAGATACATTGAGATGGATGGGGAGTTCATTGAGACCCCCTTTCAGCATTTCGAGGAGGTGTTTCCAATCGCAGCAGAAACAGCAGAAGCAGGTGGTCCTCTGAAGATGGCTTCCCTAAAGGATGCCAGGGCTGTAGTGCAAAAAGGTGAAGGTGCCAACTGGGGCAGACTGCCAGACTTCACCCAGAAGACTGATAAACTTGGGCTGGGTTTCACCTCAGAAGGGCAGAAAGCTATGAGGAAAGAGAAGATCGGAAGGCCTCCGGTATTTATTAAAGGTTCAGAAGCGAATGCTGTCGGGGAAGACCTTGAAGTGGACGAAGCCGAATTCAACAGCTGGATTTATCCGACGGCCGAAGAAGGATTGAACAATTGGAGTGCAAAGGATCATACCCCTGTTACCTTTGTGACACAGTAATGAATTCCCATGTTTTGTTATTTTGTAATAAACAATGATAAACTCTATGGCCCGGTGTCTTACCCGAGGCACCGTGGTTCTATTTGTGAGGGCATACAAACTGTCATTTTATACATCATGAATGAAAATCTTGGACTTTTCGCATTGCAAATATTGTGTTCCTTTTCTATCTTTCCTTTCCTTTACATAATTTTCAAAACAGCTGTATTTACACACACACTCACTCATACAGGTTCCAATCCACTCTGGATCTCACTGATAACAGCTCTGCTAATGCCAATTATGACTTCGAAAATCCGATCAACTTAGCCGAAGACGAAGGTGAAGATGATTGCGAAGTGCCTGGCAAGCTTGCTAGACTGTTACTTCAGGAGGAGAGGGCAATTCAACCCCATGAAGAGCCAGTGGAAACTATAAACCTGGGTACTGAGGCAGATAGAAAAGAGGTAAAGATTGGTGCCAACCTAGAGCTCAGCGTGAAGCAACGGTTAACCAAGATGCTGCATGACTATATGGAGATCTTTGCCTGGTCCTACGAAGACATGCCAGGGTTGGATACCGATATTGTTGTCCATCATTTGCCGACTAAGGAAGACTGCCCTCCAGTTAAACAAAAGGTCCGTCGGATGCGTCCAGAGATGTCCGAGAAGATTAAGGCCGAGGTGATGAAACAGTTTGATGCTGGGTTCCTTGCAGTGACTTCTTACCCTCAGTGGGTTGCTAATGTGGTGCCGGTACCAAAGAAGGACGGTAAGGTCAGAATGTGTGTCGATTACAGGGATCTGAACAGGGCCAGCCCCAAGGATGACTTCCCCTTACCTCACATTGATGTCCTTGTTGATAATACAGCTCAGCACAAGGTTTTCTCTTTCATGGATGGTTTTTCAGGCTACAATCAGATCAAGATGGCACCTGAAGACATGGAAAAGACTACATTTGTTACTCAGTGGGGCACCTTCTGTTACAAGGTCATGCCGTTCGGATTAAAGAATGCTGGGGCAACCTACCAGCGTGCCATGGTTGCCTTATTTCATGATATGATCCATCATGAGATCGAAGTGTATGTGGACGACATGATTGCTAGGTCCCAGACTGAGGAAGAGCACCTAGATCATTTGCAGAAGTTGTTTGACCGGTTGAAACTGTACAAGCTGAGATTGAACCCGAACAAGTGCACCTTCGGGGTAAGATCCGGGAAGTTGCTAGGCTTCGTGGTCAGTGATAAAGGTATTCAAGTGGACCCTGCTAAGGTCAAAGCTATTCAAGAGATGCCAGTTCCCAAGACAGAGAAGGAGGTCAGAGGCTTTTTAGGGCGCCTGAATTACATTGCTCGATTCATCTCTCATCTGACTGCTACTTGTGAGCCAATCTTCAAGCTGCTGAAGAAAGATCAGGTAGTACGTTGGAACGATGAATGTCAGGCTGCCTTCGACAGAATCAAAGAGTATCTCCAAGAACCACCCATCCTTATGCCACCGGTTGAAGGGAGACCTCTGATCCTATATCTGACAGTGCTTGACAACTCAATGGGGTGTGTGCTGGGGCAGCATGACGAGTCTGGCCGAAAAGAGCATGCCATTTATTACCTTAGCAAAAAGTTTACCGACTGTGAGACCCGATACTCACTGCTTGAGAAAACTTGATGCGCTTTGGTATGGGCTGCTCGCCGGCTGAGACAGTATATGTTGACTCACACTACTTTGTTGATCTCAAAAATGGATCCTATAAAGTACATATTCGAAAAGCCTGCTCTGTCTGGGAGAATTGCAAGATGGCAAATGATCTTGACAGAATACGACATTCAGTACACAACCCAGAAAGCCATCAAAGGGAGTGTATTGGCAGACCACTTAGCTCATCAAGCTGTAGATGACTACCAATCAATGAACTTCGAGTTTCCGGATGAAAGCATCATGATTGTAACTGACTGTGAAGTACCTGGACCGGATGAAGGACCTGAGCCAGGATCCCGATGGTCTATGCACTTTGACGGAGCTTCCAATGCTTTGGGAAATGGTATCGGCGCCATAATCATATCTCCACAAGGTACTCATACTCCACTCACTGCCCGGCTATGTTTCAACTGTACCAACAACATGGCAGAGTATGAGGCGTGTATCATGGGTCTTCAAGCTGCGATCGACTTAAGGATCAAGTTCCTCAGTGTCTTCGGAGATTCCGCCCTTGTGATCAATCAGATCAACGGAGAGTGGGATACGAAACATCCAAACTTAATTCCTTACAGAGAATGTGTGTTGACCCTGATTCCCCACTTCACAGAGATAACCTTTGAGCACTTTCCAAGAGAAGAGAATCAGTTAGCGGACGCGTTAGCTACAATGTCTTCAATGTTCAAGGTTAAATGGGATAATGAAGCTCCCCGGATCATCATCTGGAAACTGGACGAACCGGCATACTGTTGTGATCTCGAAACTGAATTGGTGACTGAGAAGCCTTGGTACCACGAAGTGAAGAGATATCTGGAAGCTCAGGAATACCCTGAAGGTGCCTCTATCAATGATAAGAAATTCCTGAGGAGGTTCGCAGCAAAGTTCTTCCTAAGCAACGGCATCTTGTACAAGAGGAATCATGATTCAACCTTACTGCGTTGTGTGGACAAGACTGAAGCGGAAAGAATCATGGAAGAGTTACATGAAGGGACCTTTGGTACGCATTCCAGTGGACATACTATGGCTAAGAAAATCCTACGGGCAGGATACTACCGGTCCACAATGGAAGCTGACTGCTACCAACACTCCAGGACATGCCACAAGTGCCAGATATATGCAGACAAGGTGCATGTTCCTCCGGTTCCCCTGAATGTTCTGACTGCGCCTTGGCCGTTTGCAATGTGGGGCATAGACATGATCGGTGAGATAAAACCTACAGCATCCAATGGACATCGCTTCATCCTAGTAGCGGTTGATTATTTTACGAAGTGGGTTGAAGCAGCATCCTATGCTACGGTAACCAAGACTGTTGTGGCACGGTTTATTCGGCACAATCTGATTTGTCGATACGGCGTCCCTGAACGGATAATTACAGACAACGGTACTAATCTGAACAATAAGATGATTGCTGAGCTCTGCGAACAGTTCAAGATACAGCACCACAATTCTTCTCCTTACAGACCGAAGATGAATGGGGCTGTAGAAGCAGCAAATAAGAACATCAAGAAGATCGTGCAGAAAATGACAGTAACGTACAAAGATTGGCACGAGATGTTACCGTTCGCTCTGCATGGGTACCATACCTCAGCAAGGACGTCGACCGGGGCAACTCCTTTCTCTCTGGTTTATGGCATGGAGGCAGTCTTGCCGATCGAAGTGCAAATTCCCTCTCTCCGGATAATGAAGGATGCAAACCTGAATGAGGATGATTGGATCCAGACACGACTTGACCAACTCAATCTCATTGACGAAAAGAGACTTGCTGCTATCTGTCATGGTCAGACGTATCAGAAACGAATGATCAGGGCATTTAACAAAAAGGTCAGGCCACAGGAATATCAAGTTGGGGATCTGGTTATCAAGAGAATCATCCTTCCTCAGAGTGATCCAAGGGGCAAATGGACCCCTACGTACGAAGGGCCATTTGTGGTTAAGCATGTGTTCTCAGGAGGAGCAATGATCTTAACTAACATGGATGGTGACGACCTTCCTCACCCCGCCAATGCAGACATAGTTAAAAAATACTACGCATGAAAAAAGACCCGCTAGGCTGACATGCCTAGGCAAAAATTAGGGCTTCCCGTCGAACCAAAAGGGTTCGGGCAAAATGTAGGGATGAAAATGAAAAAATCTGTACACCCGGCAAGTCGAAAACCTGAAAAGGCGGCTTGGGCAAAAAAGGGTATCCCGGTGGACTGAAAACCCGAAAGGGCGGTCCAGGCAAAAATTAGGGATAAAAGCGTAAAACTATGTCTCATTGGATCACTTTGCATCCAGAATCCGGTATCTGCATCAAGCTCAAACGGCATCGATCAGTCAGCTTCACCTTCAACCAAGGTCATCAAGTGATGAGACGCTCGGAGTTATAAAGGCAATAGCAGAGTTGAAACCTAGTGGATCATTCATCTTTCACACAGCTGTTTTATTTTCATTTGTACAAAACTTGTATAAACTCTTTTGATCGGCGGCGTACCTCTTACTAGGACGTCAGCCTCTTGTACACAAAACGCCTATTTTCAGGCCATTCAAAAATCAATACAAATATATTTTTCAGTTAAACGTGCCAAATATTTTCTTTTTTCGTTTTGTTTTGCGAAGAACGTCCAAGGTTCAATTTGTGATGTATGCATTGACAATAATTTGCTAACTCATAAATATTTGCATACGAAACAAAGGAATTCATTGCAGGTGACACTAGAAACAGGGGCAATAAAGAGTGGTCTAAACCATCCAATTGCTCTATCCTCCAAGGTACCAAGGTAGGTTCAGCCAAAGAACATGACCGAGTATCTTAAATTCCCCAGAGAGTAGTTCAGTGAAACCATACATGTCTCTCCAAGCAAATCATCAAATATCAAGGAAATTGAGTATCCTCCTATAGATCTCAATACTTCCCCAGCAACAATACATATATTCTTAACAAGTATCCCCGGCAGTCTTGGTCTAAAGATTGTTCCCCGGCGGTATACCACCATTCAAAGGAATCACTTCCCCGCAGTCTAAAACTTCCCCCAGGAGAGTCCAATCCAGTTTCCCCAGGAAAGTTGGAATTCATATCCCCCCAAGCAGCGAGCTTATCCCCAATAGATTCTGGAAGCTTATCCCGCGCAGAGCACGACCGCGTCGTCCCGGCTTGATTTAAAGAGTTATTTCCGTAACAGGATATAACTGGGTTATCCTCAGCCAAAAATCACGGAAAGAGCGTCCTCAGCAAAGTATCTTCCTACCCCCAGCGAAGTCTATCAACACTTCCAGCACAACAAGGATATCCCCAGTATAACTCATCAACGGTATCCCCAGCGGAGTTATCTTCATCAACTCAACAAAGCATCGCTATCCCCACAGAGTAGCACTCCCCAGCATGATCGCTAGAATATCTTTTCTCCCGCAGAATTATTTCATTCCTCAACGGAGTTATCTCCTCCTACCGGCATTCTTGCAACGATCATCCACAGCGGAAGCAAAATCTCTTCCTCAACATCAGCCCAGGATATGACTTCCCGGCACCCGTCAAGGATTTATTTTCCTAGACAAAAACATACATGAATCATCACATACATCATTATAGCATGCATGTATGCATCATATCATATAAATCGCATCCATATTGAGAACATCATTGCTTGACCCATATCATGCATTGCATATAACTGACCTTTACCTTGCAGGAAAGATGCAGGTGAAATTCTCAAACATGTCTCAAGGCCTTCTCCAGTCCAGTTAAATTGACTCCAAACAGATTTTTCTGATAAAGACTCAGTAGAAGTTCTCTTATGGTCCCCTCTCCAACGGCGTGTGAGGTGGTAATTCCTTCTTCAGATGTTCCCCTCTCCGGCATGAGCGTGAGGTGAAGTTCTCCTATGGTCCCCTCTCCAACGGCGTGTGAGGTGGTAATTCCTTCTTCAGATGTTCCCCTCTCCGGCATGAGCGTGAGGTGATATTCTCTTATGGTCCCCTCTCCAACGGCGTGTGAGGCGGTAATTCCTTCTTCAGATGTTTCCCTCTCCGGCATGAGCGTGAGGTGATACTCTCTTATGGTCCCCTCTCCAACGGCGTGTGAGGCGGTAATTCCTTCTTCAGATGTTTCCCTCTCCGGCATGAGCGTGAGGTGATATTCTCTTATGGTCCCCTCTCCAACGGCGTGTGAGGTGGTAATTCCTTCTTCAGATGTTCCCCTCTCCGGCATGAGCGTGAGGTGATATTCTCTTATGGTCCCCTCTCCAACGGCGTGTGAGGTGGTAATCCCTTCTTCAGATGTTTCCCTCTCCGGCATGAGCGTGAGGTAATATTCTCTTATGGTCCCCTCTCCAACAGCGAGTGAGGTGACATTTCCTTCCAGATTATAATTTCCTATAGTTCCCTCTCCAACGGTGAGTGAGGTGACTCCCTTTGAGATTTTAATGTCCTTTGGTTCTCTTCCTGGCACTACGAAGATGGTAATTCTCACCAAGATTTTCTCAACGAGCGTTGTTGAGGTTGAAATCATTCAGGATTCTCCTACCATCCATGCTAAGGCAGTAACCATCCCTGGTTCATTCATCAACGTTTGAAGCTCCAGACTCAGCTCCTGTAACCAGTCAGGACATATCTATATCAAGCATCTAAAATCAACTCCTGCAACGTGTCAGGTACTCATTTTCTCTTTTGCAGGTATGCAGGTTCTCGCTAAGGAATCTCTTACGCGATCAACATCCAGATGGCATCTATAAGCCCATCATCCTATCCAAGCAACATCCAAATGGCATCTATAAGCCCATTCCCTCATCATCACTGCTACTATGTGAGCGCAAATTTCTGGGCACTCTAGTGTCCAATCGTCTTCTACCCTCGGATTACGAAAGGCACATCAGCCAATCTGCATCCTCAGGTCTAAGAAGATTGAACAGGGGCAACTGTTGTACCCCAAAATTTGCCCTCCCATATTCTCCAAGACTTACCAAGTCAAGGTCACAAAATTCCCCCAGGGTTGTGCAGCTCAACTGTCTCCTATACAGTCAAAACTAGGGTTTGAGTTCTGGTCAAGCAAATGAACTTTTCAAAGGCCCAATCAAGTCTCATATGCCTACAAATGTGGTCAAGCATCCTCATATCAAGTTTCAAGACATTCAGCTCAAAATTGCACAGTCAAAACCCTAGATTGCACTACAGTCAACTGTAGGGGCAAAATGGTCATTTGGCAGCCAAAAGTTCAAATTTTTGGTCAACATAGCATTTTGAAGCCACAAACATCATTTGATCAATGCTTGATCATGATTCTCAAAGTTTGGCTCAGAAATCATCAAAGATGCAAAAGTTGCTATATTTGGACAGCTGAAAAAGTCAACTGAAATTGACCAGGGCATAACTTTCACATGGATTATCAGAAAAATTCCATCCAAAGCTCATTTTGAAGAGAAAGACATTTACTACAATTCATATTCATGTTCCAAGTCCAAGAAATGCTCTCACAAGAAGTTATCAATTTCAACATTATAGGTCATTTTCAAAAGTCAACAAAAAGGGACTTTAAGTCAAAGGCCATAACTTGAGATTGGTAAATCAAAATGACATGGGACCAAAGGCATTGGTTAAAGGACTCAAAGACCTTTCCAAAATGTCCAAGAACATGTGAAAAGCTTAAAAATTGACAAAGTTATGCCTTGTGGAAGTTGGGAAATTTTTGGAAATTTTTGAAAGTCAACATTGATGCAAAAGGCCTAAAAATGCAAATGGGCCTATTTTCCTTCCAAATTTCTTCATGCCAAGCCTATGCACGACCACTAGGCCCAAAGGGAAGTATTTTCATATTTTTTAATTATTTATTTGAATTAATATTAATTTATATTCATTTAAATCATTTTAATACATGAAAAATATCAAACTTAACCTAAAAAATCTTTTCATGCATGTTTAATCTCAATATTTCGTGCTTGATTGATTATGGCAAGTTTTGATAAGATTTGAGCATGATTGAACCAAAAGCCATGAGAAAAAGATTTGAAAAAGATCTTGTAAAATCAAATATTGAAATTCATCAATGCATAAGATTTTGTCCAAATTTTCTTAACCTAATCACTCCCTATATGATCAGAATCAAGACCTAATGCCAAAGAGACTGGAAGCTGCGCATAAGACACCATTGCATATTGAATTTTTTCACAAAAAACTCAAACACTGAAATCTAGTTTCAAGGGCGATTCAAGCATAAATTTTCATTCCATCATCATTCTGAGACATCATTGAACGTTCCTCCATCATTAACATCAACAAAAAGGCCTTGAGTTGGTACCAAGAACTCAGACTGAACCTTGAAATTTCTGAATTCGCATAGCATAAATTAAGCATCCTTTTGCATTTTTCTCTATGGATTCTTGCTTATAATGGTGTTTTAAAGCTAATCATCATATTTAATTTGACTTTCATGCTGTCTACAAGGATTTGCCATGCGCGATTTTTAGGTTTTGCAGGTTTCAAATTTGGGGATTTTCTATAGAGGAAAAATCAGGACTAATGAATGCCATGGATGGATTCAGCACCTTAAGACGAAGATGTTTGAACCCTCACGAACAATTTATGATGCCCATGGTTCTAATCGCTATTTTTCAGTAGACACCTTTTGGCAACGCTATAAAAACCGCTCCCATAGGGTTCTATGTTACAGGGGTGGTGAGGAAGAAGATGGCGTGTCAAGCCACGATTGATCCATTTGAATTTCGCGCGAAATTCCAAAGCACTAACGCGTTATTATTATATTGTTTATTGTTTATTATATGTTAATTGAAACGCGCTTGGTTCAGTGGTCATGTGTTGTGCTGGTAACTTCAAAGACCTGGGTTCAAATCCCAGGTCTTGCAAATTTCATTATTATTTTTCCAACCAATTTCCTATGCAGCGTCAGCAATGATGCATACCGTGTGTCCACAAGATCCAAACGCACAGGTGTCCAGGAGAGGCAGATCAAGGGCTCAGATCCCAGGCCTATGGTGAACGTGGTCAATGCACTAGCATATGATTAGAAAAGTCAACGGATGCAAACTCAATTGGGCCAGGCCTCTCAAATTTACACCTCCATAATGGGACAGAAAACCCCACTGGTTCTATCTTTTCTAATTTTCTTTTATCTTTTATTATTTTTAATTATTTATTTGTTTATTTATTTTCTGATTTAATTAAATACCCTTTTTTACAAAAAATACAAAAACATCATAAAATCCAAAAATGCCAAAAATACAATTTGTAATTTAATTATTTTCATAAGTAAATTATATGTAAATATTTAGTTTAATTAGGTTATAATTTTAATCTTTTTAATAAAAATCCAAAAAAATAGAATTTAGGTTTTTATAATTTTTATTGTCTTTTTAATTTTTCCCTTTTGTTCCAATAATCATTATTATCTATTTATTTATTTTTTATGAATTAAAAATTGTACATAAATAATTTAGGGTTTAATTTAGGTTAATTTAATTCCTTTCATAACAAATAAAAAATACTAGAATTAGGTTTTGTCTTTTAATTTAATTTCAATAAATTCTTTTTCTCATTAAATCTAAAAAACACAAAATACCAAAAAAAAAAAAACAACATTTAATCATTTAGTTTGTAATTCATTATTAATTTTAATTGTTTGCAAAAGGGTCCAACGCCCTAATTATGTTTTAATTTCTTTATTTCGCGCATTTATTTTATTATCGCTTATTATAATTTTGTAAATCTCCCAAAGCCATGTAACTTTACTTTTCGCATTTTATTTTACCGCTTTATTTATTTTCCGCTAAATCGGGTCCGGTTTAATTTTGGCGATGTGGACCCGCGCCATTTGTAATAGTCGTAGATTTATTTCCTCGCAAAATATTTAACTGTTAACTATGAATGCAAGAATGAATGCCCTAATTAAAATCAAGCGTAGATCACAATAAACACGACAAGACAAATATAACTGAAACATGACACACAATTCGCACACACCACCCCTAGGGTACGCCTCACTGTTGCCTTGCCTCGAAAGGTGGTCGTCGAGTAGAAAACGTCTTAGTAAGTCCTCATGATCCGGGAACCTGGCATGAGGGTAGCTTCTAAGGTGTCTTCCCATTGCTCCGGTGATCACCACGTCCCTAAAACTCGAATTGACCCGAACACCTCCAATGGTGGTGCTACCTACCTCTCAATGGTGGGATGGCACTACTTTAAAGGACTCTTACACAGACGAATTCTTTAGGGTAGGTAGGTTCTCAAGGATACTTGCTCTAATTTCAAACAAAAATACTTTTCACACCAACACATTTTCAAAAGCTTTCAAAGCAAATTTTTCAAACACTCTGACGTACGAGTCGAACTGAAATTTTTCAAAGAAACTTTTTTAAAACCCACATTGAAAAGCAAAACAATTTTGAAAACACAAATGAGCAAGTATCTAAGAGCCCATGGATAACCATGGATAGAAAGGGTGCTAACACCTTCCCTTTCTATAACCTACCTCCCGAACCGAGAGCAATCTCTTAAAGGAATTTTTCTGTGCTTTTGTCCTTTCCATTTGGAGAAAATAAAAGACGGTGGCGACTCTTGCTTCCGCGACATTTCGCGAACCAGCGTTAAACAGTCAGTTCCAGATCCACCGATCACAGGAACCAGTTGATAATCTTGAAAATTAAAACACCATAATCCCTTGTCATAAAACTGGAAAAGGGTGATCAAAGCCATCGGGTCAACTTGAGTGTTAAGGACTAGTAACAAATTGCCATAATTTTTGTTGAAATTATTCAGAACATCACCCTTCAAATAAGAACTCAACCTCTTCAACTCGGACACATCAATGGTAGGAATCTGATAAGAGAAAGTATGCCTGGTGGGCTCTTTAACACGAACTGAATCAAACTCATATGAAGGGAGGCCAGCCATTTCAGATAGAAAGAAGACTCTTGAATGTCCCTGGAAATGACATGCGTATGCTAGTTATTTTTTTTACATTATTTTTTTAGAAATAAATATGCTATGAGGCAACATGGAAGGATCAAAGTTTCACACTGGATCATGGTTGGACCATTACAGAACAACACCGCTCAAGATCAAAAGAAAATCCCAAAGCTTCAAAACTATCATGGGAACCTGAGTCACCTTCACAACACAAAGTCACCAACAGTACCTGCACCTGTAAGAAAAGTTTTCCCGCCCCTCTCACGGGTGTAGTCTAGGTCAAGGTAATGTTAAAAGCCAAATTAGAGTATGAGAGCTCGAATGTCAGTATCATCATACGATAACATCTATCTGAACTACCTCTGAAGTCATGGGTCTCATGGTCAGGTCTACAAAGCATTCGCCTCGTAGCTGCCATGGCCACTCTATTCCTAGTTCCTATGGAATTCACTCATAGCCTGGGTATGAGGCCATTTACCTCATGGAACGACCCACCCACCAAGAAATCCAGAATCCAAATAGTCTATCCAAATCCAGCATGCAGAAAGTAAAGCGCATATAGGTTGCAATGCAAACAGATAAATATGCAAAGCGGTAAAATAAACACCCAAAAAGAAAACAAACAAGAGCTAGGATCGACTCCGGGATGGACCAGCAAAAGGTCAATCTATCCCCAGTGAAGTCGCCAGCTGATACAACGTGGCCGGAACCTGTCATCTGGATGTTAATAAAACATCAATGAAGTCGCCACCGAACGTCTTTTATCCCGCTAAAAGGGAAAGGTAAACATCGAGAAAACCTGGAAAGGGAGAAATCACAGTCTTTCGACCGAGAGATCGGGTAAGGGAGTATGTTATGCGAGAAAGGTGTTAGCACCCCACACGCCCGTAGTACTCTATGGTATCCACTCTTGTTGTCTAATCTAATGGGTGTGGTCAAATCCTATGTCTATGGCTTACAACTGAAAAGGGAATGCATGCGAAAGAAAAAGAAAACAATGTAGGGAAAATAAAAGTTGTGCTCGATCGGGCCCTACCCTAATGCCTATGTATCCTTTTTAAGGAATCAGAGCAACCGTAGTTCGGCTTATGTGTTTTGGTTGGTTTGTGTTTTTTAGTTAAGACAAACAAAAACAATTAAGATGGTGAAACATCAAATAAAACAACAAACAAATGAAATGATAAAACATCGATTGAATAATGGTAGAGTAACATGTCAAAGATGGCGAAACATCAAATGATAAAATAACGCACCTAACAGTGACATTGAGAGTCAAAGTTGGATAACAAACATGTGTGATAGCGAAACATCAGCTTCAAACAAGTGTGCGATGGAGAAACATCGGCTAACAGGTAACAAAGATATCATGGCAAAGATGACGAAACAACACAAATTGGGTGACGAAACATTACACCTAACAATAATATTGAGAATCAAAGTAGGATAAGAAACATGTGCAATAGCGAAACATCGGCTTCAAACAAATGTGCGATGGCAAAACATCGGTTAAGAGGTAACAAAGATATCATGGCAAAGATGATGAAACATCAATAAAACAGATGACAAAACAATCACACCTAACAATGATATTGAGAATCAAAGTAGGATAACAAACATGTGCGATAGCGAAACATTGGCTTCAAATAAGTGTGCGATGGCGAAACATCGGCTAAGAGGTAACAAAGATATCATGGCAAAGATGACGAAACATCAATAAAACATATGACAAAACAATCACACCTAACAATGATATTGAGAATCAAAGTAGGATAACAAACATGTGCGATGGCGAAACATCGGCTTCAAATAAGTGTGCGATGGCGAAACATCGATTAACCAACTTTAAAAGCATAGCCAAGAGGTACACAGACAAAGTAAGATTGGTTTGTATCTTTTACTCTGAAGAAGGGTTTAAGTTTATTAGAAATGTTTTTATGATTTTCCAAGAAAACAGTTTTTGTTTTAAGATGCAAAATGCAAAGGAAGGAAAAACAACTATGGGAAACTAGCCTAGCACTATCCCTAGTGTTATCATACAATGATTGATCCTAAGCTTGAGGATAAAGGAAAACCCTACCCTAATTTACATGTTAAAGGAAGCTTAACAAAACTATCCTATAGGGAACATGCAATAAGAGCGAAGTCGTGATCTCAATTTCTAAATTGAGTGACTCATCAATCAACAATTAAAGAAGAAAAGCAATAAACATCCTATAGGGAACAGGCACTGAGAGCGAAGTCGTGATCTCAATTTCTAAATTGAGTGACTCATCAATCAACAATTAAAGAAAAATAAATAAACATCCTATAGGGAACGTGCAATGAGAGTGAAGTTGTGATCTTAATTTCTAAATTGAGTGACTCATCAATCAAAAGCAAACACAACACATGTATCAGACAAAAACTAGAGGGCCTTTTGACATATATCAGCACAGAGGTCCCATCATGCAATCAAAGAACTATACAAAATGAAAATGGAAGAAAGGAAATAGTGTAATACCAAACGGATAACTATTCGTAGCAACTGACCAAGAATAAAAAGAAACCCAGAGAACTTCAAGCAAGCTGGCATCAGTAGACAAATCGAGTCAGAAATTACACAATCAGGATGTAAGTAATTTATCAGATATGAACAAATCCCATGGGTAATGTATAGCATTTACAATCACATGTATGTATATCCTGCATAAACCATCAAACATGCCAAGCACAAGAATAGTTCCAATATAATAAATTGTGTTCCACAAATAAAGTGAAACACAATAACCTCAAACCAAAAAATGGAAACTCTCCTCAAAGTACCTCGCACATTTAACAACCAAGTTAGTATTCCAATAAAGTGTATGCTGATTCACATAAGGGATGGATGAAACACGATGAAGTGAGAAAAACATGATAACAATTATCAGAGCATTAGGTATGGTAGACAAAAAAAGAAACAGACATATGCACAATTAGGTCAAAAGAATCAGAGGAATGTTGCTCCTTTCTATCACCATGTTGAGTTGACAATTGAATATCATCAAGGATAATAGGAGCTTGAGAATAATACAATCAAATACCATGAAGGTCAGTAGCAAACACATTTCAACCATTCTCAATTAAATTATCACAACTCACAAGTACAATAGAAGAGGGGTTCCACACAGTGCATCAAAAAGGTTCAAACACTCAAGCATGGCACATTAAGCAAAATGGCTTGAGCTATCATGAATAATCAGAATCAATATGATCATTAGGTGCCCAATTATAGGCCTCACTCAAGTTCATTGGCCATCAACCAAAATGTAACAAGATATGCAACATTAATTGGGTACCTTCACTTCAAAATTACATCAAAAATGGAAATAAGGGTCCATAATTCAAACCAAATTTTTTTTAGCATCTTTGAAAGGTATAGAAGTCAGAATGTAAGCCCTAAATTCATGAATGATTGAGGAGGAGACAAAATGAAGTCCAAAGTTCAAGACTAGTTGGCAAAACTACCAAACTAGACAAGTTTTCAAAATAATTTGTGGAAAAATGTTAAACCAAGTTGAAAAAATCAAGATAAATGGTTTTCAGATCCTCAATACATTCATGAACCCTAATCAAGACTTGAATTCTATTGAAAATCCAGGGCATAGTGGTTTTGAAAATGAAATTTGCACCATAAGCAACAAAACCCTAATTTTTGACTTTTAATCCTAAATATTGATTAAGATCAAAATTAAAACAATTTAAGCCAAGATCATACAAATCACCAAGAAACCCTAAATGTCAGAAAATATATTTTTCACATTTTTTGAATTAAGGAAAAGTCAAAAATGAAATTAAATTCAAACAATTAGTCAATTAAAAAAATATTCACATCTCAAAATAACATTTTAATCAAAAAGTCAAAAAAATGTCCAACCATAATTATATTCAAATATTAGAATTAAAAACACACATCCCTAATTTTTTGTGGAATTTTTGAATTAAAGGAAATATTAAAATAAAATTAAACAAACAATTAACAATTAAACTATTATTTAAGGGCAAAAATGCAAACCCTAACCAAAAATCACCAAAAGGTCAAAAATGAAATTATATTCAGACTCCATGATTAAAAACAAGCTTACATGATTTTTTCTGAATTTTTTGGATTAAAGGAAGTATTAAAACCAAAACTATGAAACAAATATTTCAAATAAGCTTTTTCAAATTAAACTTCTAATCAAAAATGGAAAAAATTCTAAACCAAAATTAGAATCAAATTTTACATTATTTTTTGAGTTCAAAATACTTTTTGTGGAGTTTTTAGATCAAAGGAATTATTAAAATAAAAATAAACTTTGAACAATTAATTAATTAAACCTATGAATTTTTTAAACCAATCAAATCATTTAAATAAAATTCAGAAAAATTATTAAAAATACTAGAAATTATTATTGGCCTATGGTAATTTTTTCATGATTTTTGAAAATGTTTTGATCAGAAAATAAAATCAAACAAAATACCAAATAAAACAAATAATTCAAATGAGACAAAAATTCAAACGGACCAATCATGATGCGCCACCACATCATCTTCAACCTCTGGACCAATTCAAAAACGCGCGCAACACTCAGTCTTAGGGCTCATGTTCAGATCAACATAACATACTCTCAATTTCACACCATTTTTCATGAAATCAAGCACAAATTAATGCCAGCATTTCATACTTCATTTTGCAATTTGAATCAAATCGAAACATCAACCATATTGTTCACAATCAAGCCAGGAATATGAGCAAAATCATTATGAATCGTGAGTTTCAGGATACTTAAACATGCATTATTTACCAAATCAAACACTATAAAGCTTCAGAAATATTCCACCAACATCAATGTTTACTAATCCAAGCTCAAACACCTCAATAAACAAGTACATCTCAAAGATTGAAGTTTAGAATTATTACCTCAAGGCAAAAAGTGTTCTACTGTCTCCTTCACTCCAGATGCAAACAAATGGTGCTAAATTGATCTACTCCCTTTACTGAAGCTGAGTCCACGAGAATTTTGAAGAAAACACCAAGGAATTGAGAGAATCGAAACAAGTTGCAGAAGAAGAGTGTAAATCTCAGATCTGAAATTCTTGCAATGGGAGTGTCCTCTCCCTCTAACCCGGCTTGCTTCTTCTTATATAGAGTGTATAGAGGAGCATAGAAGTGGAAATGTGACCTCAAAGTCGTTTGAGGGCAGGATTGGAAATTTTGGCCAAAAATGAAGTGTGCACAGGATCAGGTGATATGCTTGTGCATTCTTTAGCCTCTTATGCCTTTTGTGGGCCAAATTACTTCAGAAGATCATGCTTAGAATCTTGGCCCTTAATTCCACCTGATCAGAAAGTGTTGGAGTTTTTGCAATTTTGGGTAAGTTTGTCATTTTTCCAATCCAACAAGTGCAAAATCAAGTGTGGCACGAAATGGTGAGTGTGATGGGCCTCAGCATGTTGCAAATTGCTCATGGGCTGGATTAGAAACAAATAGAATTGCTGAAACTTGAGTTCTCATGAATTGACCATTTTGCATATTTGTCAAGTTTCAATAAAAATGCCTCAAAATTCCAAAGTCCATAACTTGCTCATACTTTTGAATTTTGACACAAATGAGTACAACTTGTAAAGGTATTGAAAAGATATACAATCCCTTAGTTTTGAGTTTTTGCAATTGAATCCATTAAGATCCCCAAAATTGAGCTTGAAATTCACTAATTTTGGAAAATGACCTATAATTGTGTGACTTCAAAAGACCATAATTCTTGATTCCTTGCCAATTTGGACATGAGGCCAAAAGGAGATAAAATATCATCCTCTTAGCTTTCCAAGCATACTTCATTTTCATTTTCTTGATCAAAGGTGAATAAAATATGAATTTTTGAAATTAAGTCCTTATTTTCAAAAATTAGAAACTTTTAGGCTTTCTTCAAGAACAAGTTTCAGCCCAAACCTCAATCTCCTTGATCCAATGACCAAAATGGACTTGAAATATGAAAAGTGTATCCTTGAATTGATAGTTGACCAAAAGTTCACTTGGTCAACCTTGACTTTGACTGATTTTGACCAAAATGACCATTTTGCCCCTCTGAATCAATTGATCCACTTCCCTTCAAAATTGATGATCAAAACTTCAGACATATGATCTTCCAAATATATAGAGGCCATGTGCAAAGTTTCACTTCAAAATTCTCAAGAAATCCTGATAAAAACTCAAACCCTAATTTGATTAACACCTTAGGAGACTGATGGATCATCTCCAAAACTTCAAATCCTCTGATGATCCAAAGAGATGGATAAAATATCTTGAGATATACAATAACTTTTGAGCTTGAAAGATCCAGAGGTTTAGATGATAAGGCTCTACTTGAGCAACTTGTCAATGCAATCAACCTTCAAAGCTTGAGGAAAACTTGATAACCAAAGTACTTTGATCCCATCACAATGTATGAATACAATGCAATATGATGTTCATGATGAAACATAAGCCTAAATCAAGAGGGTAAATTTTGGGGTGCAACAACTGGGACCAGTAAGATAACAAGAAGTGGAAGAGTCTTCTCACCCGAGATTTCTCCAAAGACCATTGTTACTCCTGTGATCATCCTCATTGCCACTCCTACCAACACTCCCAGTGATACTCCTACTATTATCCCTGCTACCGAGACAAGGGGCAAAGAGGTCTTGAATGAGCCGGTCCAAGCGAGAGAGCGTCTCGAGATCATCCTTGAAGCTTCTAGAAAGGAGATAGAATAAATACTGAAGATAATAAAGAAAAGTGACTACAACATTGTAGAACAGTTGGGGCAGACCCCCTCGAATATATAATTGTTGTCCTTACTTTTGTGTTATGAGGCCCATGCCAAAGCCTTGGTAAAGTTTCTCAAGACGGCCCGCGTGCCCCAAGAGACCTCCATCGACCAATTTGAGAATTGTGTGACCAGTCTAACTGTTGGTAACGGGTTGGGCTTTTCTGACGCTGATTTAACTTCTAAGGGAAGGAATCACAATGATGCCTTGCATGTTTCCATTGAATGCAGGGGCACCATACTTGCCCATGTTATGGTGGATACCGACTCATCATTGAATGTCTTGCCCAAAAACACTCTCGACCGACTGGACTGCGAGGGACTCACTTTAAAGCCTAGCAACATCATAGTAAGGGCCTTTGATGGTTCTAAGAGGACAGTGCACGGAGAAGTTAATATCCCCATAAAAGTTGGAACTCATACTTTTGATTCAACTTTCTATGTAATAGACATCTGCCCGTCTTACTCCTGTTTATTGGGTCGACCCTTGATCCATGGTGCTGGTGTCGTCACTTCTACCCTGCATCAGATGCTAAAATACCCGATCAAAGGAAAGATTGTCACAGTTCACGGGGAGGTGGAGTACATGGTTAGCCACCTGAACTCTTTCAAGCATGTTGAAATGGATGGTGAATTCATTGAGACTCCGTGTCATAATTTTAAGGAGGTTCCACAAACAGTTGCAGCAACCAAGTCTACTCCCAAAGTTCCGAAGATTATCAGACCTCCACTGAAGATGGCCTCTTTGAAAGATGCTAGAGCAGTAGTTGAAGAAGGAGGGTGTACCATTTGGGTTCAACTTCCAGATATCCCCTACAAGTCCAATAAATTTGGTTTGGGATTCACTACAGAAGCCCAAAGAGTTGTTCGACGTTCTCGCGTCGGGGCACCACCTTTGCGTATCAGTAATCAGGGAGTCAATGCAGTAGAAGACAGTGATGGCAGTTGTGATATGGACGAGTGGATTTTTCTAACCATCAGCGGAGGGCTCAACAATTGGGAGGCCAAAGATTTCATTCCTATTACTTTTATTCAAGAGTAATTGTCTTTTAATGTTTTCAGGCTTGTAATATTTAAACAATTCAGACTTTTTTTAAAAACCTTGTGTCTTACCCGAGGCACAACGGTCCATTTGTGAGGGTTGTCACTTCATTCTCATATGTCATCAATGAATCATGGATGTTTTTGCATACAAATTTTGTGCTCTTTGTCTTTCTTTCTTACATTTTATTTCTTTCAAAGGTAACTATGCTCTTACACACACTCACATATTAAAATGCAGATCTACATCCACTCAGGATCCCATGGATAACGGTTCTGCTATGGCCTATTGTGACTTTGAAAATCCGATCTACCAAGCCGAAGACAAGGGTGAGGAAGATCGTGAGGTGCCAGGGGAATTAGCCAGGTTGTTGCAACAGGAAGAAAGGACCATTCAGCCTCACGAAGATCCGGTTGAAACAGTTAACTTAGGTACTGAGGAGGACAAGAAAGAAGTCAAGGTGGGTGCCAATCTGGAACCTAGTGTCAAAAAGCGTCTGATTCAGTTACTGCACAATTATGTTGAGGTCTTTGCCTGGTCGTATGAAGACATACCGGGACTTGATATAGACATCGTGGTACATCGTATGCCTACAAGAGAAGATTGTCCTCTAGTAAAGCAAAAGGTTTACCGCGTGAGGCCTGATATGTCAGAAAAGATTAAAGAAGAAGTCATGAAGCAATTCAATGTCAGAAAATTCACCTTTTTCATAACTTTGAGCCAAACTTTTATCATGATGCAAGATGATTCAAAGGAAACTTCCAACATGAAAGTTGTAGATCTTAATGAAATCTAAAACATTGTAGGGTAGAATTTTTCCTAGAAATTCTTATATTTCAAGTTATGATTTTGTGAAGACGTGTTCATGAAACTTAAAAAAAACTTAGTGAAATTTTGCCCTAGTTTAGGCAGGATTTTGACCTAACTTCATGGCAATTTTTCACCTAGTTCCAAATTGAATTTTCAAAAATATCCAACATTAAGGTTTTAAGGGATGTTACAAGCTTTCTAAAATGTCCAAGAACTCATTAAGATCATATTTTAGCTAAGAGAATCGAAGACAAGAAGTTAAGGTTTCAAACTTGAATTACAAGCCATTTCTTGATGAACACATAATCCAATCTCAATGTTAGGCTGCATAATCTTGCTTTGCAGGTCTTCTAACTTGTGTATCTGTCTATAATTAATGGATTACACAAACTTTTGAGCTATAATCCAAGTGGTTTAAGCATTGTCCAAGTCCACTTGCCATTTTGGGAAGAAAGCTAACACTGACATTCTTGAAAAGCAAGCTTTATGCACAAAGTCAATTCTTGAGCCTCTCACTTGTTCCCTATGATAACACTCCATCTACAAAGTCAGAAGCAAGTTTGTTTAAAGTGTAACCACTCTTCATTAGCAAGTACAAAGCATTGAAACTTGATTTTTCAAGAAAATCACATGTTGAGCTTAAACATTTGATTTTGAATTCTGATCAACTACAATTCTCAAAACGTGTTGCTTATAAATAGAGGCACTATTTGTGAGCTAACATATGAGCTTAAGCACCCAGAAATTCTCCCAAACTCCCTCAAATCAGAACTTGCATCAAAACTCCATTTATATGCACATTCTGACTTTGAACTTGTAACTCACAATTCCCTCATGCGTTTTCCTTCCTAATCAATCACAAAGCTCCTATACATCAAATATAGTCCATCCATGTCCCTATTTCATAACTGTAACTCCATCTCCATCATCCTCCATAACCAAAAATAGAACACTGCAAGTTGACTTCTCCAGGCAATTCCAACCATCCATTGCTCAAGCTAATCATTGCATTAGCTTCCTGGGAACTTGAGGAAGCTAACTTAATCATTGCAGCACCTTGAATCATGCTCATTTGCATTTCACAATTTCCAGTTTTGAGGTATCTTTACTGAACTTCTATCTTTTCATTTAGGCATTTTTAAGCTTGCATTTGTGAAGATAAAATGTAGATATCATTGCCCTGAAACTGTACATGTCCATAGATTTCCTTTATATTGATTGAGCTTAGAGAATTTTAGGTTTGAACCTCTGAAAAAATTTATGTCAGAATTTGGTACTTTTAGAATTTCTCATTCATCTTTGATTTATAGCTTATGATATTCATATGGTTGGATTTGTATGGAAAAATGGAGCAACTTTCATGTTTGCATCTTTCATTTTTGTTGAGAAATGAGCAAGTTACAGGAACCATGGCTGAAGGTTGAAGATGAAGTCATTTTCAGGACATGACTTGTGTTATGTATTTATTATTTCACTTATGTTAACGGATGTACAGCCACCCAAGTGGCAAAGGTAGCGCGCGTGTATGCTAAGGGTCAGGGGTTCAAGTCCCAGCGCTACCTTTTGTTTTGATTTTCAATATTTTCTTTCTTTTTTGTTACCAATAGCGCGCCTGGGCCTCCTCTCAATGGACCCTGTTAATTTTGCTGCCCCACACCCCCTGCGTGCTTAACACACACAAGCCCATTATTTCCTTATTTTATTTTTTCTGACCACCAAAAAATCTCATTTGGACCAAACTCAAACAAAAACTATTTTTCTAATAAACCTCTTAAACTTCTTTTTCACCCCCTGACTTTTATATTTTATATTTTATTTTATTTTTCTTTATTATTTTTTTATTACTATTATTATTATTATTATTTTATTAAAAATACGAAAATATTTTTATTTATTATTTTCACACTTATTTATTTATTTTCTTTATAAAGACAAAAGACAAAAAAAACATTTTCTTAACAAATTTAATTCTTTTCCTTAATAAATAATAATTAGATTTAGGTTTAGTTATTTGCTTTTTCTTAATTAAAATTAACTTAGAACTTAAGTTTCTTTTAATTAATTAATTACCATACTATTTTCATTAAGTTTAAACCTTTTCATAAAAAACCCTAAAAATGCTTCAATCTTAATTTCTTTTCTTAATTAGTTTAGGTTTAATTTTTATTTAATCTTAATTAATCATTTTCTTAATTAGGTCAAAACTAAACCCTTTCATTAAAACCAAACAAAAATCACTTCCTTTCCATTTATTTTCTTGCACATTTATTCAATTCTTGTATATTATTCAATATGGTTGTAATAGACAAATAGGTTTAATTTTCTTACAATCCCCATTTATAAATTTGTACACCCCTTCCCCTAATGATGTAATAGCGTAGTAATTTTACTTTCCGCAATTTATCGCTTTTATATAAATGTTAGTAATTAGGTTTTGTATGGAAAGATAAAATCAACAAGTAGCAAACCCTAATTCAAGATAAACAATGCATGTAAATCAAACACACTTGCACCCTTAGGGTAATTCCACTTGTTGCCTTACAAAAATGGTCATGTTATGCATGTGGGATATCTTAGCAAAAACAAATCAAAAATACAAGATCATAGTCCCTCAATGACGCTTCAAATTTTGCCTTTCAAACGATCTTAGTCCCTCAAGGAGAAATGCTAAGATATCTCACAACATTGCCATCATGACTATACGATGACCCATGCCTGTCCCTTTACATTCAAAGATAAGGCTTCTTACCAATAAATGGTAAGATAACAATATCAAAGGAAAGGAAGAAATGAACAAAATACTTTTGAGTAGGTAGATTGTTCCTAGTTGCTTGCTCCTTTTCAAAACAAACATCCTTGCTCATTTTCAAAACAAACATCCTTGCTCATTTTTAAAACAAACACCAAACACTTTTAAAAACAAACTTTCAAAACTTAAAATATTTTCAAAAGTCCAACACTTTTTATACGTTCTTACGAACAAGAGCCATTACAAAGTTTGCCTAAACGAAGGCGCCTTTTCAAAATACTTTCAAAAACCACCACAAAGCATAATTTCAAACAAAAGCAAGTGATCTAGTAAGCAACTAAGAGCCCATAGATAACTATGGATGAAAGTGTGATAACACCTTCCCTTTTCATAATCTACCCCCCGAACTCAAGAAATAATATCAAAGGTCTTTCCCGTTCTTTTCCAACTTTCCTTTTGGATAAAAGAAAAGTCGGTGGCGACTCTTGCTAACCGCAACATTTGTGATCAAACGCAAAACATCCAAAGTCAGTTCTCCCACCGTATCACAGAAGGCTAAAGACTTTATACCAATCTCCTTTAGTCAGTAGTAATTGTTATTTCTTGTTTCATTACTTTCAAGTTTTTAAGATATGTAATTTTAAACAATAACTTTAAGCCTTGTGCCTTACCCGGGGAGCAACGATCCACTTGTTAGGGTTGTTATCTTTCATCCACATATGCTCATCTAATAAAACATTGGACGCTTTTACATTCAAATCTTTCGCTCCATATCTCTTCATTAATTTATTGCTTTCAAATATAGCTATGTGTTTCTTACACACACTCACACACTACATTGCAGATCCACATCCCCTCTGGATCTCGTCGATATTGATTCTATTACTGCCACTCATGACTTTGAAAATCTGATCTACCAAGCTGAGGACGAAGGTGAGGAAGATTGTGAAATACCTGGAGAACTTGATAGACTCTTAATACAAGAAGAAAAGGCTATCCAACCACATGAAGAACCAGACGAAGTTGTAAACTTGGGTACCGAGATAGACCAGAAAGAAGTCAAGATAGGCACCAATTTAGAGAGCAGTGTCAAAAATAGGTTAATTCAGATGTTGATTGACTATGTTGAGATCTTTTCTTGGTCGTACGAAGACATGCCAGGGCTCGATACTGATATTGTAGTCCATCGTATGTCAATAAAAGAAGTTTGTTCTCCAATTAAGCAGAAGGTTTGTCGCGTGCATCCCGAGATGTAAGAGAAGATCAAAGCTGAGGTTATGAAGCAATTCAACGCAGGCTTCTTAGCAATGACATAATATCCTCAATGGGTTTCTAATATTGTTCTGGTACCAAAGAAAGACGACAAAGTGCATATGTGTGTAGACTACAGGGACCTGAATAGGATGAGCCCCAAATATAACTTCCCACTTCTGCATATTGATGTTTTGGTCGACAACACTGCTCAACATAAGGTATTCTCTTTCATGGACAGTTTCTCAGGGTATAATCAGACCAAGATGGCACCCGAAGATATGGAGAAAACTACCTTCGTCACACAATGGGGCACTTTCTGCTACAAGGTTATGCCATTTGGGTTGAAGAACATCGTCGCAACTTATCAGTATGCCATGGTAGCTTTATTCCATGACATGATTCATCACGAGATAGAAGTCTACGTTGACGACATGATACTTAGATCACATACTGAAGACGAGCATATTTATCATCTATATAAACTGTTTGAAATATTGAGGAAGTACAAGCTAAGGTTAAATTCGAACAAGTGCACCTTTGGGGTGCGATCCAGTAAACTCTTGGGTTTCTTCGTTAGTGGTAAAGGTATTGAAGTTCATCCTTCCAAGGCTGAAGCCATCCGAGAAATGTCGGCTCCTCATATTGAGAAGGAAGTCATAGGTTTCTTAGGACGACTGAATTAGATTTCCCAGTTCATTTCTCATTTGACTGCTACTTGTGAGTCAATCTTCAAGCTGCTGAAGAAAGAGCAAGTAGTAAAGTGGAACGATGACTACCAAATAGGCTTACTTTCAAAAGCGCTGCTATAGATTTAAAATAAATTTGAGAAAAAACGCTGCTAAAGGCCTACTTTAGAAAACGCTTTTAAGAAGTGCTGCTTAAGGCTATACATACCCATAAAGCGTTGTTAAAGGATTTGTTTAGAAAGCGCATCATATAAGCGCTGCTATAGGGCATACATCAGAAAGCACTTTTTAATGAGAAAGCGCTGCTAAAGGTAATACATCAGAAAGCGCTTTCTACAAAGCGCTTCCTAAGGTAATTAATGTCTTATTTCTAAATTAAAAAAGGAAAACCATATGTGACACGGTGGGAGAACTGACTTGGGTGTTTTGCGTTTTATCACAAATGTTGTGGTTAGCAAGAGTCTCCACCGACTTTTCTTTTATCCAAAAGGAAAGGCTGAAAAGAACAGGAAAGACCTTTGAGATTATTTCTTGAGTTCGGGGGGTAGATTATGAAAAGGGAAGGTGTTAGAACCCTTTTCATCCATAGTTATCTATAGGCTCTTAGTTGCTTGCTAGATCACTTGCTTTTGTTTGAAAATGTGCTTTGTGTGGTTTATTGAAAGTATTTTGAAAAGGTGTCATCGCTTAGGCGAACTTTGTAACGATTCTCGTTCGTAAGAATGTATACAAAGTGTTGATCTTTTGCAAATGTTTCAAGTTTGAAAAGTGTTTTGAAAGTGTTGGTGTTTGTTTTGAAAATATCAAGGATGTTTTTGTTTTGAAATTGAGCAAGCAATTAGGAACAATCAACCTACTCAAAAATCTTTCATGTTTATTTCTTCTTTCCTTTGACATTGTTATCTTACCATTGATTTTGGTAAGTAACCCTATCTTTGGATGTAAAGGGACAGGCATGGGACGTTTGTATAGTCATAGAAGGCAACCCATGGAACGTTTTATCAATGTCTTTTTAAGGACTAGATCTTTCACCGAAGGCAACATCGAGGGACTACGATCTTTTATCGAGGGTCTTTTTCTAAAATGCCTGTATTCGAGGGACATGACTATTTTCCGATAGGTAACAAGTGAGATTACCCTAAGGGTGCATGTGTGAATAGTGTGTTTGATTGCATGCATTTTAGTCTTGATTAGGGTTATCTACTTGTCGATTTCATGTCTTGTCATACACACCTTAATTACTAACAATATATGAAAGCAATAAAAGTGCGGAAAGTAAAGATTCTACGCTATTACAATCATTAGGGGGATGGGGTGTACAAATTTACAAACGGGGATTGCAAGAAATTAAAGTCCTAATCATCTATTACAACCATATTGAAATAGTACACAAGAAATGTAAAATGGACTTGTTTTGAAAGTGGTTTTTTGTATTAATGAATTAAAAAAGAAATAAATTAATTAAAAAAAGAAAATTTTTTTATGGATTTTTTATATTAATAAAAAGGGTATTAATATTGAAAATGATAAAAAAAAGGAAAATAATGAGAGATAGAATCAGCGTGCTGCTGCAAGCAGAACAAAAGGGATCAGAAGTTCTGATGCCAAGCGTGTTGTGACTCAGAAAGAAACGTCAGTGAGAATCAGAAGTTCTGGATTGGTACACTCTGAGGTCCTGCAAGAAACGTTAGAGGAAAGACACAAAAGTTTTGGGTTGCTATGTGTTGAACTTCTGAGCGTTAGAACAGTGAGAAAGTATTAGAAATTTTGTGTATTAAAATAGTGAAAAGAACTCATAAGTTTTGTGTTGTGCTGAAACCGTGAGTGAACATCAGAAGTTCAGTGTGTTAACAGTGAGTGAACATCAGAATTTTAGTGTGTTTGAACAGTGAGAAAATCATAGAAGTTCTGTGTGCTTAAACAGTGAGAAAATCATAGAAGTTATGTGTGTTAAAACAGTGAAGAGAACTCAGAAGTTCTGTGTGCTTAAACAGTGAGAAAATCCTAGAAATTTTGTGTGTTAAAATGGTGAGTGAAAAAACAGAAGTTTTGTGTTACATTTCAACTCTTTCCTCATATTAATCAGCACATCAGTAATTCATTCAGTCCTTAACAAACAGAAAATCAGAAGGATGAAAAGCACAACAGTTTATAGAAGTTCTAATCCTAAATCTGAGCCTAGCCCTAATCAAGAAGTTTTGATCCATATTTTTTCTACTTATGCAATGATATAGACAACATTAATACTATGATATTTACCTATTTTAATGATGTTCTGAATGAAAATATGCACAATCAGAAAGACTTCCCTTGAATCTGAATCGTGTGCTTGGAACTTGAACTGCCGCCTTTAGATGTTCTGGAGTCAACAAGAACAACGGAAGAGAAAATGCTAAGTTCTTTTTCAAAGAGAAGAACAAAGGTTTGGTTTTCTGTTTGGGATTTCTATATTTTTACGAAGGGCTTCACAGTTTTCTTTTCTCTCTTTGGATGATTCTCTCTCTCCAAAAGCCATCCCCTTGAAAGTGTGATGGAGCAACTTATTTATAGGTGAATTTGTTGTGGCTTTGAGGGGAAAACAAATGGGATTTAAACCTTTTTCGGCATCCTGTTCCATTGCTTTTTTATCACAGTTTGTGTATGCTAATTTGGTGCATGTTGTGATACAGTGGGAGAACTCACTTGAGGTTTTTGTGTTTTATCGCAAATGTTGCGGTTAGCAAGAGTCGCCACTGACTTTTCTTTTATCCAAAAGGAAAGGTGAAAAAGCACAGGAAAGACCTTTGAGATATTTTCTTGAGTTCGGGGGGTAGATTATGAAAAGGGAAGGTATTAGCACCCTTTTCATCCTTGTTTTCCATGGTCTCTTGGTTACTTGCTAGATCACTTGCTTTTGTTTTGAAATTGTGCTTTGTGTGGTTTTTGAAAGTATTTTGTAAAAGAGGCCATTGGTTAGGCGATCTTTATAATGATTCTCGTTCGTAAGAATGTATACAAAGATGTTTGTCCTTTTGAAAATGTTTTCAATGTTTGTAATATGTTTTTAAAATGTGTGTGTTTGTTTTGGAAAGTAGAAAGGATAGTTGTTTTGAAAAGGAGCAAGTAACTAGAAGTAATCTACCTACTCAAATGTCTTTCTTGTTCATTTTCTTTTCCTTTGACATTGTTGTCTTACCATTTATTTGGTAAGCAACCCTATCTTTGGATGTAAACGGGACAGGTGCGGGTCATCGTATAACCATGATTAGCAATGTTGCAAAGTATCTTTGCATTTTTGAGGGACCAAGATCATTTTGTAAGGCAACTTTGGATAGCGTCATCGAGGGACTATGATCTTATACTTGTTTGTTTTGCCAAGATACTTCGCATGCATAATATGGTCATTTTTATATAAGGCAACCAAGTGGAGAAACCCTAAGGATGCTTGTGTGAAAGTGTGTTATTTTCATGCTTGATTTTGTCTTAGATTTAGGGTTTTCTATTTGATTTGTTTTTGATCTTGCCATACAAACCCTAATTACTAACATGGTATATAAAAGCGGTAAATTGCGTAATTTAAAGATTACTACACTGTTACAACATTGTATAGGAGGGGGTACAATTTACAAATGGGGATGAAATAAGAACTTAAATATTACAATCATATCGAATAATAATGAAGGAAATGTAAAAACAATGTAAAAGAAGTAAAAAATGCATTTTGAACTATTATGTGTCGACACAAGCTCACATGCATCGACACATAACTTTCCTTGCCCTTGTATTACCAAATCAACTCAGTATGAGTCGATACATAATGGTATGTGTCGACTCATACATTGCATGTGTCGACTCATACGTGTTTTATGTCGACTCATACACTGTTTTTTCCTTCTGTTTTGGGCCTGTAAAGCAGTATCTATCGACTCATACAGCTATGTGTCGACTCATACTGTCATTTTTCTATTTCAACATTGTTTTGTTGCATACATGGGTAAGTTCTCAACACATAATGAAAAGAATGGAAGATAAGCAAAAGGTTAGCTTCAAGGACAATGGTTATTATACTTTGTCTCCAAAAAAATGAATTACTAATGATGCTTGAAATGAAGAACTAGAGTCAAGAAACTTACCTTGGAGCTAAATCTTATATCTTGAGTTTGATTTGTTGTTTTAACTACTCTTGAACTTTGGAAGAGAAAGCATAGGTGTTGTAGAAGCTTGTCCTTGAGTTTGGAAAATTTTAGGTGAATGTATGTGAGGTGCTTAAATGCTTGGACAGAGTTTGCAAAGTGTGAAAGTTCTGGATATTTTGATTTTTAAACTCAAGAGTGGAAGTTTTATGGACTGTTATGGCTTTTTTGTGAATATGAGATTATGAGGGTTTATCAATAAAAACTTCTGGCTTTTTCTCTCTATTTTTTTCTAACTTCTTTGTCTTGCAAATGCTTCTTCTATTTATAGGCAAGAGGTTTGTGCATATGAGCTGACTAGGTTTGCAAGACAGCATGTTATGGTTTGGTTGAATTACAAAGATCAAACTATGTCAAGTACTCCATAGTCCCAAGGTGAAGTACCAAAGTTGTTGGTATAGAGGAGCTACTTACCATGATTTATGGTGGAGTATAATCAGCAGCAAGCAAGGTATGGGCTCAAGACAAACTTTGTACAAAAAGCTTGCTTTTCAAAAATAGCAATGGTGCCTTTATGCCATAAATGGAAAGATCTTTTGGATAATGGCTCAAACACTTGGGTAATAGCTCAAGCTCTTGTGTAAACATTAAATTATGATGATATTTGCAAGCAAGGATGCCTACAACATAAGATTGTGCAGCAAATCATAAGAGTTTTGTTATGTGTTCTTCACTAAAATGACTTGCAACTCAATAACGGATGCCCAACTTCATGCTCTTGAATCTCCTAGCTCAAATATGATAAATTCATGCTCTTGGATGTTTTGGAAAGCTTGAAACACCCTCTACAACTTTCATGTTGACCACTTTTGTTTAAAAAAGCTGGAACTTGATGAAAATTGGCCAAGAAGTTGGGATAAAAACCTGACCAAAACTGCTGAAAATTTCTGAGTGTTAAATGAAAATGTCATGACTTCATGAATTTATAACTTGAAATACAAGCATATTTAGGAGAAGTTATGTAAAGAAATGTTGTAGGTATCATGGATATCTACAACTTTCATATTAGAAGTTTCTCTTGAATCATCTTGCATCATGGTGAAAATTTTGCTCAAAGTTATGAAAAAAACGAAATTTCCAACACTTAGAAAAATTTCTAAGTTTAGAAATTTTGACTTTTCAAAATGAAATCTTTACTTTTTGATTTATTGATGAATAAGTTTCATATTTTGACACGTATTGATGAATTATGATCTTCGGTACTTGAATTTTATCAAAAAGTCAAAGTTTGACTTTTCAGTATACAGTTGAGTTTAGATCAGTTGATTGCAAAATTCATCTGTCAATCCAATGGACTTGCAATGTTTTGAACCATGTTATTAGGTAAAATGATGCAATTGGACTCTTGATATCATGCCTTAAAACAATTGATCATTTGCTAGGTCAAAAATCAGAAATTGCCCTTTCTCAATCAAAACCCTAATTTTGACCATTTTGCCCTTTTGATGATTTGATCAAATTTCTTGAGGAATTATGGTCCAAACTTGATCAAATGATATATATAAGTTTAAAGTGTTAATGTGGATCAAAAAGTATTAAGTTTGACTTTAAATTGGCCATGGTTGACTTTTTCCCCAATACAGTTGATTTTTAGGTCAATTGTCCAATTGATTGGTCAGAAATGTGATTCAAGGCTTGAAACTTGACATGAGTAATCTTAGGGGTCCATGATGATACTTGAAAGTCATATGAAGCATTGATAGTCCAAAAATCATTGTGCAAACTTACACCCTAATTTTGGGTCATCAGTGCAAGATGAGATGTCTTGAGTTGATCAAACCCTAATCCAGCCTTGAGTCAAAGAGATCTTGTGAGAAAATCTTGATAAATGAGAGGGAAAATTTTGGGGTTCAACAACTTCCCTTGTTCAATCTTATTAAGCCTGAAGAGTTAGATTGGCGAGTTTTTCCATTCGTGACTCGAAGGTGAAAGAATGATTGGACACTAGAGTGCCCAGAAATTTACACTTGACGATGCGCGGTTGAGGGAATGGGCTTAAAGATCCCATTTGGAGAGGTGATAGAATATTGTTGGAGATGGGCTTGTAGATGCCATCTAAGAATGCTTGTTACATTGAAATTTGTAAGCTGAAAGAATGAGTGTCAAAATAGCGTCCGCGTCTTGGAGCGTATCCGTACTGGAGTGTATCTGAACTGTATCTGAAAGTTGTATCTGAATGAGTATCAGAATGGCATCCATGTCTGTAGCGTATCTGAACTGTATCTGAAAGTTGTATCTGAATGAGTATCAGAATGGCATCCGTGTCTGGAGCGTATCTGAATTGTATCTGAAAGTTGTATTTGAATGAGTATCAGAATGGCATCCGTGTCTGGAGCGTATCTGAACTGTATCTGAATTTCATCTGAATGAGTATCAGAATGGCATCTGTGTCTGGAGCGTATCTGAACTGTATCTGGATTGCATATTGTTAATGGTTGTTGTTAATCTTATCCTGAAAAGGATAAAATGTTAGCTAAAACACAAAGTTATGTTGCATGAAATGTATGATGCAATGTATTTGCTTTTATGATATATGGATGTAATGTATGCGTATGTCAGTTGATTTGATGTATTGTTGTTTGTTTGAGGAAAATAAATCCTTGCATGCCGCTGATGATACATTGAATTTATGTCTTGAAGTTGAAGTATTGATGAACTTTTGTTGAGGGAGATAAGTTCTGTTGTGAGGGCAATTCCATGTACTACTTGTAAGATCTGCTCGGGGAATCCTGAGATTTTGACGACTTCTATAGGGGATTAATAATTTGAAACTTCGTTCCGCTTGGGGATTTATATGATGTATTGTAGGGGATTTCTTATGGAATAACCTAGAGACAATTCCCTACTCTTTCAACTTATCAGTACTTATCTTTCTTATTTTGTTTGTAAACAATAATCATGTTCAAATGCATATGTTCATTAATGAATCAATGGACGTTTTTTTGTAAACAAAACACCAGTGTAAAGAAAAAAGAGATAAATAGTTTTTGCACTTTCGAAGGGGCATCTTTGTATTGACTTTGAATAAATATTTTGTACAAAGGAGACAAACATTCTAGTAAGAGAATGTCGTCGTAACCAAGAAAAATTTAATACAAAGAAAGATAGCTATGTGTAATAATCCCATGGGGTTCCCATTCTGCTATAGCCTTGTATCTCCGAGTATCTTGTCTATTTTCCTTGTCCTAAGATGATTGAACTGATCAGAAACTCTGAGTTTGTCAGCAGAAGCCAAAGGTTGTCCATCAAATGATCCGACGAGACATAGTCATACGCTTTTATTCCCTAACTTTTTCCTGGACCGTCCTTTCGGGTTTTCAGTCCACCGGGAAACCCTTTTTTGCCCAAGTCGCCCTTTCGGGTTTTCAACTTGCCAGGTATACAGATTTTTTTATTTTATCCCTAATTTCTGCCCAAACCTTTTGGTTCATCGGGATTCCCTTGTTTTGCCCAGGTATGCCAACCTAGCGGGTCTCTCATGTGTAATATCTTTTGACTATGTCTACGTTCGCAGGGTGTGGCAGGTCGTCTCCATCCATGGTGGTCAAGATCATTGCTCCATCAGAGAACATGTTTTTGATTACAAATGGTCCTTCATAGGTTGGAGTCCGTTTGCCCTTGGGATCACTTTGTGGCAAGATGATACGCTTGATCACTAGATCCCTAACTTGATATACTTGACGCCTGACTTTCTTATTGAAGGCCTTGATCATCCGCTTTTGATACATCTGACCATGGCAAACAGCAGTAATTCTCTTCTCATCAATTAAATTCAGTTGATCAAGTCGAGTTTGGATCCAATTGTCTTCATTCAACCCTGCACCTTTCATAATCCTCAGAGAGGGGATCTGAACCTCAATAGGCAAGACAGCCTCCATGTCATAAACCAAAGAATAGGGTGTTTCCCCGGTTGAGGTGCGAGCTGTGGTACGGTACCCGTGGAGAGAAAATGGTAATATCTCATGCCAGTCTTTGTATGTGACTGTCATTTTCTGTATGATATTCTTAATGTTTTTATTTGTGGCTTCGACAACACCATTCATCTTTGGCCGATAAGGAGAAGAATTATGATGCTGGATCTTGAATTGCTCGCACAAGGTGGTGATCATAGTGTTGTTAAGATTTGTACCATTGTCAGTGATGATCCTTTCCGGGATACTGTACCGGAAAATAAGGTTTTTCTTGATGAAGCGGGCCACAACATTCTTGGTAACGGAGGCGAAGGAAGTTGCTTCGACCCATTTTATAAAATAGTCAATAGCCACTAGGATGAAGCGGTGTCCATTGGAGGTTGTGGGCTTGATTTCTCCAATCATATCAATTCCCCACATAGCAAAGGGCCAAGGAGCCATCAAGACATTTATAGGAACCGGAGGCACGTGCACCTTGTCAGCATAAATTTGGCACTTATGACAGGTCCGAGAGTGTTGATAGCAATCTGCCTCTATGATAGACCAATAATAGTCTGCCCGTAGGATTTTCTTCTCCATCGTATGCCCACTGGAGTGGGTGCCAAAAGTACCTTCATGTAATTCAGCCATGATCTTTTCAGCTTCAACCTTATCCACACACCGAAGTAAAATGGAGTCATGATTGTGTTTGTATAGGATGTCATTACTAAGGAAGAACTTAGCAGAGAATATCCTTAAGAACTTCTTATCATTGATTGAAGCTCCTTCTGGATATCCTTGATCCTCGAGATAACTCTTGACTTCATGAAACCTAGGCTGGTCCACTACTTCCTCAGTATTAATCTCGTGATAGTGTGCTGGTTCATCCATTCGTTCGATGGTGATCTGGGGAGCCTCGTTATCCCAATTGAGTTTAAACATAGATGACATTGTGGCTAGAGCATCTGCTAGTTGATTTTATTCTCGCGGGAAATGCTCGAAGGTAATCTTCTCAAAATGTGGTAGCAATGTCAAAACATGTTCTTTGTAAGGGATAAGGTTTGGGTGCTTAGTGTCCCACTCCCCTTTGATCTAACTGATGACCAAAGCTGAATCTCCAAACACATCTAAAGATTTGATTCGCAAGTCTATGGCAGCTCTGAGACCAAAGATGCATGCTTCGTACTCCGCCATATTGTTTGTACAGTTGAAGCAAAGTCTAGCAGTAAAGGGAGTATGACACCCTTCTGGAGATATGAGTACGGCGCCGATACCATTACCAAGTGCATTGGATGCCCCACCAAAGAACAGGGTCCATCGGGATCCTTGTTCAGGTCCGTCATATGGCCTGATTTCTTCACAGTTGTCTAATGTCATGATGTCTTCATCTGGGAAATCAAACTTCATGGACTGATAGTCTTCCACAGCTTGGTGATCAAGATGATCAGCCAATACACTTCCCTTTATAGCTTTTGGGTAGTATATTATATGCCGTATTCCGTTAGGATCATCTACCATCTAGCTATTCTCCCAGAAAGAGCAGGCTCATCGAAGATATATTTTATCGGATCCATCTTAGATATCAATAAGGTAGTATGAGTCAGCATATACTGTCTTAGCCGGCGAGCAGCCCATGCCAGAGCGCAGCAATTTTTCTCGAGCAGTGAATATTTGGTTTCACAGTCGGTAAACTTTTTGCTCAGGTAATAAATAGCATGCTCTTTTCGGCCAGACTCGTCATACTTCCCCAATACACACCCCATTGAGTTTTCTAAAACAGTCATATACATAATCAACGGTCTTCCCTCGACTGGTGGTATCAACATAGGATGATCTTGTAAGTATTCTTTGATTTTGTCAAAAGCAACTTGGCATTCATCATTCCATCTGACTACTTGATCTTTCTTCAATAGCTTGAAGATTGGATCACAAGTATCTGTTAAGTGAGAAATAAATCTGGCAATATAATTCAAGCGTCCCAAGAATCCTCTGACTTCCTTCTCAGTACGAGGAGCAGGCATCTCTTGTATTGCTTTAACTTTGGCAGGATCGACCTCAATACCTTTGTTACTGATGACAAAACCTAGGAGTTTACCGGACCGTACTCCAAATGTGCACTTGTTTGGATTCAACCTCAGCTTATACTCCAAATGTACACTTGTTTGGATTCAACCTCAGCTTATACTTCTTCAGTCTCTCAAACAACTTTTGTAAGTGATCAAGGTGTTCTTCTTCCGTTTGCGATCTGGCTATCATATCGTCTACGTAGACCTCTATTTCATGATGTATCATATCGTGAAATAAAGCTACCATGGCGCATTGATAGGTTTCCCCAGCATTCTTCAATCCGAATGGCATCGCCTTGTAGCAGAATGTACCCCACTGTGTGACAAATGTAGTTTTCTCCATGTCCTCAGGTGCCATTTTGATTTGGTTATAACTTGAGAATCTGTCCATGAAGGAAAACACTTTGTGTTGTGTGGTGTTATCAACCAGGATATCAATGTGGGGGAGTGGAAAATCATCTTTAGGGCTCGCCCTATTCAAATCTCTATAATCCACACACATTCATACTTTTCCATCCTTTTTAGGTACGGGAACAATGTTGGCAACCCATTGAGGATAGGAAGTGACAGCCAAGAATCCAGCATTGAATTGCTTCATGACCTCCGCTTTAATCTTTTCTGACATATCAGGTCTCATGCGGCGAACCTTTTGCTTTACTGGCGGGTAGTCTTCTCTTGTAGGCAGACGATGTACCATGATGTCTGTATCAAGTCCCGACATGTCTTCATATGACCAGGCAAAGATCTCAACATAGTCATGTAACAGTTGAATCAAGCACTCTTTGACACTGGGTTCCATATTGGCACCCACCTTGGCCTCTTTTTTATCCTCCTCGGTACCTAAGTTGATTATATCCACAGGTTCTTCGTAAGGCTGAATGTCCCTTTCCTCTTGTTGTAGCAGTCTGGCAAGTTCCCCTGGTACCTCACAATCTTCCACACCTTCGTCTTTGGCTTGGTAGATTAGATCCTCAGAGTTACAAAAGGCCATAGCAGTATCATTACCCATGGGATCCAGAGTGGATGGGTACCTGCATTTGTGAGTGTGGGTGTGTGTAAGGGTATAACCACCTTTAAAAGAAAATAAAATGTAAAATAAAAACAATGAGCCTGTTGTACCCCAATTTTTTCCCCTAAGATTCCTCTATCATATCATATCAACTCGATCATAACAAGATCACATTAGGGTTGGTTCTTCCTCTTTTTTCCTATCTTTAATTTTTCTCTTGAGGAATCTCCAAGCACCCTGGTTGTGTATTTTTTATATGTGTTGTTGACTAACTTCTAATCAAAATACAAAAAATATTTGTCTTTGTCTTTGTATATTTTTGTTTTGTAGGTACCAAGTCGAAGCATCTGACAAATAAGGATTTCTGGTATTATTTTCCTAAAATCTCTATTTGCAAAGAAAAAGAATTAAAAATTTTCATTTTTTTCACTGATGCAATCGATTGCTCTTAAAGTGCAATCGATTGCACATAGTGTATTTTGCGCCATTTTTGAAAAAAATACACTGTGCAATCAATTTGCACTGTAGTGCAATCGATTTCACAACGTGAAAATTAAAAAAAAATCAGCATTTTAAACTTGTCAAATTTTGGCTCCAATTTTCCTTCACTTTTAAAAGATGTATCATTAATTCAAATTTTAGTGCCAATCTTTCATTTTTAAAAAGAATTATCATTAATTCAAATTTTGGCTCTAATATTTGAAAGAATTATCATTAATTCAAATTTTGACTCTAATTTTTGAAAGAGTTATCATTAATTCAAATTTTGGCTCCAAGAATCAATTATCAAATTACCACTAATCCCAATCCTAAAACTCTATAAATAAGCTCTCATTTCATTCGAATTTCAAGCTTTTGATAGCCAAATCCACCTTGCTAAAAAATCTCTCAATTCTCTCCATCTACCAAATTCACTCAAAGCTCCATTTTCAAAAAGTTAGTAAGCTTTGCATTGAAGCTTACTAATCTTTGAGCTAAACCTTCATCCAAACACTTTTTCTCCATCAATTCTCCACATCCAATCTTGGTCAATTGATTCTTGTGGTCGAATTGAAGCAAATTCTTGAAGTTGTTTTGATAATTCTCTAGATCTACCTTTGGTAAGTTGGATAATTCATCTTTCACAATGTGATCTCTTGGTGATCTTTGGGATTGATTCTTTGAGCATTATTTTGTGATTCTAATGGTGTTATTTTCTCATAATTTGATGGAATTTTCGTGCTCAATTGGATCCATGATCATAAGGTGTTTGATAGAAAGTTTGAACAAGAAATTGGCCTTTTAAAATGTTGTTTTTGCTAAAATAACAGTGTGCAATCGATTGCACAGAAGCAATTTTGCACAAATTTTTTAAAATTGTACTGTGTAAATCGATTTACACAGTAGTGCAATCGATTTACAACAGGGACAGAATGCACTTTTTTGCCTTGTTTTGGGGCAGCTTTGATCCAAAATGATTTTTCTACTCACTCCTTTTTGATTGTTGGTTTGGATTGTAATTTTAAATGTCCAATTTATCTTTAAACTCAATGGAATTTGTGATGTAGATGAAGTTGGATAAATGTTCATCAATTCAAATCTACCTAAGAGTTAATTATTTAGTTCATTTTTGGTTCTTTGGATTAATGATATGTTTAGTGCTTTAATCCATCTAGAGGAGTGGTTGAATTTAAAGATGAAAGAATTTTGAAATGGTGATCCAAATTAGCTTATCATTCCCCTCCCTCTTCATCTTATCCCTTTCTTTTTTTAATTGTGCTACATGTTAAGGGATGGTGATCTCTATATCATTTATCCAAACATGAAGTACATAGATTGCTATTGACCGGCCTCAAAATAGGTGTGACTTCTACATACGTCCACTTAGGATTGCTTAACATAGCGCTAAATTTTGTCCCGATTCGAATAAATGATCATTCGTGGCCCAAACTTATGATTGCAAGCCCAAGTATGTTAATTTGATCTCTTTGATCCAATAACCTTGAGATTCATTGTGTGGAGGCTTTGGTTCTACCAATCCTCTAATGGATCTACAACACCTTTGGTCAACGTGGATCACTTAAACATCGTTGATCATTACATGTTTCCTTGTGAGAATTCCAAAATGGATGATATACTTGACAAAAAGCAAATGCAACTTGTTGTGTGGAGGCTTTGGTTCTACCAATCCTCTAATGAGTTCCAAATGCAAGTTTCAAGATGGTCATCCAACTAACCACTAATTACTAACAATTAACTTTAATTTACGCTTTTATTTTCATGCTTTATGTACCATTTACTTTTAGCATTTTACATTTCATGCTATTTTCATCTTTGCTCACTTGAGCATTTACTTTTATGTCATTTTTATTTTGCTCACTTGAGCTTTTCTTTCTTTTTAAAGACACCTAATAATCAACATGAACCATAAAAATCATTAATGATACTTGGACTACATGGTTACTATCCTTTGCATTAAGGAGTGATGGACTTCTTGGACTTAGGATTAGATACCTTGGCCTATCTTGGAGACTTTGTGACTTTATTTGATATTTTGTTTGGAGTTCTTGAGGTTTACCTCAAGACATTGGGTTGTTTGTTTATTTTGTGTGCAGGTTATTGAGATTACGATCTTTGTTTGTAATCTGAAATTCACCCGTATACAGCCGTTACTCTGCCCAATTTTTGCGAAGACTTAAAAACACTTGAAGTTTGGTTCTCTCAAGAGGTCTAGTATCTTTGCTTGCTTGGTTTCAATCCGAATAATGGGAATTCTATATTGACTCATAATGTCAAGTATTGGCTTCTTGTTGGTTAGATGGTTCTTATCACTAGCTTTTACCTTATGCTTTAGGATAGCCTCTTCTTCTCCTCCCATCTTCTTTAATTTCAAAAATCTTCTCCCTCCTTTAAAAAAAACTCTTCTTGTTTTGAAACTTGAAACATTTTCATAATAAACTTGGACTTAGGTCCATGCATCTTCGAAACATTTTCATAAATAAATTTCAATCAATTTAATAATACCTTGACCTTTTTTTTGTGAGAAGATTAAAACTCAATCAATCTCATTTCAAACCATTTTGCCACTTTGGCTTTTATTTTTAAACTTTTCTCAAAAGATTAGACTCTTGTCAATCCTTGTAGTGATGCAAACAACTATACTTCTACAATATGTAGTGAAGTGAGATATTTTCCACTTGGGTGTTGAGTGAGGCATTGTTGATTTTAAAATCCAAGCCATATCCTCCACTTTGAGATGATGCAAATTCTCCTTTCTCATGATTGTGGGTAGTAAGTATGTTTTTTCACACGGACAATTGCGATGATGTCTTATCTCATAAAATCAACCAACACACTTGTGTTTCAAATTTTTAAAAGAGGAACTACGTGTACCCTGATCCCCTATTGCACGAAAGGTGGTACGTAGGCACTAAAGGTTCGCAACCGTGGCGGGTGCAAAAATCATAAAAATATTTCTTTTCTCACCTCCACCATCCATATTATATACAACACATTTTTATAGCCAAAATATACAGATTTTTCAAAGAGGTTCCTGCGGAGTACCATAGATGTTTAGGGTGCTAATACCTTCCCTTTGCATAACCAACCCCCTTACCTTGAATCTTTCCCCTTCTTTTTGGGTTATTCGCTCTTTTCCCATTCCTTTGAAAACAATAAAGCGCGGTGGCGATTTTTATCTTGATTTGTATAAAGTCTAGTCAATCCAATGGCTTAGTCTTGCACATTTCTACCGCCACAGAAAAATGGCGACTTCACTGGGGAAAGATTGACCTCTTACTTATCCATCCCTAAGTGGGTTGAGCCTATCTTTGTTTATATATGTATATGTGTTATTTTTGTTTATGTGTTATATTTTGTATATATGTTTGTTTTGATTTTCCTGGTTTACAGGGTGCTTGGTGATTACTCATAAGTCCTATACCCGGACTTGGGAAAACTTTAAGATAGGACGAGCGGTATAGTCATGTTAACTTTGAGGGAGTAATCCCAAAAAAGGAGGCATGAGATCCCCCACTCAGTGGAGGCCCCTTTGATTGTAGTGTCGTTTACCGAGTAATCGGGAAGACGTACTGCTTTCGACCTGGGAGTCTGCCGAAGCTGAGGACCGTAGATTACCTAACCCCTCTTGGACTTTTAGGCGTAGTGCGGAAGCTATAACGGAGTAATTCAGAAGTAGTTGTCACGCGATACTATGCTCGGACGAGTCTTTCTTGAGAATATTACTAATTACCGAGTTAATCGGGAAGTTGGTAATATCCGAAGGAAGGATGTAGACTCTGAGAACCTCTAGAACCTTGTTCGGAAGGTGATAACTTTTTAGACCAATACCTTATGGGTAGTACCTTCGACCTCATGCTCGTGATGTTGAACCTATGAACCCTATATGTGTGATCTTGTGTGTGATTGTTGCATCATGCATCCATGCACTCACAAGCATCTTTTTAAAAAACAATATTTCAAGGGATTTAAAGGTTGACTATTTGTGAATATCTCAGGTACTTTTAAACCATGGATTCTGGAAAGAGAGAGACCGGGAAATACAGTTTCAAGGATCCTAAGATAGATGAGCTGATCAGTCTAATTCCCGATATCGAGTGTTCTGCAGACTTTCGAAAGAAATATGGATCCATTATTCCTCTCATGAAGCTGAAGATGAAGGAGGGTTTTCTCTCAACTTTGGTCCAGTTCTATGATCCGGTGTATCACTGCTTTACTTTTCCCGATTATCAGTTGATGCCAACACTGGAAGAGTATTCCTATCTATTGGATTTACCTGTTACCGATCGCGTTCCTTTTACTGGTTTGGAGGGTGAGCCAAAACCACATGAGATTGCTGCTTTGATTCATCTGGGGAAGTCTGGGGTGGGAGCTCATATGACTACCAAAGGAGGGATTAGAGGATTACCAGCTCAGTTCTTATTGGAGAAAGCTCGTTACTTTGCCAGGATGAAGAGTACGGTTGCTTTTGAGGCCATCTTTGCTTTACTCGCCTATGGATTATTCTTATTTCCTAATGTGGACAAGTTTGTCGACATTAACGCTATCAAGATTTTCATAATTGGAAACTCGGTTCCTACACTATTGGGTGATGCTTATTACTTTGTTCATCTTCGGAATTCTTATCATGTGGGAATGATTATCTGTTGCACGCCTTTGTTGTATCGGTGGTTTACCTCTCATATGCCTCAGTCTGACGCTTTTTGGGATGTCAAGAAGGAACCCCGTTGGGCTCCTAAGATCATGGAACTTACTCACTCGGATATTGAGTGGTATCATCGAGCTTACAAGGATGCGGAGATTATTGATAGTTGTGGTAGTTTCCCCAATGTGCCTCTTCTTGGTACAAAGGGAGGAATTAACTATAACCATGTTCTTGCACGGCAACAGCTTGGTTATCCGATGAGGGATAAACCAAACAATATTCATCTGAGTAGTTTCTTTATGAAGGAAGGAGAAGACCACAGGGAAGCTAGGGAGCAGATTGCGAAGGCCTGGCGTCACATTCATAAGAAGAGTAGGAAGGATTTGGGACCTAGGGGTGTTGTTTCTTTGGAGCCATATCTTCAGTGGGTCCGATCGAGAGCCATTCAGTTGAAGATGTCGTATACTCGGGAGACACCCATGCCTGATTTGTTTGTGAAGACCACTCCTCCCTTATTAGATGATCTAGAAGAGTTGCAACTTGCTTTGGTTAGGATGCAACAGGAAAGGGATGCTTGGAAGAACAAGTTCCAGACTTTAGAGAGTTCCTACAGAGCAGACCTGAAGGAGAGAGATGATTTGATCGAGATCCTTGAGAGTCGAGCAGTAGAGTCTATGGAGAGGCAAGGAGATTTATTTTCTCCTAAGCCTCAAACAGGTGTTGTTTGTTCACTTCCTGATTCAGATGATTGGAAGGAGGTTGCCATCAGACATGTGGAAGAAAACCAGAGGTTGAGAGCTCAGATTGCCAGGCTCACAGGGAAGTGCATTCGTACAGATTGATCTCTATCAGTTCCTTTTCTCAGGATTTTAGATTGTATTTTAATCTTGTACTTGGGATCATTGAAACTTGTAACCCATTTCGAAGTTATTATAATAAAAGTTTTCAGTATTTCAAATGCGTTGTTATTTTGATGTTTGCAATATATCTATAAATATTAAATCCCTTGAAATATTAAATGATAAAATAATAATAATCATATACATTGCATATCATGCATCATATTGCACATGTTTTTGCATTTGTTATGCATATCCAGGTGCCTTACCCAGCTTCTTTACTTCATTCAGCAAGCTGACTCATCACTACAACACTCGGGATAATTTCAAAAAAAGAAGATGGACAACTTAGAACAGGAGAATCGCGAGCTGCGCGAAGAAGTTTCTGCTTTGAAGGCTGGCTTGGCCAACTTGACTACTCTGGTGGAAGCTCTGGTGGTTGCTCAGAATCAGCCAACAAGTGTTCAACCTCAACCAACAAGGGCAAGTACTGAAGTCTTGACTGTTCCTGTATCCGCTACTCCGACTGTTGTTCAAAACCGTATGCCTCAGGGTTATCCGTGGGGAATGCCAGAGAATTTTGCACCTGAAGGTTTCAATCTGGGTCCTCAAGATGCTCCAGTGGTTCCAAATGTTGTTACTCCTGCACCTCCTGTGGTGCATATTGTTCCTGCTGCACCTCCTTCGGTGAATTTGGTTTCGTTTGTTAATGAAGATGTGTGTCGTCCTTTCCCTCCGCCGAGTGAAGACTTGGGTCTTTATGACAGAATGGATGATTTCCAAGAGCAGTTTGATAGAATGCAAAGAGAGATGAAGGCTCTTAGGGGAAAAGAGTTGTTCGGGCAGAATGTGAACGAGTTGTGTTTGGTCCCGAATGTTAAAGTGCCTGCTAAGTTCAAAGTCCCGGAATTTGAGAAGTACAAGGGCAAAACTTGCCCTCGTGCTCATTTGGTGATGTATGTGAGAAGGATTTCTACCCATACTGATGATCAGCGTCTGCTGATTCATTTTTTCCAGGATAGTCTGACCGGTGCTGCGTTGAAATGGTACATGAGTTTAGACAACGTCAACATCCATACTTTTAATGATTTGGGAGAAGCATTCATTAAACAACACAAGTACAATATGGACATGGCGCCTGACTGTGACCAGCTTAGGGCCATGGTTCAGAAAGACAGAGAATCATTCAAAGAGTATGCGCAGAGATGGCGCAAAGTGGATGCACAAGTGATTCCGCCCATGGAAGAGAAAGAAATGACCAAGATTTTTCTAAAGACGCTAGGAGCTTTCTACTATGAAAGAATGGTAGCAAGTGCCCCAAGTGATTTTACAGAGATGGTAGGAATGGGTGTCCACCTAGAAGAGGCAGTAAGAGAAGGCCGTTTGACAAAGGGTGAAGGATCTGGAGGTGTGAAGAAGCCATCTTACAGGTTTACAAAGAAGAAAGAGGGGGATACAAATGATGTTATGCAAGAGAGAAAGGTAAACGCTCCTAGAAGGAATTATCAGCGTCATCAGCAAGTCTCCTCAGTTACTCCTGTTATGAATGTCGCTCCAACTATCGTTGCTTATCAGAGACCATCCCAGCAGGAAAATCAAGGGTATAATTAGAGAAGGGAGAACTATGATCCTATTCCCATGAGCTATGCAGAGCTATTACCAGCATTGGTTCAGAAGAAGTTCGTCCAGACACGACCACCTCCCGCTGTACCATCACCATTGTTGTGGTATTACAAAGCAGACCAGACGTGTGCCTTTCATCAGGGAGCACCAGGGCATAGTGTTGAGAATTGTTATCCCTTGAGGACTGAAGTGCAAAGGTTGGTGAAGTCTGGAATTTTATCTTTCAAAGACGTGGGACCTAATGTGAAAGACAATCCTCTACCCAAGCACGGGGGAGTGAATGCTGTGAATATGGTGGCCGGTTGTCCAGGCGACTTTCGAATTTTTGACATTAATCTGGTTAGAGGGGATTTGGTGAAGATGCATGCAGATCTCTGTAAATTTAGTTATTATATGCATGACCATACCGGTTGTGCTGTTTGCAGTACAAATATACAGGGTTGCGAGAAGATGAATGCTGATTTGTAGGAGATGATGGATGAAGGTTTAATCCATATAATCAGGCCTAGGGCAGAATATGAAGAGAAATTGAATATGGTTTCTGGATGTCCGGGTGAATTCAGAATTTTTGATGTGGATCATTTGAATGAGGATCTAGTGCAGTTACATGCTACCTTCTGCCATACTGCTGGTCAGGTGGAACACCAATATGGATCTTGCATAATTTGTAGTCGAAATCCCCGAGGATGTTCTGTTGTGAGGGAAGGTGTTCAGTTGCTGTTAGACAATGGAACCATCAAGATCACGGGTCAGAGAGATGATTATCATGAGATTGATATGGTTGAAGTCTGTTTGATGGAAGAGTCAGAGGAAGAGTATGCCTCCGCAGATGAGTATTTTTCTTCAGACGAAGATTTGTTTGCCGGAAATGAATTTTTGATGGTTGATTGTGTTGAGGAAGGGGTGAATGTCATTGTACCTTGTTTTGGTGCACCCACTCATCTTGAGGTGGAGTACCATAGCAAACCAGCTGTTGTCCCATTGGTAATTAGTCTGCCAGGTCATGTTCCCTATGAATTAGATAAGGCTGTGCCTTACAAATACAACGCTACGATCTTAGAAGATGGGGTGGAGATTCCCATCCAGCCGATGCCAGATGTTGGAAATATAGCTGATAATAGCAGAGTGACCCATAGTGGTCGTGTATTTGCGCCGGTAATTCGAAGAGATGTTGTTGCTGGAAAGAAGATTGCTGAGAATGATGAGCCTAAGAAGTCTGCAGGAGGGACTAGTGGAGCTACATTAGAGAAAGAAGTGGATGATATCTTGAAGATAATTAAGATGAGCGATTACAGAATTGTAGATCAGCTATTGCAGACTCCTTCAAAGATATCTATTCTAGCCTTATTGATGAATTCCTCTGCTCATAGAGAATTGTTGATGAGAGTACTAGACTAGGCTTTTGTAGAGAATGACATGCCATTAGATTAATTCAGCAGCGTAATTGGAAACATTACGTCATGTAACAATTTGAGCTTTTGTGATGATGAGTTACCAGATGAAGGGAGGAATCACAACCTGGCCCTCCACATATCCATGAACTGTAAGAATGATTCGCTGTCCAATGTGCTAATTGATAACGGATCCGCACTGAATGGCATACCGAGAAGTACCCTCTTGAAGTTAAAGTATCAAGGAACATCTATGCGCCTGAGTGGCATCATTGTGAAGGCTTTTGATGGGTCGAGGAAATCTGTCATCGGTGAAGTGGACCTGCCCATCCATATAGGACCACATTTGTTCTTGATAACCTTCCAGGTTATGGATATTATTTCCGCATATAGTTGATTGCTTGGACGACCATGGATACACGAAGTAGGGGCTGTCACTTCAACTCTGCATCAGAAGCTAAAATTTGTGCGTGAAGGGAAGGTAGTGATCATAAATGGGGAGCAGGCGTGGTTGATATCCCATCTATCCTCTTTCAGTATTGTAAAAGCGGATGAGGCTGCTATTGGAACCCAATTCTAAGCCCTATCCATTGACAACATAAGGAGGAATGATAATTCTTTAGTTTCCCTGAAGGACACCAGCAGGTTGTGCGTAATGGTCATAATGCAGTTTGGGGACGACTGGTGGATCCACCCGTGAACAAGAACATAATTGGTTTGAGTTTTTCTTCGAAGAATGGCAAAGGCGGAAGTTTGAAGTCAAAGTCTCCTGTGAACAGTTATCATGATGTTTTCCGCAGCAGAGGCTACCTCCATCCAATTGGTTCTGGAATTAATGTTGTTGAAGAAGATGAAGCAGAGCAGGAAGTACTGAATTTTGTGACGCATGGAGTCTGAGTTCAGAACTGGGTCACCATTGATGTTCCTTCTTGCATACATATTTCAAAGTAATTTGTTTTATTAATCTGTTTCTTTCTTTGAAAAGCTTTTCACTCTGCCCAAGGAGAAAGTATTGTATGGGCTTATCCGTTTGCTTTGATTTTTAAGATCATTAATAAAAGTTGTCTTTGCTTCCAAAAATATGTCTTTATTTTCTGCTTTTTCTTGGGAAATGGTAATCAAATAAAAAACCCTTTCAAAATAAATGATAACTGAAAATTAATCTGCATGATCACTTGTTATATGTGTCAGTTTCTAAAAGCAATCATAAATCATATGTGCAGATTAATTAAAAAAACTGTTGAATACAATGACCCTGCACCCTCTCCCAACTTTGAATGTCTTGTGTTTGGGGATGAAGAAGAAGATTATGATGAGATTCCAGAAGAGGTCTCACGGTTGCTTGAGCACGAGGATAATACCATTCAGCCATATGAGGAGCCTTTAGAAGTGATTAATTTGGGTTTAGAAGAAGATCCGAAAGAGATTAAGATTAGAGCATCGTTGCATCTTGATGTGAAGAGCGGGTTGATTGAGCTGTTGAAAGAGTATGTGGATATTTTTGCTTGGTCTTATCAAGACATGCCTGGTCTAGATACAGACATTGTTAAGCATTATTTGCCATTGAAGCCAGAGTGTCCGCCAGTTAAACAAAAGTTGAGAAAAACCCACCCAGATATGGCAGTAAAGATCAAAGAGGAGGTCCTAAAGCAGATTAATGCTGGTTTTCTTGTGACGTCAGTGTATCCTCAATGGATTGCCAATATTGTCCCAATACCGAAAAAAGACGGAAAAGTCCGCATGTGCGTAGATTACAGAGATCTAAATAAAGCTAGTCCAAAAGATGATTTTCCATTTCCTCACATTGATATGTTAGTGGATAGCACAACAAAATTCAAAGTATTCTCGTTCATGGACGTATTTTCTGGGTATAATCAAATAAGAATGGCTCCAGAGGACATGGAAAAAACAACGTTTATCACACCCTGGGGAACATTCTGTTACAGAGTGATGCCCTTCGGGTTGAAGAACGCTGGTGCAACGTACCAGAGGGCTATGACAACCCTATTCCATGATCTGATGCACAAGGAAATTGAAGTATATGTTGATGATATGATTGCCAAATCCCAAACTGAAGAAGGGCATATAAAAGATTTGTTGAAGTTGTTTCAGCGTTTGAGGAAGTTTCGTCTCCGCTTGAATCCAAATAAATGCACCTTCGGAGTTAGATCGGGGAAATTGTTGGGTTTTATTGTTAGCCAGAAAGGAATTGAAGTTGATCCTGATAAAGTCAGAGCAATTCAAGAAATGCCAGCACCAAGAACTGAAAAGCAAGTCAGGGGTTACCTCGGGTGTTTGAATTATATTTCTAGATTCATTTCCCACATGACTGCAAAGTGTGAACCGATCTTTAAGTTGTTAAAGAAAGATCAAGGTTGTGTGTGGACGGATGACTGCCAAAGGGCATTTGAGAGTATTAAAGAGTATTTGCGTGAACCTCCTATCTTGCTCCCTCCCGTAGAAGGAAGACCGCTGATTATGTATCTAACGGTGTTAGATAAATCCATGGGTTGTATTCTGGGACAACAGGATGAAACGGGAAAGAAAGAGTTCGCCATTTATTATCTCAGCAAAAAGTTCACTGATTGTGAGTTGCGTTATTCCACGCTAGAAAAGACATGTTGTGCTTTGGCCTGGGCGGCAAAGCGTTTGCGGCAGTATATGTTGAATCATACCACTTGGTTGATCTCCAAAATGGATCCAATCAAGTATATTTTTTAGAAGCCTGCTCTTACGGGGAGAATTGTCCGATGGCAGATGTTGTTGTCTGAATATGATATTAAGTACCGCACTCAAAAATCTATTAAAAGTAGTGTGTTGGTAGATTACCTTGCTCACCAACCGGTGGAAGATCAACAGTCTGCAGAATTTGAATTCCCTGATGAGGATGTGATGTTCTTGAAAGTGAAAGATTGTGATGAACCATTGCCTGAGGAAGGCCCCGACCCTGAATCTCATTGGAGTATGATTTTTGATGGAGCGGTGAATGCTTATGGTAAAGGAATTTGTGTTGTGATTGTCACTCCTCATGGATCGCACATTCCTTTTACTGCGAGGCTAACATTTGATTGCACTAATAATATGGCGGAATATGAGGCTTGCATCATGGATCTTGAGGAAGCTATTGATCTCAGAATCAAAATTCTAGATGTGTATGGTGATTCAGCTTTGGTAATAAATCAGATTAAAGGAGAATGGGATACTCATCACCCTGGCTTGATCCCTTACAAAGATTATGCTAGAAGATTGCTACCCTTCTTCAATAAAGTTAAATTCCATCACATCCCTAGAGATGAAAATCAAATGGCGGATGATCTGGCAACTCTGGTTTCCATGTATCAAGTGAATTCTTAGAATGATATACCCCGTATTACAGTTCGACGGCTGGATATGCCTGCTCATGTGTTTGCGATAGAGGAGGTAGCAGATGAAAAACCTTGGTATTATGATATCAAGCATTTTCTTCAGACTCAGGAATACCCGATTGGTGCATCGAGGAAAGATAGAAAGACATTGAGAAGATTGGCAGGCAGTTTCTTCCTCAGTGAAAATGTGCTATACAAGAGAAATTATGACATGGTCTTGCTCAGATGCGTGGATAGACACGAAGCAGACATGTTGATGCATGAGATTCATGAAGGTTCATTTGGCACTTATGCTAATGGACATTCGATGGCTAAAAATATGCTAAGGGCAGGTTACTATTGGTTGACAATGGAATCTGATTGTTGCAAATTTGCAAAGAAGTGCCATAAATGCCAGATTTATGCAGATAAGATCCATGTGCCTCCGACACTTCTCAATGTAATTTCCTCCCCATGGCCTTTCTCTATGTGGGGTATTGACATGATCGGGATGATAGAACCCAAAGCTTCGAATGGACACCGTTTCATTTTGGTAGTGATTGACTATTTTACCAAATGGGTAGAGGCTGCTTCTTATGCCAATGTTACCAAACAAGTGGTTGTGTGTTTCATCAAAAAAAATCGGATATCCCAGTATGGTGTGCCGAGTAGAATCATCACTGACAATGGCTCAAATTTGAACAACAAAATGATGACTGAACTGTGTGAAGAATTCAAGATTGTCCATCACAATTCGTCTCCATACAGGCCAAAGATGAATGGGGCTGTTGAGGCTGCTAATAAGAATATCAAGAGAATTATCCAGAAAATGGTTATTACTCATAAGGATTGGCATGAAATGCTCCATTTTGCTCTGCATGGATATCGAACATCTGTCTGCACTTCAACAGGAGCAACCCCGTTCTCCCTGGTATATGGAATGGAAGTTGTACTCCCTGTTGAGGTAGAGATTCCCTCATTGCGTGTGATAATGGAAGCCAAGTTGACAGAGGCTGAATGGGTCCAGAACAGGTTTGACCAATTGAATTTGATTGAAGCGAAGAGGATGACAACTTTATGTCATGGGCGGTTATATCAGAAAAGAATGAAGAAAGCATTTGATAAAAAGGTCAAACCTCGTGAATTCAGAGAAGGCGACCTCGTGCTCAGGAAGATCATGTCTTTTAACATTGATTCTAAGGGCAAGTGGACTCCCAATTTTGAAGGCCCGTATGTTGTCAAGAAAGCCTTCACTAGTGGTGCATTAATTCTTGAAACTATGGATGGCGAGGAGTTCCCACGTCCCATGAATGCTGACGCAGTCAAGAAATACTTCGCCTAAAGAAATAAAAGAACAGCTCGCTAAGTTGAAAACCCGAAAGGGCGGCTTAGGCAAAAAGGAGCGTCTCGGTAGGCTGAAAACCCGAAAGGGTGGTATAGGCAAAAATTAGAGACATAAACAGAATAAATTTCCCGCTAAGTTGAAAACCCGCAAGGGCAGCTTAGGCAAAAGTTAGGGATTTTTCTTGGCAAGTAACTACGTCAGACAAGACTTGATCGTTGAAGCAACAATCTTCTCGAATCCTCACCATACTTCAACAAAAGTTGCTGCTCAGGACTTCAAAAGTTGTTAGGGGAATGGTGGTCATTGTATCTCAATGTATCTTTTCCATTATATATTACCATTTCCCAAACTTTGTAATCATCCATGAAGTCTCGCCATTCGCAGACTACCATTCTATTAATAAAATTCGAGCTTTTTCCCAATTCTTTATGTTCTTATTTTTATTTAGCTTGCAAAGACTTCATTTATTACTGATAATAACTTTCAAAGCAAAAAGATTAAAAAACAAAATTGACTTTTCAAAAAGAAAGACATCTTTACAATTCAATTTACTTTGGGATTTGTGATGAAACAATGACAACAAAAATGGCGATCCCTGGAATGAACAAACTCCGGTTGTTTTAAGAATATTTACTTCCTCCGTGAAGGTTTTTCTCAGGTCATCTTGTTGGTATATGCGCAATCTTTGTGTGTTTCTCAGATAATTAAAGACGATACCAGTTGGCGTAAGGTACAGTATTAGGTTTGTGATCCCATGATCCCCGGCCAAGTCTTGGTTCGCTTTTGATTTTGGGTTTGCATGGTCAGAAGCCTCTGTCCCAGGTTCCCCAGAGAAGTTTTCCCTCATATGATGAAAGGTTTTATTCCCTTGGTGTGCTAAGATATCGCTCTTTTTGCAGTATTGGCATTAGTGTTGACTTCTTGATTTCCCAGGAAGACTACACTAGGGCATCTTTTGTTGGAATAGGTTTGGTTGATATGAAGACTCAATCCAGTATTTTCCAGTGAAGGCCTTGTTTATTTGATAGAAGTCATTTTTCCCTAGTGAAAAACGTATCTTGGTTTCCCTTCGATGATGTGGTGTCGACCTCCCCAATGAAGTCAGCATGAAGTCCCCGGTAGAGGTCTCGATGATGAAGTATTGTCTCCCTTAGTGAAGTCCGTATGTTTTTCTTCCTTCGAAGTGGGCCTGATTTCCCCAGTGAATGTTTTGACAATTTGGTTTACATTTGCCTTATTCACAATCAGTATCGAAATCCCCAGTAGGAGTACGGACTGTGAAACATTTGTTTTCCCCATGGAAGTCTGTGTGTTATTCCCTGGGAAGGTTATCCCAGGGCATCTCTTGTTGGAATGAGTATTCATGATGAAAAGTTTTCAATCCTCAGTTTTTTTTCTCCAGGGAAGTGGGTTTGAATTCCTCAGTGAGGTTTAGTTGTCTCGACGTTAGTCTGCTTTATTTGAGACTAGTTTTGCAATCTTCAGTAGGCACGTTGTTTTTGGAAAACTGGTTTCTCCGATGAAAACAGAAGAAAGATGTTCTATCCCAGTATCTGTTTGATTTAGCTACATCCGGATTATGTTTCTCCTCAGTGAAGTTAGGACAGACAATATGTTTGGTTTCCGCAGTTGCTTTTACCTTTCTTGGATTGATCCTTCTGGTTGAAGTATAGACCAATGTTATTAGTACCTGAGGCAGTTTTGTTCGATTATGTATCCTTTTACCAGCATATGCATGATATCACTCATACATTCATACATGCATCATGCATTGTTACAAATCATTTTTTATTGACATTGTGTTCAAACCTTCCTGCAGCGCTCCTTGCTTAGTTGGATTTGGTTTTTCCTCTTGAGTTTATTTCTCAAAGGATGTATCTTCTTTGGCCGTCTTGCTCCAGTTTGTTTCTAATTGGATTCGTTGTTGCATGACAATATTATTTACTCTGGATTTCTGAGGACTTTGAGCTTTGATTTGTGCATTTATTTTGCACGAGAAGACTTTATCTCTTCAGCAGGAATAATGTGGCATTTCCCCAGGAAGTCATATCTCATTTCCCCAGGAAGTCATATCTCATTTCCCCAGGAAGTCATATCTCATTTCCCCAGGAAGTCATATCTCATATCCCCGGGAAGCCACATTTCTATCCCCAGAAAGTCGTTTCTTTTTGCAATCCTCCATGATAACAAGCAACAGGTATCTTTGTTTGAGAAACTCGTGCTTCCCTGTACAAGTCGACGTAACTTTTTTTGCTATTTCCTCTATGGGTGGTTAGCTTGCAGTCCATCGTCAGTTTACGCCAGTGGATGGCAAGACTTTCAAATTCACAGAAATTGCTCGTTGTGAAATCTTTGCAAGTGGAAGTCTCTTTATTTGAGACAGCTTACATATTACCCTTTCCAGGCGGAATTCCTTGGTTAAGGAAGAAGTTGAGACCCGTTCTAGGTGAAACACCAGAAGTTTGGGGAACATATGATATTTTCAAAATCTACCTTCAGTGAACGTTGGTAGTGCATCGGCAGTGAACGTCGGTGTTTCTTATCTTTTTGCTATCATCAGTGAACGGTGGTAGTTCCTCGTCAGTAAACGGCGATGGTATGATATTTTCAAAATCTACCTTCAGTGAATGTTGGTAGTGCATCGGTAGTGAACGTCGGTGTTTCTTATCTTTTTGCTATCATCAGTGAATGGTGGTAGTTCCTCGTCAGTGAACGGCGATGGTATGATATTTTCAAAATCTACCTTCAGTGAATGTTGGTAGTGCATCGGCAGTGAACATCGATGTTTATTATCTTTTTGCTATCATCAGTGAACGGTGGTAGTTCCTCGTCAGTGAACGGCAATGGTATGATATTTTCAAAATCTACCTTTAGTGAATGTTGGTAGTGCATCGGTAGTGAACGTCGGTGTTTCTTATCTTTTTGTTATCATCAGTGAACGGTGATAGTTCCTCGTCAGTGAACGGCGATGGTATGATATTTTCAAAATCTACCTTCAGTGAACGTTGGTAGTGCATCGGCAGTGAACGTCGGTGTTTCTTATCTTTTTTCTATCATCAGTGAACGGTGGCAGTTCCTCGTCAGTGAACGACGATGGTATGATATTTTCAAAATCTACCTTCAGTGAACGTTGGTAGTGCATCGGCAGTGAACGTCGGTGTTTCTTATCTTTTTGCTATCATCAGTGAATGGTGGTAGTTCCTCATTAGTGAACAACGATGGTATGATATTTTCAAAATCTACCTTCAGTGAACGTTGGTAGTGCATCGGCAGTGAACGTCGGTGTTTCTTATCTTTTTGCTATCATCAGTGAACGGTGGTAGTTCCTCGTCAGTGAACGGTGATGATATGATATTTTCAAAATCTACCTTCAGTGAATGTTGGTAGTGCATCGACAGTGAACGTCGGTGTTTCTTATCTTTTTGCTATCATCAGTGAACGGTGGTAGTTCCTCGTCAGTGAACGGCGATGGTATGATATTTTCAAAATCTACCTTCAGTGAATGTTGGTAGTGCATCGGTGTTGTACCCCAAAATTTGCCCTCCCATATTCTTCAAAGTTTTGACAAGCATCATCTCAATTTGCTCAAGTCTTCTCAAGGGTTGCACAGTTCAAACACCCTCTTAAGCCAGTCAAACTAAGGTTTTGGTTCTTGCAAGGAAGTTGAGGTTTTCAAGGGCTCAATCAAGTCACATATGCCTATATACATTGTCAAGCATCTATATGCCAAGTTTCAAGGCTCACAAGGTCAAGTTGCACAGTCAAAAAACCCTAATTGCTTCACAATCAACTGCAGGGGCAAAATGGTCATTTGGCAGTCAAAAGTCAAAAAAAATTGTCAACATCTTATTTTGAAGCCACATTCATCATTTGGTCAAATCTTGACCATGATTTCACAAGAATGGCTCAAAAATCATCAAGGTGTCAAAAGTTTCTATTTTTGGACAGTTGAAAAGTCAACTGTAACTTGACCAAGGCATAACTTGTTCATGGTTCATCAGAAAAATCCCATCCAATGCTCATTTTGAAGGGGGTGACATTTCCTACAACTCATCTTCACATTCCAAGTCCAAGAAATGCACTCACAAAAAGTTATCAATTTCAACATTATAGGTCATTTTCAAAAGTCAACAAAAAGGAATTTTAAGTCAAAGACCATAACTTGAGATTGGTAAATCAAAATGACATTGGACCAAAGGCATTGGTTAGAGGACTTCAAGACCTTTCCAAAATGTCTAAGAACATGTTCATATGATCAAAATTGAGCAAAATATGCATTGGAGAAGTTGGGAAATTTTGGTGAAATGGCAAAAGTCAACTATCCTTGAAACTTCAATTTTTGACAAAAGGGCCCACTTTTTTCCACTTGATTCAGCTTTGCCATGCCACCCACGTGTCCCATGATTTATTTCAAGATTAAAAATTAATTTTTCTATTTTTATTTAATTTTATTGATTTAATTCATTTTAAATCCATAAAATTCAAATAAAAATCAAAAAAATTAATCAAAGGATATCTTGTGGTTTGAATGACCTTGATGCATCATAAGTCACATACCAAATTCTTGCCAAGCCTATTATGAGCATGAAATTCAAATTTTGAACAAAAATGGCAAGTTTCTTTAATGGTGGTTATGGAGAAATCCAAAACTTCATTGCAAGGGTTAAAGGCTCATAATATTGCTTGATTCTCATTCGCACACATATATGCAAATGTGCCAGACCAAAGACACGACCTAGAGACTCCTGAAACAGCAGAACCAAATTCAAAAAACTTGAAGAAAAGTCACAAACTGAAATCAATCTTCCAGTGCAATTCAGACATTTTCTTTGATCCAAACACACTCCCAACACTCCCAGGAAGGATTTGCACTCATAAACAAGCCCCAACACTCAGGGAATTGTCCACCATCATCGTACGGTTTGCACATATTTTTTTGAATTACATATCATTATTCATGCGCGTTTGATGTGTTTTGTGGATTGTTTCATGTTCATAGAACTCACAGGAAGCTAATGGTAGGGTACAATTGCTCTGAGAGCTCCTGAAACGCAAAACACCATTGCTAAGTTCTAGGGTTTCAAAGCTTTTGAATTGGGGTTTTTCACATAGTGTAAAATTAGACCTCAAGACATATATGGTCAAACTCGTCAGGACAAGACGAATCGATTGATACCATCGCGCCTTTTTTATATCATCTGTAACTCTAATCGCTATTCTTGGCAGTTTTGGTTTGTGGGGGTTTAAAACCCCCGCTATCTTGTTTTTGTTTTATAGGAAAAGATGAAGAAGGTGATTACGTGGAAGAACATGGGTGGCCCATTCAAATATTATACGCGCGTTTTCTTGTTTAGCATATGCGTGTTACTTTTCCATATTATTTTCTTTGCCCACTATAATGACAAGATACAGCGCTTGGTTTAGTGGAGAGGGACGTGGCTAGGCATCACTGGGACCTGGGTTCGATTCCCAGGTCCCCTCAAAATCCCATATTATTTTTTCTTACATACTTGTGTGCAGGCTTCAAAGAAGGCTTATCATGCGCCTCACAAATCCAAAGCGCCAAGTGTCTCCAGGTGCAAATCCAATGGCCACGAGGGAAGGAGCATCATGTTCTCAAGTCAACACAGGCGCAGGCAATCTCCAAAGTCAAACAAAGCTGGCTTCCTGATGGGCCTCAGATTCCAATTTAACACTCCCAATTCTGGCCCATACCCCCCTTGGGTTTGCAATTTTATTTTGTTATTTTATATTTTATTTGTCTTATTTTTATTTTTTCCCTTTTATTAACTATTAACATAATTAATATTTTTAATATAAAAATCAAAAAAGAACTAACATTATTATTATTATTATTATTAATTTCATTTTATTTTTGCAAATAAAATACTAACAAATAAAATAGTTTAATTAGGTCAATTTTAATTTCTTTTTCTTTACAATAACTAAAATAAATTTAGAATTAGGTTTATTAACTTTTAATTTTATTTCCTTTTATTTTATTTCATTAAAAACATAAAAATACAAAAATATTTTCTTTTAATAAATTAATTAATTAGTTTAATTTTAATTTCATTTAATCACAAAAAAAGGACAAAAAATTCATTTCTTATTCAAAAGGGTCAAAACCCTTAGAACGTTCCCGATTAAATTTTACATTCGCGCATTTTTATTTCTTTTGATTATATTTTGTATTTGTACAGAGGATGTAATAGTAATTAGGATTTTATTGCTTTCTTTAATTTTCTCGCACTTTATTTTACAAAACGGGTCTTTGTTTTTTGGCGATGTATAGACCCGCGCCTTGTAATAGTTAGAATTTACATTTCTGCAATTTACTTTCTGCACCCCTAACTGTTAAATGCATGAAAGAATGTATGTAAATAAAATTAATCCGTAGCTCACAAATAACATGTACAAAGACAATTAACTGAAAAACAACACACAAAGCACATGCCACTCATAGGGTACGCTTCACTCGTTGCCTCGAAACGTGGTCATCAAGTATAGGACGTCTTAGAGGTCACCCTTTGTCTAAAGATCCAGTTGCCTCGAAACGGTTGCCTCAGATAAAAGGATCTAGGATATTAGGGTTACTTCTAAGGTGTCCTACCATTGCTTTGGTGACCACACATGTCCCTTAATCGAATTGACCCGAACACCTCCAACGATGGTGCTACCTACCTCTCAATGGTGGGATAGCACTATCTAAAGGACTCTTACACGGCTTAATTCCTTAGGGTAGGTAGATGACTCATAGGTACTTGCTCTTTTCAAAACAAAAAAAAATACTTTTCACACCTTACACTTTCAAAAAATTTTCAAACAATACTTCATACACTCTTGAGGACAGATACAAGAGTTACTTAGAAATTTTTCAAATGAGACTATTTTTCAAAACCCACACACACTTGAAAAGCAAACAATCTTTTGAAAACATAAGAGCAAGTATCTAAGAGCCCGTGGATAACCACGGATAGAAAGGGTGCTAACACCTTCCCTTTCTATAAATCTACCTCCCGAACCGAGAAACATTCTCGAATAAGGAATTTTGCTGTGCTTTTGTCCTTTCCATGTTGGAGAACATAAAAGAAGGTGGCGACTCTTGCTTACCGCGACATTTCGCGAAACCAGCTTAAAAAACAGTCAGTTCTATTTCCACCGATCACAGAACTGGAGACTCTGCTGGGGAATATTGAAGTGAGGTGTACCTTAGGATTAGATCATACTTATGTTTTCAATTGTTGTGCTTTGATTGCTTTATATTTGTGGGCTTTGCATCGGCGTTTCATAGATCCTAACCCGGATCTGGGGACACCCTTTTAGGTAGCATAAGCTGTGAGGGACCTGTCCAGCGTAGACCGACACGGGTGAAGCAGTGGCTACATTGGTGTGGCACCTTGGTCTGTACCGATATCCCTTGTGTTGCAACGAGGAGAATATGGGTCTTCTGAGGAGTCATTAAGCACCAACCGACCTTAGAACCCTAATGTGACCCAACTTGGCCATAGAACAGTAGCAGTATGCTACACCCATTGAGGCTAAACTCTCGCGATGGTTCTGGCCACAAGAAAAGATTGCGATGCTGGAGTTATGACCGATTGAGGGTAGTCAGTGATATTGGGATCCTCTAGAACCCGGTTACTTTTGATAGGACAGGTCTTAACCAACGAAACTGAAAGAGGGTAGTACCTGAACTTCATGCTGGCCTAAGCTCTAAGGGCTGTCTGGTGTGACTTGTGTGCCTTATCATGTTTTCCTTTGTGAATACTTGGGGTGTGCTTTACCATAACATCATACCATCATTTCATTGTATGCATCCTGCATAAGGACTGACCTATTTCAAAGACGGGAGGGTTTCACCTTTGCTCTGTTTTGTAGGACATCATGATGCCTATACGAAGGAACACTATCCGGATCAACTTTGTTCACCCACCTGATTTGCTTAAAGAGTTGGTTGACAGAATTCCAAACACTGCTTCCTTTATCCAGAGGCATGGTTCTCTTCTCGGTTTAGTCACTTCAAAGTGGGACCAACAACTGATGAGTGTCTTGACCCAGTTTTATGATCCCTTGTACAACTGCTTCACCTTTCAAGACGTCTAGCTGGTCCCTACCCTGGAAGAATTCTCTGATTTTCTTGGTATCCCTATCTTGGATCAGACTCCCTTCACTGGCTGGGAAAAGGCTCTTAGACTTGAGGAGATTGCAGCAGCACTACCTTTGACCAACAAGGAGGTAATGGACAACTGGGTGACTAGAAGCGGAGTTAAGGGCTTCTTGGCTAAGTTTCTGGTTGGTAAAGCTAACAGTTTCTGGAATGACTTAGACGTCAGGGCGTACGAGGACATTCTGGCTCTCTTAATCTATGGTCTAGTATTGTTTCCAAATCCTGATAACTTTGTCAATATCAATGCCATAAGGATCTTCATGTCTCGGAACCCTGTACCCACTCTTTTGGGTGATATCCTGCAACAACTCTATGCTCGTACTTCCCGAAGACGAGGAACCCTGTGGTGTTGTACTCCTTTGTTAGTGAGGTGGTTTATTTCGCACCTCCCCAAGTTCGTGCTGAAGAACCAAGAAGAAAGAGGCTGGGCTCATAGGTTAATGTCTCTCACTGATAATGACATCATTTGGACTCTCAGAGGTTTAGATGAGGTGGCTGTTATTGATCGTTGTGGAGAATATCCTAATGTTCCATTGATTGGTACCCAGGGCGGAATCTCTTATAATCAATGTTTAGCTCTCCGTCAGTTTGGAAGAGCCAGAAGAGCAGGGCCTCATGAGATGTTGGTACCTCACATCAATTTTGAGTTTCAGGTAGATAGTGACAAACTGTGCCGTAGATTCATCAAAGCTTGGGACAGAATTCACAAAGCTGACCCACATGAGTTGGGACCGAAGACTTCTCTACCAATGGAACCCTATTACAGATGGGTTCGCATCCGTGCTCAGAAGTTAGGTATGCCATATGAAGTTGTCAGGCCTATCATTCTTGAAATTCCTGATGGAGACGGGGTTCCTCCAACCATACTCCCTCCTCAAATACCCACTGATGTTGATACACTAAAGAGGTCTTGGGCGCAACTACAGGAAGAGCGGGATTATTATCGGGAAAAGTTCAACGAACAGGAACAGAAGATCCAGAAGCTGACCAAGCAATTGGAGAATGAGCGGACCCTGAATGACTATATCCGTACTGAGAAGAGGAGGCCATGGGAGCACTGATGGGCTTTAGATGTTTCTTTTACATCTTTTATTTCCTTTTTAGTATTTTCATTCTTGTAACGCCTAAGGGCAAATTGTTGAAAAATTTAAAGTTTGAATCTAATAAAGTGTGTTCCTTTTGTCTACAAAGTTGATTCCCGATTGTCTTTGAAAACATAATTCATACGTGTTGTACCCCAAAATTTGCCCTCCCATATTCTTTAAGAAATTGCCAAGTCAAGCTGCAAAATTCCCCAAGGGTTGCACAGTGCAAAGATCTCCTATACAGTCAAAATTAGGGTTTGTGTGCTGATCAAGAAAATGAAGCTTTCAAAGGTCCAATCAAGTCTCATATGTCTACAAATATGGTCAAGCATCCTCATATCAAATTTCAAGGCTTTCAGCACAAAAATGCACAGTCAAAAACCCTAATTGCACTACAGTCAACTGTAGGGGCAAAATGGTCATTTGACAATCAAAAGTTCCAATTTTTGGTCAACATATCATTTTGAAGCCATAAACATCATTTGATCAATGCTTGATCATGATTCTCAAAATTTGGCTCAGAAATCATCAAGATGCAAAAGTTTCCTTATTTGGACAGTTGAAAAAGTCAACTGAAATTGACCAGGGCATAACTTTCACATGGATTGTCAGAAAAATTTCATCCAAAGCTCATTTTGAATAGAAAGACATTTCCTACAACTCATCTTCATACTTCAAGTCCAAGAAATGCTCTCACAAAAAGTTATCAATTTCAACATTATAGGTCATTTTCAAAAGTCAACAAAAAGGGACTTTAAGTAAAAGGCCATAACTTGAGATTGGTAAATCAAAATGACATGGGACCAAAGACATTGGTTAGAGGACTCAAAGACCTTTCCAAAATGTCCAAGAACATGAGAAAAGCTTAAACATTGAGCAAGTTATGCCTTGTGGAAGTTGGGAAATTTTTGGATATTTTGAAAAGTCAACATTGATTCAAAAGACCTAAAATTGCTAATGGGCCCATGTTTCTTCCACAATTCATCATGCCAAGCATATGCACGACCACTTGGCCCAAAGGGAAGTATTTTCTCATTTTTTATTTATTTATTTGAATTTTTATTTATAATAATTCACTTAAATCAATTAAATATGTGAAAAATATTTAACTTAACCTAACAAATCTTTTTGTAGATGTTTTAAACTCAAGATTTCGTGCATATGCAGATAAGGAAAGATTTGGAGAGATTGGAGATGATTTGAACCAAAAGCACATGAAAAAAGATTGAAAAAATCTTAGAAAATCAAATTTCCAAAATCAATGAATGCAATGGATTTGATTGATTTTTCTTGACCTAATGGACTCAATACAAAAGCCTGAATACAACCCTAGTGCAAGAACACACGCAGCTGCTCAACAAAGCCATAACCAAACTTGAAATTTTTCTCAAAAAAGTCAATTCTGAAAACTCTCTTCTAGGGCGATTCAAGGCAGAATTTCTATTCCAATAGCTTCCTTGGAGATTACTGAACATATTCCAATCAAAGACAACCATCAAAACTCAAGGAATTGGGATGATGAAGAAGATGAGTCCGTGGCAAGACGTGATAGGGTGATTTGAAATTCGCGCGCTTTAACCCACTAACATTCTTGCTTTTATTTATTATATTTGTTTGTTATTATATGTTAAACGTGCAAGTGTTGGTTCAGTGGCAAACGCGTTGGTGGGAAAGGTACATGACCTGGGTTCGAGCCCCAGGTCTTCCATGTTCCCATATTATTTTTCAATAACAATTCCCATGCGCTTCAAGGCTGCAGACGCACCATACACCTTCTCCACCAAGCCATCCACGCGTCCATCAGGATCAGATCAAAGGCTATGAATTGAGAGACACGGTGAGTCCCAGTCAACGCTTCAACATGCTACCTAGCAAAAGTCAAACAGGCCAAGGTTGTTGGGCCAGAATTTCCATAATCATACCTCCACTTTGGGGACTACCACCCCCTAGGTTTGCCATATCTTTTCTTTATTTAATTTAATTATATTTCTTTTAATAATTGTTTTGTCCAATTTAATTAAATATTTTCACAAAATACAAAAACATCCTAAAAAATCAGAAAAAAGAATTAAATAATAAATATTTTTGTTTTAATATTTTCATGAATAAATTTGCATGTAATTAAATTTAGTTTTAAATTAGGTTAATTTTAATTCTTTTGATAAAAACCAAAAAAATGTAGAACTAGGGTTTAATTAATAATTTTTCACCCTTTTTATTTTTCTTTCAAATAATTAAATATTTTATTTATTTTTATAATCAAATTTGCATGTAAAAATTAGGTTTAATTTAGGTTAAAAAACTTCAATATTTTATTAACAAGTTAAAATAAAATAGAATTAGGGTTAGCGTTTAATCGCAATTAATTTTTTCTATTAAGTCCTAAAAAACATAAAATACCAAAAAAAATTCTTGCTTTCTTTTTGATTAGTTCATCGTTAATTCAATTTTTGCAAAAGGGTCCAACGCCCTCGTTTCGTTTTAATTCTTATTAATTCGCATCTATTTTATTTCATTATAATACTTATGTATCTCTCCCGAAGCCATGTATTTAATTACTCGTACTCTTTAATTCTTTTATTTTCTTTTAATTTCTTTATTTTCCGTCAAATCGGGTCCTGGTTAATTTTGGCGATGTGGACCCGCGCCGTTTGTAATAGCTTAGAATTTACCTTTCCCGCAAACATTATAACTGTTAATCAAGAGCATGAAAGAATGTATGGACAAAAATAAAAACAAGCGTAGAACACCAATAATATGACAAGAAAAATGCAAATGAAAACGACACACAAATCACACACCACCCCTAGGGTACGCCTCACTGTTGCCTTGCCTCGAAAGGTGATCGTCGAGTAGAGGATGTCTTAATAAGTCCTCATGATCCGGGAATCTGGCATGAGGGTAGCTTCTAAGGTGTCTTCCCATTGCTCTGGTGATCACCATGTCCCGAACCTCGAATTGACCCGAACACCTCCAACGGTGGTGCTACCTACCTCTCAATGGTGGGATGGCACTACTTTAAAGGACATTTACACAGTCGAATTCCTTAGGGTAGGTAGACGACTCTAGATACTTGCTCTAATTTCAAAAACAAATCAAAAACACTTTTCACACCGACACCTTTTCAAAAAGCTTTCGAAAGCAATTTTTCAAACACTCTTGAGGACCGATACAAGAGTCGAACTGGAATTTTCAAAGAAACTTTTTAAAACCCACATTTGAAAAGCAAACAAACCATTTTTGAAAACACAAATGAGTAAGTATCTAAGAGCCCATGGATAACCATGGATAGAAAGGGTGCTAACACCTTCCCTTTCTATAATCTACCTCCCGAACCGAGAGCAATCTCTTTAAGGAATTTTTCTGTGCTTTCGTCCTTTCCATTTGGAGAAAATAAAAGACGGTGGAGACTCTTGCTTCCGCGACATTTCGCGAACCAGTGTTAAACAGTCAGTTCCAGATCCACCGATCACAGAACTGGCGACTCTGCTGGGGAATAATATAAAGTGAGGTATACCTTAGGGCTAGTTCATAACTGTGTTTTCAATTGTATTGACTTGCCTGCTTTAAATTTGTGGGTTGCATGGGAGTTACATAGATCCTAACCCGGATCTGGGGATACCCTGTTTAGGTAGCATAAGCTGTGAGGGACCTGTCCGGCGTAGACCGACACAGGTGAAGCAGTGGCTACGTTGGTGTGGCACCTTGGTCTGTACCGATATCCCTTGTGTCGCAACGAGGAGAATATGGGTCTTCTAAGGAGTCATTAAGCACCAACAGACCTTAGAACCTTAAATGACACAACTTGGCCATTAGAACAGTAGCAGTATGCTACGCCCATTGAGACTAAACTCTCGTGATGGTTCTGGCTGCAAGAAAAGATTGCGATGCTGGAGTTATGACCGATTGAGGGTAGTCGATGATATTGGGATCCTCTAAGAACCCGGTTACTTTGATAGGACAGGTATGAACCAACCAACTGAAAGAGGGTAATACCTAGACCTCATGCTGGCCTAAACTCTAAGGGCTTCTCTTGTGTGACTTGTGTGCCTTCGTACTTGACTGTCTGCATGCTTGTTACCTAACACCTGTTTCTTGCAGGTTTTGTTTTAGTCCTTAACTGGGATTCATGACAGGTTTTATTTGAGTTTCTTGCAGGTTTTGTTTATAGTCCTTAATTGGGACTCATAACAGGGTTTACCTACAGCACCCCATGCATACCATAGCATCATACCATTGCATACATCTTAACCCATTTCAAGGATCTCAAGAGCTTGTGATGCAGGTCATGATGAATCAAACATCTAGCAAGGGGCAAGAAGGATTTATTTTCCTCTAGCCAAGGTTGTCAGGGGCTATGACCCACTCGATATGGTGAGCCTTGACCCTTGAAGAAGGACTCTCAACAACATGAAGTTCCTTCAATCAAGCTACCAGATTCTAACAATTTTCTTGTCTACCCCGCGAGATCCTTGGAAACATTGCATGCATATCATACATATCATTGCATAACAGGTACCCTTTCTCTGCAGGTTACTTACCTTCTTCGCTGTTTATTTCAGCATTTCTCGTCATGAATCCTGAATCCTCAACCGAGCACACTATCAAGGCCCTCCAGGCTCAGAACGCCCAGTTCCAAGGGCTGATCATGAATTTGACCCAGGGGCAACAAGATCTGAAGGCTTTGCTCTTGAAGAAGGAAAAGAAGAAGAAGAGGACTGTTTTGTTCAGCCCTAGACGCAGATCTGGGAACACATTGCAGACTGAAACTGAGAGGACTACTCCATCTGTGAGGGAAAGCAGTCACCATGAGAGAGAGGTGCCTAGTCCAGTGGTCTCCGACAACGAGACAGATTTCAACAACGAACAATACCCTCCTGCTGACGACAAGTACAAGCAGTTGGAAGACCGTTTGAATGCTATGGAAATACAACATGTACCTGGGCTGGATTTTGGAGATCTGGGTTTGTCTACTGGTGTGATCATCCCTCGGAAGTTCAAAGCACCATCCTTCACTAAATATGACGGGGCGTCTTGCCCCAAGCTACATCTCAGGTCCTATGTTCGGAAAATCCAACCATACTCAGCGGATAAGAACTTGTGGATCCACTTCTTCCAGGAAAGTCTTTCAGGGACTCACCTCGAATGGTTCTATCAGCTGGATGGGACCAAAGTTCGTAACTGGGAGGAGTTGGCAACTGCTTTCTATAAGCAGTATCAATATAATGCCGACCTTGCTCCTACACGTACCCAACTCCAAGGTATGTCGTTAGGATCAAGTGAAGGTTTCAAGGAGTACGCACAAAGATGGAGAGACCTTGCTGGAAGGGTGCAGCCTCCATTAACTGACCGGGAACTCGTTGATATGTTCTTGGGGACCCTATCCGGGCCATTCTTCAATCATCTCATTGGTAATTCATCTGCAGGATTTACCGACCTCATCCTGACTGGCGAAAGAATTGAAGCTGGTATCAAGAGTGGGAAAATTCAAGAGGCCACACCTTCTGATACTCACAAAAAGCCTTACACGGGAAAGAAAGAATCTAATGCTGCATACAGCCAAAAGAGTCGTCGTGACCAACATGCAGGGGCAGTCATGATCTCTGGTTCTGCACCACGCCGCCAACCACAAAGAGGAAATCAGCGAAGGCCGGACGAGCCTAAAAGACAATTCACCAACATTAACATGCCATGGTCACAAGCATTGCAGCACATGTTGAAGATGAACCTGATTGCAGTGATCAACCCTCCTGCAAACCCCAAGACCTCCTCTCCAAGCTACAATCCAGAAGCAAGGTGTGCTTATCATTCTGATAGCCCGGGGCACGATACCGAGGATTGTTGGGCGCTGAAATACAAGATTCAGAATATGATCGATGCTACAGAGATTGAATTCGAACCTGCCGAGACTCCCAATGTGATCACTGCTCCCTTGCCAAAACATGGCTAGGATTGAGAGATTTTTGTTCATTTGAATTCAAGTTGTATTTTTCCTTTCTTGATAAACAATTGTCATGTTAAACTCTTTTATTTCATGAATGCATTACACATGTCTGCCTTGAATTAATTATGTTTACTGTATTTAAAACTGCTTTCATATTTTTGTGATGATCAACTCTTGGCTGAAAATTCTAAACCTCTTGAGGGAGGATGACGAAAATGATACCGCAATCTTTACAGTATGCTTTTGAACAGACCCCGCTGATGAGGTACAGGCATTGTTTCAAATCCTAAACACTGGAGTTATAAGGATGATAATCCCTCGTCAACCCCTCTGAGCCAAAGAAGTAGGAGTTTTTATTTTCGAAATTTAAAACCCTTAATCATAACCTGGGGCAGGGTAGTCTCTCAGTTGATCCAAGTGCATGACGAATGGCACCAAAAAGATCCTTACAAAACAACGAAAGACAGTGATGGTTCTGAACAATCAATAAAGAAAGGCAGTCATTACAAAATCAAAAAAGAAGCCCATTAAGTCAAAACCTGAAAAAGGGACTTACGAAACTGGGGCATCCCGCTGACTGTAATTCCAAAAAAGGAAACAGTTCAGGCAAAAAAAAAGAAAGGGATAACAAAAATCAAGAAAGAGGTCTCACAAACCCTCAACAAAAGCAAAAGTGACTGCCTAGTCAGAATAAATCATCAATGTCCGAATCATCACCGGAAAATCAGAGCAAAGACTCAAGCAAGGTCTAACGTATGATCAACTGAGTTTAGGTTTGGAGAATATCACGAAGAATGGGTGGGTATAAATAATTTGAGACTTTATCCTTTGTTTCTTAAACCGTGAACCCGGCCACGATATAATCCTTAAAAGTCCTAGCTGAAGCATGGATTAGTTCGAAAGCATACTGTTACGAAGGTATCCTGACTCCCGAAGGTTTGCTGTAAAATCTTGAGTTGACACCGCACTGTATTACAAAAAATGCATTTTTCAAAATTCAAAGACAGACATAGGCTTTTGCATTCTTAAAATAACCTTGTTTGCATATGACTATTTGTTTGAACAGCAGGGAAATTCGCACGATGAACACCTTGTGAACAGAAGTACCTCCAATCAAGGGGCACAGTAGGAGCATTGCCCAATATCTGGGGCATGACAAAATACTTCCAACAGGGGCAACTCCCTACATTCTGAGAGCATGGACATAGTCGAAAACATACTACGCATAATCAAAGACCCGCTAGGTTGACACACCTAGGCAAAAACAAGGGCTTCCCGGCGAACCAAAAGGGTTCGGGCAAAATGAAGGGATGAAAATGGAAAAATATGTACACCCGGCAAGTCGAAAACCTGAAAAGGCGGCTTGGGCAAAAATGGGTATCCCGGTGGACTGAAAACCCGAAAGGGCGGTCCAGGCAAAAGTTAGGGATCAAAGCGTACGACTATGTTCTGGTATCTCGTCACTTGTCTACCCGAAGATTTGTCAAATTACCCCCATAGGTATCCTCTTCCCTCACCTCTGAAGCAGGGGCAATAATAAGTTATCCAGGCGATCCAATTGCTCTGTCAACCAAAGTACAAAGGAAAGATCAACATAAGGATGATTACCATCTACCTTTACAAAAATTCTAGATCGTGGGTTAACGTCCGAAGCCAAACAGGACAATCATCCACTTAATCAAAATCATGCAACCCTACACCGGTTCTTTCTCAATGTTCAGACGAAGTCTTACACGGAATCACCCTCCACGAGTAACCTTACCCCGGTTCATCCAGAAGTTTTACACGAACTTATCCCGAAGCAACCTTACCCCGGTTCATCAAGAAATCTTACACGGATCTATCTCAAGGTAACCTAACCCCGGTTCCCCCAGAAGTCCCACACGAACTTATCCCGAAGCAACCTTACCCCGGTTCATCAAGAAATCTTACACGGATCTATCTCAAGGTAACCTAACCCCGGTTCCCCCAGAAGTCCCACATGGACTTACCACAAGTAACCTTACCCCGGTTCATCAAGAAATCTTACACGGATCTATCTCAAGGTAACCTAACCCCGGTTCCCCCAGAAGTCTCACATGGACTTACCACAAGTAACCTTACCCCGGTTCATCAAGAAATCTTACGCGGATCTATCTCAAGGTAACCTAACCCCGGTTCCCCCAGAGGTCTCACATGGACTTATCTCAAGTAACCTTACCCCGGTTCATCAAGAAATCTTACACGGATCTATCTCAAGGTAACCTAACCCCGGTTCCCCCAGAAGTCTCACATGGACTTATCTCAAGTAACCTTACCCCGGTTCATCAAGAAATCTTACACGGATCTATCTCAAGGTAACCTAACCCCGGTTCCCCCAGAAGTCTCACATGGACTTATCTCAAGTAACCTAACCCCGGTTCCTCCAGAAGTCTTACATGGACCTATCTCAAGATGACCTTACCTCGGTTCGTCAAGAAGTTTAACACGAACTTATCCTGCGGCAACCTAACCCCGGTTCCCCCAGAAATCTTACATGGATTTAGCAAGATAACCTCACCCCGGTTCATCAAGAAGTTTTACACGAACTTACCTCACCAGGCAACCCTACACCGGTTCCCTCTCTTCAAGATGCAGTTTTACATGGACTCGTCATCAAGCAACCCTACACCGGTTCCCTCTCTTCAAGATACAGTTTTACATGGACTCGTCCCCAGAAACCCTACACAGGTTCTCCCTTTCCAAAAACGAAGTTTTACACGAACTCATCACCAAAGCAACCCTACACAGGTTCCTTCTCCATTTTCAGATGCGGTTTTACACGAACTCATCAGCAGGCAACTCTACATAGGTTCCCTCTTTCAACTTACAAAATTACAGTTCAAAACCTCCCCAGGAGAGTCCAATCCAAGTTCCCCAGGAAAGTTGGAATTCATACCCCCAAGCAGCAAGCTTATCCCCAGTAGATTCTGGAAGCTTACCCTCGCAGAGCACGAACGCGTCGTCCGGCTTTATTTAAAGAGTTATTTCCTTAACAGGATATAACTGGGTTATCCTCATCCAAAAGCCACGGAAAGGGCGTCCTCGACGAAGTCTCCTTATCCCCAGCGAAGTCTATCAACACTTCCAGCACAACAAGGATATCCTCAGCAAGTTATCAACAATTCAGCAAAGCATCTCTATCCCCACAGAGTATTGCTTCCCAGCATGGTCGCTAGAGTATCTTTTCTCCCCGTAGAATCTTCCATTTGCCAAGTTTATTCCGCAGCGGAGTCATCTTCTCCTACCGGTATTCTTGCAGTTATCATCCCCAGCGGAAGCAAAATCAATACTGCAACATCAGCCCAGGATATGACTTCCCGGCACCCGTCAAGAATTTAATTTCCTAGACGAAAACATACATTCATAAAACATCACATACATCATTATAGCATGCATAGACGCATCATATCATACAAATCTCATTTATGTTGAGAACATCATTGCTTGACCCATATCATGCATTGCATATGACTGACCTTTACCTTTCAGGAAAGATGCAGTTGAAACTCTCAATCATATTGCAAGACCTAGACCGGTTCAGTTAATCGACTCTAAAGATTTCTTATCCAGTCCCAGGCCTTCTCTAGTCCAGCTAAATCGACTCCCAACAGATTTTTATGATGAAGACTCAGTAGAAGTTATCAGATGGTTCCCTCTCCAATGGTGCGTGAGGTGATAATTCCTTTTTTCTATGGTTCCCTCTCCGACGGTGAGTGAGGTGATAATTCCCTATGGTTCCCTCTCCAATGGTGCGTGAGGTGATAATTCCTTTCCTAATGGTTCCCTCTCCAATGGTGCGTGAGGTGATAATTCCTTTCCTATGGTTCCCTCTCCGACGGTGAGTGAGGTGATAATTCCTGTTCAGATGGTTCCCTCTCCAATGGTGCGTGAGGTGGTAATTCCTTTCCTAATGGTTCCCTCTCCAATGGTGCGTGAGGTGATAATTCCTTTCCTAATGGTTCCCTCTCCAATGGTGCGTGAGGTGATAATTCCTTTCCTATGGTTCCCTCTCCGATGGTGAGTGAGTTGATAATTCATGTTCAGATGGTTCCCTCTCCAATGGTGCGTGAGGTGATAATTCCTTTTTTCTATGGTTCCCTCTCCGACGGTGAGTGAGGTGATAATTCCCTATGGTTCCCTCTCCAATGGTGCGTGAGGTGATAATTCCTTTCCTAATGGTTCCCTCTCCAATGGTGCATGAGGTGATAATTCCTTTCCTATGGTTCCCTCTCCGACGGTGAGTGAGTTGATAATTCCTGTTCAGATGGTTCCCTCTCTAATGGTGCGTGAGGTGATAATTCCTTTCCTGTGGTTCCCTCTCCGATGGTGCGTGAGGTGATAATTCCTTTCCTATTGGTTCTCTTCCTGATACTGTGAAGATGGTAATTCCCACCAAGATTTTTCTCAACGAGCGTTGTTGAAGTTAAAGTCACCCAAGGTTCTCTTACCGTTCATACTAAGATAGTAACCATCCCTGGTTCATTCATCATCTTGTGAAGCTCCAAACTCAGCTCCTGTAACCAGTCAGGACATATCTATGCCAAGCATCTGAAATCAACTCCTGCAACGTGTCAGGTACCCATGTTTCTTTTGCAGGTATGCAGGTTCTCGATAAGGAATCTCTTACGCAATCAACACCCAGATGGCATCTATAAGCCCATCATCCTATTTATCAATCTCCAAATGGCATCTGTAAGCCCATTCCCATCATCATTGCTACTATGTGAGCGCAAATTTCTGGGCACTCTAGTGTTCAATCATCTTCCACCCTCGGATTACGAAAGGCACGTCAGCCAATCTGCATCCTCAGGTCTAAGAAGATTGAACAGGGGCAACTGTTGTACCCCAAAATTTTCCCTCCCATATTCTTTAAGAAATTGCCAAGTCAAGCTGCAAAATTCCCCAAGGGATGCACAGTGCAAAGATCTCCTATACAGTCAAAATTAGGGTTTGTGTGCTGATCAAGAAAATGAAGCTTTCAAAGGTCCAATCAAGTCTCATATGTCTACAAATATGGTCAAGCATCCTCATATCAAATTTCAAGGCTTTCGGCACAAAAATGCACAGTCAAAAACCCTAATTGCACTACAGTCAACTGTAGGGGCAAAATGGTCATTTGACAATCAAAAGTTCCAATTTTTGGTCAACATATCATTTTGAATCCATAAACATCATTTGATCAATGCTTGATCATGATTCTCAAAATTTGGCTCAGAAATCATCAAGATGCAAAAGTTTCCTTATTTGGACAGTTGAAAAAGTCAACTGAAATTGACCAGGGCATAACTTTCACATGGATTGTCAGAAAAATTTCATCCAAAGCTCATTTTGAAGAGAAAGCCATTTCCTACAACTCATCTTCATACTTCAAGTCCAATAAATGCTCTCACAAAAAGTTATCAATTTCAACATTATAGGTCATTTTCAAAAGTCAACAAAAAGGGACTTTAAGTCAAAGGCCATAACTTGAGATTGGTAAATCAAAATGACATGGGACCAAAGAAATTGGTTAGAGGACTCAAAGACCTTTCCAAAATGTCCAAGAACATGAGAAAAGCTTAAAAATTGAGCAAGTTATGCCTTGTGGAAGTTGGGAAATTTTTGGATATTTTGAAAAGTCAACATTGATTCAAAAGACCTAAAATTGCTAATGGGCCCATGTTTCTTCCACAATTCATCATGCCAAGCATATGCACGACCACTTGGCCCAAAGGGAAGTATTTTCTCATTTTTTATTTATTTATTTGAATTTTTATTTATAATAATTCACTTAAATCAATTAAATATGTGAAAAATATTTAACTTAACCTAACAAATCTTTTTGTAGATGTTTTAAACTCAAGATTTCGTGCATATGCAGATAAGGAAAGATTTGGAGAGATTGGAGATGATTTGAACCAAAAGCACATGAAAAAAGATTGAAAAAATCTTAGAAAATCAAATTTCCAAAATCAATGAATGCAATGGATTTGATTGATTTTTCTTGACCTAATGGACTCAATACAAAAGCCTGAATACAACCCTAGTGCAAGAACACACGCAGCTGCTCAACAAAGCCATAACCAAACTTGAAATTTTTCTCAAAAAAGTCAATTCTGAAAACTCTCTTCTAGGGCGATTCAAGGCAGAATTTTTATTCCAATAGCTTCCTTGGAGATTACTGAACATATTCCAATCAAAGACAACCATCAAAACTCAAGGAATTGGGATGATGAAGAAGATGAGTCCGTGGCAAGACGTGATAGGTTGATTTGAAATTCGCGCGCTTTAACCCACTAACATTCTTGCTTTTATTTATTATATTTGTTTGTTATTATATGTTAAACGTGCAAGTGTTGGTTCAGTGGCAAACGCGTTGGTGGGAAAGGTACATGACCTGGGTTCGAGCCCCAGGTCTTCCATGTTCCCATATTATTTTTCAATAACAATTCCCATGCGCTTCAAGGCTGCAGACGCACCATACACCTTCTCCACCAAGCCATCCACGCGTCCATCAGGATCAGATCAAAGGCTATGAATTGAGAGACACGGTGAGTCCCAGTCAACGCTTCAACATGCTACCTGGCAAAAGTCAAACAGGCCAAGGTTGTTGGGCCAGAATTTCCATAATCATACCTCCACTTTGGGGACTACCACCCCCTAGGTTTGCCATATCTTTTCTTTATTTAATTTAATTCTATTTCTTTTAATAATTGTTTTGTCCAATTTAATTAAATATTTTCACAAAATACAAAAACATCCTAAAAAATCAGAAAAAAGAATTAAATAATAAATATTTTTGTTTTAATATTTTCATGAATAAATTTGCATGTAATTAAATTTAGTTTTAAATTAGGTTAATTTTAATTCTTTTGATAAAAACCAAAAAAATGTAGAACTAGGGTTTAATTAATAATTTTTCACCCTTTTTATTTTTCTTTCAAATAATTAAATATTTTATTTATTTTTATAATCAAATTTGCATGTAAAAATTAGGTTTAATTTAGGTTAAAAAACTTCAATATTTTCTTAACAAGTTAAAATAAAATAGAATTAGGGTTAGCGTTTAATCGCAATTAATTTTTTCTATTAAGTCCTAAAAAACATAAAATACCAAAAAAAAATCTTGCTTTCTTTTTGATTAGTTCATCGTTAATTCAATTTTTGCAAAAGGGTCCAACGCCCTCGTTTCGTTTTAATTCTTATTAATTCGCATCTATTTTATTTCATTATAATACTTATGTATCTCTCCCGAAGCCATGTATTTAATTACTCGTACTCTTTAATTCTTTTATTTTCTTTTAATTTCTTTATTTTCCGTCAAATTGGGTCCTGGTTAATTTTGGCGATGTGGACCCGCGCCGTTTGTAATAGCTTAGAATTTACCTTTCCCGCAAACATTATAACTGTTAATCAAGAGCATGAAAGAATGTATGGACAAAAATAAAAACAAGCGTAGAACACCAATAATATGACAAGACAAATGCAAATGAAAACGACACACAAATCACACACCACCCATAGGGTACGCCTCACTGTTGCCTTGCCTCGAAAGGTGATCGTCGAGTAGAGGATGTCTTAATAAGTCCTCATGATCCGGGAATCTGGCATGAGGGTAGCTTCTAAGGTGTCTTCCCATTGCTCTGGTGATCACCATGTCCCGAACCTCGAATTGACCCGAACACCTCCAACGGTGGTGCTACCTACCTCTCAATGGTGGGATGGCACTACTTTAAAGGACATTTACACAGACGAATTCCTTAGGGTAGGTAGACGACTCTAGATACTTGCTCTAATTTCAAAAACAAATCAAAAACACTTATCACACCGACACCTTTTCAAAAAGCTTTCGAAAGCAATTTTTCAAACACTCTTGAGGATCGATACAAGAGTCGAACTGGAATTTTCAAAGAAACTTTTTAAAACCCACATTTGAAAAGCAAACAAACCATTTTTGAAAACACAAATGAGCAAGTATCTAAGAGCCCATGGATAACCATGGATAGAAAGGGTGCTAACACCTTCCCTTTCTATAATCTACCTCCCGAACCGAGAGCAATCTCTTTAAGGAATTTTTCTGTGCTTTCGTCCTTTCCATTTGGAGAAAATAAAAGACGGTGGCGACTCTTGCTTCCGCGACATTTCGCGAACCAGCGTTAAACAGTCAGTTCCAGATCCACCGATCACAATACGCATTTCATTCATCATATGCATAACAGGTACCCTTTTTCTACTGGTTGCTTAATCTTCTTCGCTGTTTATTTCAGCACTCAATCATCATGAATCCTGAACCTACTACCGAGCGAGCTATCAAGGCCCTCTAGGCCCAGAACGCTCAGTTTCAAGAGATGGTAATGAACTTGACCCAGGGACAACAGGAGTTGAAGGCTTTGCTCCTTAAGAAGAAGAAGAAGAAGAGGGTTGTGCTGTTCAACACTGGACGCAGACTCGGGAATACACTGCAGAATGAAGCTGAGAGGACTACTCCATCTGTTGGGGAAGGCAGTCACCAAGGGAGAGAGGTTCCTAGTCCTGTGGTCTCTGACACCGAGACAGACTTCAATGATGAACAGTACCCTCCTGCTGAGGACATGTACAAACAACTGGAGGACAGGTTAAATGCTATGGAGATTCAACGTGTGCCTGGGTTGGATTTCGGAGACTTGGGGTTATCTTCTGGGGTGGTGATCCCACACAAGTTCAAGGCGCCGGCCTTTGTGAAGTACGACGGGGCTTCCTGTCCTAAAATGCACCTCCGCTCTTATGTAAGGAAGATCCAGCCTTACACTGCAGACAAGAACTTATGGATCCATTTCTTCCAGAAGAGTCTTTCAGGGACTCATCTCGAATGGTTCTATCAGCTGGATGGAGCCAACATTCGTAACTGGGAGGACTTGGCTACTGCTTTTTATAAGCAGTATCAGTATGATTCCGACCTCGCTCCCACGCGTACCCAACTCCAGGGTATGTCACTGGGAACGGGTGAAGGTTTTAAGGAGTACGCGCAAAAGTGGAGAGACCTGGCTGGCAGGGTGCAGCCACCGTTGACTGACCGTGAGCTTATTGACATGTTCTTGGGGACCCTGTCTGGTCCATTCTTTAACCATCTCATTGGTAATTCCTCTGCTGGGTTTACAGACCTGATCCTGACTGGTGAGAGGATCGAAGCTGGTATCAAATCGGGGAAGATACAGAAGGGTGCCTCCTCAAATACTGAAAAGAAGCCCTTCAAGAAGGAAGCTAGTGCTGTTTATGGTCCCAGAAGACAGAACAAAACTGGAGCGCCGCCAAGCTGTCAACGCGGTGGTAATTTCTAAGCCTGCTGCTGCTCCTCAACAATACAACCAGCCAAGAGTTGAGAGGCCCAAAAGGCAGTATACTCGGCTCAGCATGACTCTCTCTCAGATATTACCGCAACTGCTGTCAACCAGCCTGGTAACTGTCAAGGAAGCTCCGAAGGTGGTAAACACAGCATCTCCAAAGTACAATCCCAACGCCCGCTGTGCTTATCACTCTGATAGCCCGGGCATTCTACTGATGATTCTTGGGCTCTAAGGAATAAGGTTCAGGACCTTATTGATGCTAAGGAAATACAGTTTGAGGCGCCCGAAAGGCCCAATGTTGTGACTGCTCCCATGCCCCAGCATGGAGTGAATACTGTTGAGGAAGACCGGTATATAGCCTCCGTTGATGATATTGTTACCCCGCTGCTGACTGTTAAAAGGAACCTGTTACTAGCCGGTTTATTTCCGGGGTGTAGTAAAGGTTGCCTTCTGTGTTCTGTCTCACCTGCTGGTTGTCCTTCGTTGAAGTCAGGTATCCAAAGCCTGGTGGATAATAAGGAGATCTTGTTCGAGAAGATTGTTGTTCCTGTTGTCCGTACTGAAGAAGTGTCAATTGTCACCATTTTCAACAACCCCCCTAAGGCTCCCTCAAAGAAGCCTGTCAAAATTATGCCTGTTCACAAGATTGCTCCTATAACCATCACTGTTCCGGGGCCCATCCCCTATAAGTCTGATAAAGCTGTCCCGTGGCACTATGGGGCAGATGTTTATATTCTGGGAGTGAAACAAGAGTTTGATACTGGTACCGGTGTCACCAACATCACCGGGCCTGCTAAAGTCACTCGTAGTGGAAGACTGTTCTCACCAGATATTGCGCCACCAGCCATCCAAGGACCTCTTGTCATCACACCTGCCAGTGTGCGTGCTTCCCCTCCTGATCAAGTTCTTGTTTCTACCCCTACTGCCGAGTCATCTGACGCTCGGGTTAAGGGGATTGCTACTGATGTGCCTGCCCGGATGGAGGCACCGAAGACCACTGTTGAGGCTTCCAAGCAAGAGATGGAAGAGATCCTCAAAATTATCAAGAAGAGTGATTTCAACGTCGTTGAACAGCTGGGGCACACCCCCTCTAAAATCTCTATGCTATCACTATTGCTGTGTTCAGAGGCCCATGCCAAGGACCTGATTGATTTCCTGAAGACGGCCCACATGCCACAAGAAACGTCTGCTGATCAATTCACCGACTGTGTGGCCAACTTAACTGCTGATAATGGTCTGGGTTTCTCCGACGCTGATCTGACGGCCAAGGGGAAGAACCATAATGATGCCCTGCATGTCTTCATTGAATGCAGGGGCACTACTCTTGCTCATGTGCTGGTTGACACTGGTTCTTCACTAAACGTACTACCCAAGAAAACTCTAGACAGGCTGGACTGTGAGGGTTTAGAGCTCAAACCAAGTAACATTGTTGTCCGGGCCTTTGACGGGTCCAAAAGAATGGTACATGGCGAGGTTGACATCCCAATTAGGGTTGGTTCACAAGTCTTTGAATCAAAATTATACGTGATGGATATCCGTCCATCCTATTCTTGTTTGCTGGGCCGTCCCTGGATCCACAAGGCTAGAGCTGTGACCTCCACATTACATCAGAAGCTCAAATACCCGGTCAAAGGGAAGATCGTAACAGTGCAAGGGGAAGAGGAATACATGGTCAGCCACCTCAACTCGTTCCGATACGTAGAAATGGATGGGGAGTTCATTGAGACCCCCTTTCAACACTTTGAAGAGGTGCCTCAGACATTGGTAGCAGCAGAGACAATGACTGTAGAAGACTCTCCTTTGAAGATGGCTTCCTTGAAGGATGACCGGGCTGTGATTGAGAAGGGTGAGTGTGCAAACTGGGGCAGACTTCCTGATTTCACTCCAAAGACTGACAAATTTAGCTTGGGTTTCACTGTAGAAGCTCAGAAGGTTGTGCGTAAGGCAAGGATTGGAAGACCTCCCGTGCTCATCACCAACCCGGGAGTGAATGCTATCGAGGACGACGTAGAGGAATCTGAATTTGACAGCTGGATCTACCCAACGACCAACGGTGGACCTAGCAACTGGACTGCAAAAGACTTTACACCTATTACTTTTGTCACCCAGTAATGAACTCCTTTGTTTTAAATTTGTAACGAACAATAATTTGAAACTTTATGGCCCGGTGTCTTACCCGGGGCACCGTGGCGTCATTTGTGAGGGCTTGTTATTTGTCACTTTCATATATCATGAATAAAAGCATTGGACGTTTTTCACATTTTAAATCTTGCGCTCCCTTTCTTTTCTTTACATATTGCAAAACAACTATATTTACACACACTCACTCATACAGGTTCCAATCCACTCTGGATCCCACTGGTAACGACTCGTCTACTGCCAGTTATGACTTCGAAAATCCAATCAATTTAGTCGAAGACGAAGGTGAAGATGATTGTGAAGTGCCTGGTGAGCTTGCAAGACTGCTACTCCAGGAAGATAGGACCATTCAGCCACATGAAGAGCCAGTGGAAACGGTAAATCTGGGTACTGAGACAGACAGAAAGGAAATCAAGATTGGTGCCAATCTGGAGCTCAGCGTGAAACAACGGTTGATTCAGATGCTGCATGACTACGTAGAAATCTTTGCCTGGTCCTACGAAGACATGCCTGGGTTGGATACCGACATTGTGGTTCATCACCTGCCTACCAAGGAAGACTGCCCGCCAGTAAAACAGAAAGTCCACCGTATGCGTCCAGAGATGTCCGAGAAAATCAAGGCTGAGGTTATGAAACAATTTGATGTCGGGTTTCTAGAAGTGACTTCTTACCCTCAGTGGGTTGCCAACGTGGTTCCAGTGCCAAAGAAAGATGGTAAGGTCCAAATGTGTGTTGACTATAGGGATTTGAACAGGGCCAGCCCTAAAGATGATTTCCCTTTACCTCACATTGACGTCCTGGTTGACAATACTGCTCAGCACAAGGTGTTCTCTTTCATGGATGGTTTATATGGATATAATCAAATCAAGATGGATCCTGAAGACATGGAGAAGACCACTTTTGTTACTCAGTGGGGCACCTTTTGCTACAAGGTCATGCCTTTTGGGTTGAAGAATGCTGGGGCAACCTACCAACGCGCCATGGTTGCTTTGTTTCATGACATGATCCATCATGAGATTGAAGTGTACGTCGATGATATGATTGCAAGGTCCCAAACTGAGGAGGAACACCTTGACCATCTACAGAAGCTGTTTGACCGTCTGAAGTTGTACAAGCTGAGGTTGAACCCGAACAAGTGCACCTTTGGGGTGAGATCTGGAAAATTGCTAGGCTTCGTCGTAAGCGACAAAGGTATTCAAGTGGACCCTGCCAAGGTGAAAGCCATACAAGAGATGCCGACTCCCAAGACAGAGAAAGAAGTCAGAGGCTTTCTAGGACGGCTGAACTACATTTCCCGATTCATCTCACATCTAACTGCTACCTGTGAACCAATCTTCAAGCTACTGAAGAAAGATCAAGTAGTACGTTGGAACGATGAATGCCAGGCCGCTTTCGAAAGAATCAAAGAGTATCTCCAAGAACCACCCATTCTTATGCCACCGGTTGAAGGGAGACCTCTGATACTATACTTGACAGTACTTGACAACTCAATGGGGTGTGTGCTGGGGCAGCATGACGAGTCTGGCCGAAAAGAGCATGCTATTTATTACCTTAGCAAAAAGTTTACCGACTGTGAGACCCGATACTCACTGCTCGAGAAAACTTGTTGCGCTTTGGTATGGGCTGCTCGCCGGCTGAGACAGTATATGTTGACTCACACTACTCTATTGATTTCTAAAATGGATCCAATCAAGTACATATTCGAAAAGCCTGCCTTGTACGGAAGAATAGCAAGATGGCAGATGATCTTGACAGAATACGACATCCAGTACACGACTCAGAAAGCAATCAAGGGAAGTGTATTGGCAGACCATTTGGCACACCAGGCAGTGGATGACTACCAATCTATGCGCAACGGGCATTGGGGTGATAATGAGGGGATGTTGTGTTGGGATTTTTCGGAGCTTCCTTCAGGGTTACCAAATTGGACCTCAACAGATGCGGTAATACTTGAGACAGAGTCATGTTGATTCTGGTGAATTGCCAGACCGGCCTCTCCACCCTTGGTTGATTACTTCTTTGTTGATCAGATGTAGGCTTTGGAATCATAACAGCCCCTACCATTGGTCGGCGCTCGGTTCTCTCTTGGTTTCATTGTGGATAAACAATAGATACCTCTTTCTTACTGATAAAAGGCTTCCTCACAGCTGTAGAAGAAGATGAATCCTTCTGAATCTTTCCATTTCTTATGCCAACTTCCACCCTCTCTCCGGTCAGTATTAACTCAGTAAATCCTGCAGATGAGCTTCTAATCAAGTGGTTGAAGAAAGGGCCAGACAAAGTGCCCAATAACATGTCCACCAATTCCCTTTCAGACAGAGGGGGTTGGACTCTCCCAGCCAGATCTCTCCACTTCTGTGCGTAATCCTTGAAACCCTCATTGGAAACCATAGCCATACTTTGAAGTTGAGTACGGGTAGGCACCAAATCGGAATTGTATTGATATTGCTTATAGAAGGCTGCAGCGAGATCTTCCCAATTGTGGGCGTTGGCTCTTTCTAGTTGGTAAAACCAGTCTAGTTGTGTTCCAGATAGACTATCCTGGAAAAAGTGCACCCACAAGTCTTTATCAGCGGAGTGTGGTTGGATTTTTCTCACATATGAGTGGAGGTGCATCTTAGGGCATGACACTCCACCATATTTTGCAAAAAAAGGTACTTTGAACTTTGGGGGAATCACAATCCCAGATACTAGTCCCAAGTTTTCAAAATCTAGGCCCGGTACCCTTTGTATTTCCATTGCATTCAAACACTCTTCGAGGTGTCTGTACTTGTCATCAGCTGGAGGATACTGTTCCTCAAAGCAGTCTTCCTCTTCTTCCTCCTCAGATGTTGGGTCGTTGTTCACTTCCTGGGTTTGATTATCCCCTTCGCCTGATGATGTCGCAAAGTCCAAAGTTCACCTGGTTTGTCCTTTAAACCTTATCCCCATGATTACAACACCTGTTGATTTCTTCACTTTATTCTTCTTCTCTTTGGCCAACAGAGTCTTCAACTCCTCTTGTCCTTTTGTCAAAGCCAAGAGCATTTGTTGAAACTGGGCGTTCTGCGCCTGGAGATCTTTCACAGTCTGTTCAACATCCATCTCACTGAAATAAACAGTAGAAGGATAAGGTGACATGTATGATGTTATGATGAATGATATACGCATGTGCAATGTTTTCAAGGATTTCAAATATTCAATTTCATTTTAGACAAAAGGAAACACACGTTATATTAATAAGATAAAGTTTGAGTACATCAATGCCCCTTGGGAAAAATAATACAAAACTCTAAGATAAAAAAGTAGTGCGCATCCTCTTTGGTGCAATGTAGGCATTTAGAGTCTGCTCCTCATAAAGTAGCCTAGTAAGTTCCAAAACCTTCTTCTAGCTTGCGTAGAATTGGTCTTCGAAAGTATCTCGCTCTCCTTTGAGTTGTATCCAATCCCTTTGTAGGTCTTTAAGAGATGTGGGCATGTCAGGATGTAGGATAGTGTATGGAGCTTCTCCCTCCTTAACAGGCTCAATGATCACCGGGAGGATGGAAGGATAAGGCATCATAAGACTTTGAGCACGAGTTCGTACCCATTTGAGGTAAGGCTCAATAGGGATGGAATTCTTGTGCCCCAAAGTCTTGCTATCTACCTTGTTTATCATCCTCCAAGCTCAGATGAATCTCTAGCGAAGACCTTGATCATCGTTGTCGTAATAGAATACCAAACCTTGAATCAGCGTCTCGTGCGGGCCATCCCTTCGGGAATAACCAAACTGTCTTAAAGCTAAGCATGGGTTGTAGGTGATGCCTCCCCTGATTCCAAGTAGAGGGACATTATGGAATTCCCCACAACGGTCAACAATGATAACATTCTCTTTGGATCGGGAGCACCAATGAATGTCTGAATGTTTGAGCGTCATTAACCTTTGTGACCACCTTAAACCTTACTCATTCTTTAAGACTGATTGGGGAAGATGAGAAATAAGCCATCTTGCCAAGAGAGGAGTGCAACATATAAGGACACCTCTTTTCCTCATTGTGCGAGTGTGAAAAGAGTGTAGGATATCCCCTAGCAATGTAGGCATTGGGTTGCGTGACGTGAAGATTTTGACAGCGTTCACATCTATGAGTTGGTCAGGATTGGGGAACAAGACCATCCCATAGATAAGAAGATCCACAATTTCCTCAAAGGCTTGCAAGTCTAAGGAATTCCAACAGCTTTGGGCTTTTTCAAACAGGAACTTTTCTAAGAAGCCTTTGACACCACTTCTAGTTTCCCAATAAGTTGTGACATCAGATGAGTGCAAGTGCAGAGCTTGAGCAATCTCTTCTGGCTTTACTTCTCTTTCTGTACCGTTGAAAGGTAGTTGATTGAGAATGGGAATTCTCAAGAGTTGAGAGAATTCTTCCAAAGTAGGCACAAGCTGATAGTCGGGAAATGTGAAGCAATGGTGCAAAGGATCAAAGAACTGAAAGAGCACCTTCATTATATCCTCATCTGTGTTGGAGGTGACCAAGTTGAGTAGACGACCATGTCTCTCGGTGAACGGAGAGTTCTCAGGGATCCTTGAAGCTAGCTCCTTAAGTTGTGGAGGAATTCTTACAAGGCTGACTTGGATAGTTTTCTGCGAAGTGAATCCATATCCTACAAAACAAGAACAAAGATGAATCTCCAAAATCCTTGAAATGGTTAGTGGATGCATGTGATGTTCATGATGTCCATGATGTTATGTACAAGTACGCATATACAAGCAAAGCAATCAAGTTCTTAGTTTTAGGCTTGCATGGAGTTTTATAGGTAAGTACCCTCTTGAAAATGGTTGGCTTAAACCTGTCCTAGTAATAGTAACCGGGTTCTAAGGAGCTCAATATCACCGGATTGTTTCCTTGGTCATTGTTTCAGCTTAAGCCTCTTTAATGGAGACCGAAATATCCCAAGAAACCAAACCTTAATGAGTGTAGTATCGAGTATCTACCAACTTCGGACTGCACCAAAGTCGGTCATCTCACTACATCCTAAAGGCCAAGTTGGTCAAGTAAAGGGTTCTAGAAGTTCATTAGTGCTTCACGACATCACTAAGCGGTCCCGTATTCTCTTTGATTAACTCAAAGGCTACCGGTACCCACAAATATGTCACACTAACATAGCTATTGCTTAGACCATGTCAGTATACCCCACACAGTTTCCACAACGTATTGCTATTTACCTATAATGTATCCCAAATTCGGGTAGAGGATTTCAAACCCAAACAAAGAACCATAATGTAAAGCATACAAGTCAAACAATGTAATCAAATAAATATGATCTAGCCCTAAGGTAACCCCACTTTTAGAATTTTCCCCAGCAGAGACGCCAGTTCTGTGATACAGTGGGAGAACTGGCTTGAGGTTTTTACGTTTTATCGCAAATGTTACGGTTATCAAGAGTCTCCACCGACTTTTCTTTTATCCAAAAGGAAGGGTGAAAAAGCACAGGAAAGACCTTTGAGATGTTTTCATGAGTTCGGGGGGTAGATTATGAAAAGGGAAGGTATTAGCACCCTTTTCATCCATGGTTTTCCATGGGCTCTTAGTTACTTGCTAGATCACTTGCTTTTGTTTTGAAATTGTGCTTTGTGTGGTTTTTGAAAGTATTTTATAAAAGAGGCCATTGGTTAGGCGATCTTTGTAATTATTCTCGTTCGTAAGAATGTATGCAAAGATGTTTGTCATTTTGAAAATGTTTTCAATGTTTGTAAGATGTTTTTAAAATATGTGTGTTTGTTTTGGAAAGTAGCAAGGATATTTGTTTTGAAAATGAGAAAGTAACTAGAAGTGATCTACCTACTCAAATGTCTTTATTGTTCATTTTCTTTTCCTTTGACATTGTTGTCTTACCATTGATTTGGTAAGCAACCCTATCTTTGGATGTAAACAGGACGGGTGCGGGTCATCGTATAACCATGGTTAGCAATGTTGCAAAGTATCTTTGCATTTTTGAGGGACCAAGATCATTTTGTAAGGCAACTTTGGATAGCGTCATCGAGGGACTATGATCTTATACTTGTTTGTTTTGCCAAGATACTTCGCATGCATAATATGGTCATTTTTATATAAGGCAACCAAGTGGAGAAACCCTAAGGATGCTTCTGTGCAAGTGTGTTATTTTCATGCTTGATTTTGTCTTGGATTTAGGTTTTCTATTTGATTTGTTTTTGATCTTGTCATACAAACCCTAATTACTAACATGGTATATAAAAGCGGTAAATTGCGTAATTTAAAGATTACTACGCTATTACAACATTATATGGGAGGGGGTATAATTTACAAATGGGGATGTAAAAACAATGTAAAAGAAGGAAAAATGCATTTTTAACTATTATGTGTCGACACAAGCTCACATGCATCGACACATAACTTTCCTTGCCCCTGTATTGCCAAATCAACTCAGTATGAGTCGATACATAATGGTATATGTCGACTTATACACTGCATGTGTCGACTCATACGTGCTTTGTATCGACTCATACATTGTTTTTTCCTTCTGTTTTGGGCATGTAAAGCAGTATGTATCGACTCATACAACTATGTATTGACTCATACTGTCATTTTTTCTATTTCAACATTGTTTTGCTGCATACATGGGTTAGTTCTCAACACATAATGAAAATAATGGAAGATAAACAAAAGGTTAGCTTCAAGGACAATGGTTATTATACTTTGTCTCCAAAAAATATGAATTACTAATGATGCTTGAAATGAAGAACTAAAGTCAAGGAACTTACCTTGGAGCTAAATATTATATCTTGAGTTTGATTTTTTGTTTTGACTGTTCTTGAACTTTGTAAGAGAAAGCAGAGGTGTTGTAGAAGCTTGTCCTTGAGTTTTGGACAATTTTAGGTGAATGTATGTGAGGTGCTTAAATGCTTGGACAGAGTTTGCAAAGTGTGAAAGTTCTGGATATTTTGATTTTTAAACTCAAGAGTGGAAGTTTTATGGACTGTTATGGCTTTTTTGTGAATATGAGATTTTGAGGGTTTATCAATAAAACCTTCTGGATTTTTCTCTCTATTTTTTTCTAACCTCTTTGTATTGCAAATGCTTCTTCTATTTATAGGCAAGATGTTTGTGCATATGAGCTGACTAGGTTTGCAAGACAACATGTTATGGTTTGGTTGGATTACAAAGATCAAACTATGTCAAGTACTCCATAGTCCCAAGGTGAAGTACCAAAGTTGCTGGTATAGAGAATCTACTTCCCATGATTTATGGTGGAGTATAATCAGCAGCAAGCAAGGTATGGGCTCAAGACAAACTTTGTACAAAAAGCTTGCTTTTCAAAAATAGCAATGGTGCCTTTATGCCATAAATGGAAGATCTTTTGGACAATGGCTCAAACACTTGGGTAATAGCTCAAGCTATTATGTAAACATTAAATTATGATGATATTTTCAAGCAAGGATGCCTGCAACATAAGATTGTGCAACAAATCATAAGAGTTTTGTTATGTGTTCTTCACTAAAATGACTTGCAACTCAATAATGGATGCTCAACTTCATGCTCTTGAATCTCCTAGCTCAAATATTATAAATTCATGCTCTTGGATGTTTTGGAAAGCTTGAAACACCCTCTACAACTTTCATGTTGACCACTTTTGTTAAATGAAACTGGAACTTGATGAAAATTGGCCAAGAAGTTGAGATAAAAACCTGACCAAAACTGCTGAAAAGTTCTCTAAGTGTTAAATGAAAATGTCATGACTTCATGAATTTATAACTTGAAATCTAAGCATATTTATGAGAAGTTGTGTAAATAAATGTTATAGATATCATGGAGATTTACAACTTTCATGTTGGAAGTTTCTCTTGAATCATCTTGCATCATGGTGAAAATTTTGCTCAAAGTTATGAAAAAACATGAAATTTCCAACACTTAGAAAAATTTCTAAGTTTAGAAATTTTGACTTTTCAAAATGAAATCTTGAATTTTTTATTTCTTGATGAATAAGTTCCATATTTTGACATGTTTTGATGAATTATGATCTTTGGCACTTGAATTTTATCAAAAGGTCAAAGTTTGACTTTTCAGTATACAATTGACTTTAGATCAGTTGATTGCAAAATTCATCTGTCAATCCAATGGACTTGCAATGTTTTGAACCATGTTATTAGGTATAATGATGCAATTGGACTCCAGAGATCATGCCTTATACCAATTGATCATTTGCTAGGTCAAAAATCAGAAATTGCCCTTTCTCAGTCAAAACCCTAATTTTGACCATTTTGACGTTTTGATGATTTGATCAAATTTCTTGAGAAATTGTGGTCCAAACTTGATCAAATGATACATATAAGTTTAAAATGTTGATGTGGATAAAAAATTATGAAGTTTGACTTTAAATTGGCCATGGTTGACTTTTTCCCCAATACAATTGATTTTTAGGTCAACTGTCCAATTGATTGGTCAAAAATATGATTCAAGGCTTGAAACTTGACATGAGTAACCTTAGAGGTCCATGATGATACTTGAAAGTCATATGAAGCATTGATAGTCCAAAAATCCTTGTGCAAACTTAAACCCTAATTTTGGGTCATCAGTGCAAGATGAGATATCTTGAGTTGATCAAACCCTAATCTATCCTTGAGTCAAAGAGATCTTGTGAGAAAATATTGATAAATGAGCGGGCAAATTTTGGGGTACAACACATGTGATACGGTGGGAGAACTGACTTGAAGGTTTTGCGTTTTATCGCAAATGTTGCGGTTAGCAAGAGTCTCCACCGACTTTTCTTTTATCCAAAAGGAAAGGTGAAAAAGCACAGGAAAGACCTTTGAGATTATTCCTTGAGTTCGGGGGGGTAGATTATGAAAAGGGAAGGAGTTAGCACCCTTTTCATCCATGGTTTTCCATGGGCTCTTAGTTACTTGCTAGATCACTTGCTTTTGTTTGAAATTGTGCTTTGTGTGGTTTTTGAAAGTATTTTGTAAAGAGGTCATTGTTTAGGCAAACTTTGTAATGATTCTCGTTCGTAAGAATGTATACAAAGATGTTGATCTTTTGAAAATGTTTTCAAGTTTGTAAGATGTTTTTGAAAGTGTAGGTGTTTGTTTTGAAAATAGTAAGGATGTTTTGTTTTGAAATGGAGCAAGTAATTAGGAGCATTCTACCTACTCAAAAGTCTTTCATGTTCATTTCCTTTTTCCTTTGACATTGTTACCTTGCCATTGATTTGGTTAGTAACCCTATCTTTGGATGTAAACGGGATGGGCGTGGGTCATCATATAACCATGATTAGAAATGTTGCAAGGTATCTTAGCATTCTCTTCTAGGGACTAAGATCATTTGAAAGGCAACATAGATATCGTCATCGAGGGACTATGATCTTATATTTTGCTTGTTTTTGCTAAGATATCTCACATGCGTAATATGGCCATTTTGTAAGGCAGCCAAGTGGATTTTACCCTAAGGGTGCTTGTGTGCAAGTGTATTGTTTTTCATGCTTGATTTTGTCTTTGATTAGGGTTTTCTAATTGATTGGTTTTAGTCTTTCCATACAAACCCTAATTACTAGCATTTTATATATAAAGCAATAAATTGCGGAATTTAAAATTAATACGCTATTACCGTACTTGTGGGAGGGGGTGTACAAATTACAAATTAGGATTGCAAGAAAATAAAGCCTATTTATCTATTACAACCATATTGAATTTGGATAAAAATTGAATAAATGATGTACAAAATGAATAAATATTCAAGAATGTAAATGTAAAGAAAATGGATATTTATTTGGATTTTTAGGGAAAAGGGGTTTTGGTTTTAACCTAATTAACTAAAAGAAAAATAATTAAATAAATTAGTAAGAAGTAAAACCTAAATTTACTAGGAAAAGAATTTAAATAAAATTCTAATCTATTAATTGTTTAAAAAGAAATTAAGTTTATAAGAAGAATATTTTTGGTATTTTTGTCTTAAAAATAATTTATAGTGTTATAAAATATTTTTGGTCTTTTTTGGTTTTAAAATAATATATTTTAATTGTGTAAAAGAAAATAACTGAAACCCTAGTTTTTTAATTATATTTACAAACCAATTAGTAAAATAAATAAAATATGATTATAAATAATTTTTTGTGTAAAATAAATAAATAAACTATATCAAAATATAAATCTAATGTTTTTTATATTTTTTTTTATTTTTTAGTATTAAATAAAATATTTAAGAAAAAAAATAAATAAAAATAAGAAAAAGAAAATAAAAATGGGTCAAGGTGTGAATAGCCAGCAAAGGGGTTAGCAGTAAGAAAAAAAAGTAAAAGCCCAAGATTGTTAGGCCCAAACACCTGTCCAAAAAAGTCAGAATGTGAGAAATATGCAAAAAAAAATCCAAAAGGGTACCACTAGGGCTCGAACCCAGGTCCCTATAGTCACAGGCGCGCGCTTCTATCACTGGGATGGCTATACATCCATTTATATAAATCAAACCATAAATATATATGGTAAACACGTCCTTGGGGCCAACTTCATCTTCAACCTCACGCCCAGCCTGAACCTCTGTATCTCATTCAATTCTCAACAAAAATGAAAAGTGTAAACATGATACTTGTAGCAAATTTCCTCACGATTTCAGAAATGCAAAGCAATAAAATTATAGATCAAAGACAAGCATGAATTTTAATGGCTCTAATTTGAACCCTAAAAAATTCAGAAACTTCAATCTTAAAATTCTCTAAGCTTAAGCAAAATAAATGAAAACTATGGACATGGTTATCTTTAGGGAAATGATATCTACATTTTTCATTCACAAATAAACCATTAATGATGCCTGTATGAAGAGTTCGAAAGTCAGAAAACTCACCTTGCAAGAGGGTATCGTGTTTGGAGTTTGAGTAGCTTTTAGTGAGTTCCAATGATTGGATTAGCTTCCTCAAGTTCCCAGGAAGCTAATGGGATGCTTAGGTTGAGCTGAAAGTGCCTGAGGAGTTCTGAAGAAGTCAAGATGCAAGGTGCTATTTTTGAAAAATGGTGGATGATGATGGAGGTGCTACAGTGGTGTTGCAGGTGTTGGAATTGTTTGTGTATGTTGTTTAGAAGCTTTTGAAAGTAAAAGGCCAAGAAACACACGAGCAAATTTGGAGATTGGATTCAAAACTCAGAAATGGCAAGTTTTGAAGTGTTTTTGGTGATTCTGTGTTCTTGGTGTTTTCAGGGCTTAAGCATGTGTGGGATTTGTGGCAAATAACTTGTGTATGTATAAGAAAAAGGGTTTGAGTGCCTTGGAAAGTCAGAAGTACAAGTTACAAGCTATTTGCTATGTTACTTGATTTTCAAGAAAAGTGGGAAAACAAGTTTCAAGGGGAAGTACAAGCATAAGCTGAGTGATTGTAAGTGTCTAACAAGTTTATCTTGAGTTATAAGACATGTATGATCAGAAGAGAACAAGTTCAAGGCTCAAGAACAAGTTTTATGCAAAAATCTACTTTATCAAAATGGCATTGTGCACTTTCTTCCTAAAATGGATATAAAGCATGACCTTGCATTGAATGCTTGAATTGAGACCTATAATTGCTGTGCAAGCAATTAATTATGGAGTTCCTAACAAGTTTAAGGCCTACAAAGTAGAGGTTATGCAGCATAAGTTTAAATTTTGAATATTGTTCATCACAAAATGACTTGTAATTTAAGTGTGAAAACCCTAACTTCATTTCTTCGATTCTCCCTACTCAAAAATGATCTCAAGGAGTTATTGGACATTTTGGAAAGCTTGTAATGTTCTCTACAAACCCTCTTTAAATGACTTTTGAAAATTACCCTTGGAACTATATGAAAAAGTGCCATGAAGTTAGGTCAAAATCCTGACCAAATTAGGGCAAAATTTCACTAAGTGTTTTGTTTCATGACCATGTGCTCTTAAAATTATAACTTGAGATCCAAGCACTTTTGGAAGCAATTGTGTAAAGAAAAGTTGTAGATTTCATGGAGGTCTACAACTTTGATGTTGAAAGTTTCTTCTGAATCATCTTGCATCATGGTGAAAATTTTTCTCAAAGTTGTAAAAAAATAAGAAATTTCCAACACTTAGAAATATTTCTAAGTTTAGAAATTTTAAATTTTCAAAATGAAATCTTGAATTTTTGATTTCTTGATGAATAAGTTTCATATTTTGACATACTTTGATGAATTGTGATCCTTGACATTTGATTTTGACCAAAAAGTCAAAGTTTGACTTTTCAGTATACAGTTGACTTTTGATCAGTTGACTGAAAATTCATTTGTCAATCCATTGGACTTGAGCAATGTTTTGAGCTATGTCATTAGGTAAATATTATTCAATTGGACTCTTGAGATCATGCCTAAAACCAATTGATCATTTGCTAGGTCAAAAATCAGAAATTGCCCTTTCCCAGTCAAAACCCTAATTTTGACCATTTTGCCCTTTTGAAGATTTGATAAATTTCTTGAGGAATTGTGGTCCAAACATGATCAAATGATACATATGAGTTTAAAATGTTAATGTGGATCAAAAATTATGAAGTTTGATTGTAAATTGGCCACAATTGACTTTTTCCCCAATACATCTAATTTTTAGGTCACCTGCTCAATTGACTGAGCAAAAGTGTGATCCAAAGCTTGAAACTTGACATGAGTAATCTTGAGGGTCCATAATGATCCATTAAAGTCATATGGGGCATTGGAAGTTTAAATATCCTTGTGTAATCTTAAACCAAAATTTTGGTCATCAGTGCTTAAGGAGGTGTCTTGAGCTAATCAACCCAAGTGCAATCTTGAGCCAAAGGAGATCTTGTGAGCAAATTCTTGATAAGTGAGAGGGAAAATTTTGGGGTACAATAGCTGCCACTGTTCAATCTTCTTAAACTTGAATAGTTAGATTGGCGGATTTGCCATTCGTGACTCGAAGGTGGAAGATGATTGGACATTAGAGTGCCCAGAAATTTGCACTCGGTGATGTGATGGTTGATGGTAGCGGGAATGGGTTTAAAGATGCCATTAGGAGAGATGATGGAAATTTGTTGGAGATGGGTTTGTAGATTCCATCCAGAAATGATTGTTGAACCGTATCTATAAGAGAATTTGAATGAGTATCAGAATGACATCCGTATCTGGAGTGTATCTGAACTGTATCTGAAAACTGAAACTGAATGAGTATCAGAATGGCGTCCGTGTCTGGAGAATATCTGAACTATATCTGAGAGTTGAATCTGAATGAGTATCAGAATGGCGTCCGTGTCTGGAGCGTATCTGAACGGTATCTGAAAACTGAAACTGAATGAGTATCAGAATGGCGTCCATGTCTAGAGTGTATCTGAACTGTATTTGAGAGTTGAATCTGAATGAGTATCAGAATGGCGTCCGTGTCTGGAGCGTATCTGAACTGTATCTGAAAACTGAAACTGAATGAGTATCAGAATGGCATCCGTGTCTGGAGTGTATCTAAACTGTATCTGATAGTTGAATCTGAATGAGTATCAGAATGGCATCCGTGTCTGGAGCGTATCTGAACTGTATCTGAAAGCTGAATCTGAATGAGTATCAGAATGGTGTCTGTGTCTAGAGTGTATCTGAACTGTATCTGAAAGCTAAATTTGAATGAGTATCAGGATGGCATCCGTATCTGGAGCATATCTGAACTGTATCTAAAAACCTTTCAACATTGTTAATGATAGTTGTTGATTAACCTTATCCTGAAAAGGGTAAAATGTTAGCTAACATGCAAAGTCATGTTGTATGAAATGCATGGTGTTATGAGATTGTGATACATGCATTCGTGTTATCGATGTTTATGATATATGGATGCGATGTATGCGTATGTGAGCTAATCTGTTGCACTAGTTGTTGGATTGGGGAAAATAAATCCCCGACTGTTGCTGAGGATACGGAGTGCAAGTCTTCATGTTTTGAAGTGTTGATGAACTTCCACTTATAGAAATAAACTTTTTTGTAAGGGGAATGTCGTGTACTGCTTGTAAAATCCTGTTGGGGAATCCTGAGAAATTTGGTGACTTTTATCGGGGAGTGATAGCTGGAAGTTTTGTTCCGCTGGAGATTTAACTACACACTGCAGGGGATTTTATGGAAATAGCTTAGAGAGATTTCCCTATCTCTTAAAACCATTAGTGATTGTCTTTATATTTTGTTCATTTCTAAGCGGTAGTTACGTTTAAATGCATATGTTCAAAAATAAATCATTGGACGTTTTTGTAAACAAAACACAAGAGTAAAGAAAAACAGATAGTTTTACACTTTCAAAGGGATATCTTTGTATTGACTTTGAGCAAGTATTTTTGTACAACGAGACAAACATTCTAGTAAGACAATGTCGTCGTAAAAAATGAAAATTTGATACAAAAAAAAAATCTATGTAAAATAATCCCATGGGGTTCCCATTCTGCTATAGCCTTCGTGTCTCTGAGCATCTTATCTATTTGTTTCCCTGTCTGAAGCTGATTGAATTGATCAGAACCTCTGAGTTTGTCAGTTGAAGCCAAAGGTTGTCCGTAAGGTGATCTAATAGGACATAGTCATACGCTTTAATTCCCTAACTTTTGCCTGGACCGCCCTTTCAGGTTTTCAGTCCACCAGGATACCCTTTTTTGCCCAAGCCGCCCTTTCGGGTTTTCAGCTTGTCGGGTGTACAGATTTTTTTTGTTTGTTTTATCCCTAATTTTTGCCCGAACCTTTTTGGTTCGTCGGGATGCCCTTGTTTTGTCTAGGTGTGTCAACCTAGCGGGCCTCTTTATGCGTAGTATCTTTTGACTATGTCCGCGTTTACAGGGTGCGGCAGGTCGTCACCATCCATGGTGGTCAAGATCATTGCTCCACCAGAGAATATGCTTTTGATTACAAATGGTCCTTCGTATGTAGGAGTCCATTTGCCCCTGGGATCCCCCTGTGGTAGTATGATATGTTTGATCACCAAATCCCCGACTTGATATACTTGGCGTCTGACCTTTTTGTTGAAATCCTTGATCATCCATTTTTGATAAATCTGACAATGACAGACAGAAGTAAGCCTTTTCTCATCAATCAAGTTTAGTTGATCAAGTCGAGTCTGGATCCTATCGTCTCCGTTCAGCCCTGCATCCTTCATAATTCTCAGAGAGGGGATCTGGACCTCAATAGGCAAGACAGCTTCCATGCCATATACCAAAGAGTAAGGTGTTGCCCCAGTTGATGTGTGTGCTGTGGTACGATAACCGTGGAGAGCGAATGGTAGCATCTCATGCCAGTCTTTGTATGTGACCGTCATTTTCTGTATGATCTTTTTGATGTTCTTATTTACGGCTTCGACAACATCATTCATCTTTGGCTGGTAAGGGGAAGAATTGTGATGTTGGATCTTGAATTGCTCGCACAGGACGGTGATCATAGTATTGTTTAGAATCATACCATTATATGTGATGATCCTCTCTGGGATACCGTAACGACAAATGAGATTCTTCTTGATGAACCGGGCGACAACATTCTTGGTAACGGAAGCGAAAGAGGTCGCCTCAACCCACTTTGAAAAATAGTCAATGGCCACCAAGATGAAGTGGTGTCCATTAGAGGCTATTGGCTTAATTTTCCCAATCATATTGATGCCCCATATAGCAAAGGGCCAAGGAGCCGTTAACACATTCAGAAGAACTGGAGGTACGTGTACCTTGTCAGCATAGATCTGACACTTGTGGCAGGTTCGAGAGTGTTGATAATAATCTACTTCCATGGTAGACCAGTAATAACCTGCCCGTAGGATTTTCTTTGCCATCGTATGCCCACTGGAATGGGTGCCAAAAGTGCCCTCATGTAGATCAACCATGATATTTTCCGCTTCAACCTTGTCTATGCACCGAAGTAACACAAAGTCATGGTTGCATTTGTAGAGAATGCCATTACTAAGGAAGAACTTAGCAGAGAATATCCTTAAGAACTTATTATCATTGACTGAAGCTCCTTCGGGATATTCTTGAGCCTCGAGATACCTCTTGACTTTGTGGAACCAAGGTTGGTCCCTACTTCTTCAGTATTGATCTCGTGACAGTGAGATGGTTCGTTTATCTGTTCAATGGTGATTTGGGTAGCCTTGTTATCCCATTTAAGTTTAAACATGGATGACATCGTGGCTAGTGCATCTGCTAGCTGATTTTCTTCTCGCGGGAAATGCTCGAAGGTAATCTTCTCAAAATGTGGGATCAACGTCAACACATGTTCTTTGTAGAGGATAAGGTTAGGGTGTTTGGTGTCCCATTCCCCTTTGATCTGGATTGTAGGTGTTTAGTTATTGGCATGCATTTTTGGTAAAACCAGGTGTGTGAATGTCATGACTGATGTCATAACATTCTAGTTTATTAGGTACTGATTTATTAGGTACCTTTGCAGAAAAATAGTGGCATACAGGTACTGCTGTTTATGAATGTGTATCTGAGCATTTTGCAAAATGATCACATTTACCAAAATCAGTAAACAGGAATTCAGATGTCATAACAAATGTTAAGACATCCTGTACTGATATAATAGTTTTGCAGTTTCATTAATTCTGAGTTTTTTCAGGAAGTTGAGTCATTCCTTCCAGAACAGAATCCTGCGTGGTCTTTGGGTTAACCTAGCTCAACCCTAATCTGGTTGATAAAGTCTTGTGACCAAGTCTTAAGGTTAAACCTAATTAAACCTAGCTTTTTGTGGAAACCCTAACTGAAGAAGCAGCTGCTATATATTCAACAGGGCTGTTGTTTGGAATTCATCCTTTTTGACAGAAGATCATTTAGGAGTTGTATAGTTTTAACTACTGTAATCCAAGCAAGTATCATTGTGATAAGTGACTTGGAATAGGTTTTAATTGTAAGGATTTTTGTATCACTCAAAGCTTTGAAGCAAGAGTGTTTTGTGTCTCTTGACTAAAGCTTTGAAGCAAAGTCAAGTTAGGTTTATGTATCACTCAAAGCTGTGAAGTAAGAGTGTTTGTGGTGCTTGATTAAAAAGCTGTGAAGCATAATCAAGTGTGTGTTTTGAAGAGTGTCTTCATTAAATCATTAGTCAATTGTTTTAAGTATCACTGTTGTGATTGAGGGGGAGTGAGTAGGAACTCAGGTTTAAGTTGTACTTAGATTGAAGTTGCATTGGGTAGGTCTTAAGTGAAGGAGATAAACTGGTTGGTTTATTCCTGAATTAATATCTCTTATAGTGGATTTCCTCCCTGGCTTGGTAGCCCCCAGAGTAGGTGTTGTTGCACACTGAACTGGGTAAACAATTGACTGTGTTCTTTACTGTTTTTGTATTTACTGTCTTATAGAAAGTCAGATACGGTGTCATAACATTGAACGTGACATTGAGTATCTGCAGCCAGAATTTCAATTGGCATCAGAGCAGGCACCCTGCCTGTATTACTGGGTGAGATCTAGGGATATCACTTTCTGGCACTATGGACAAAGAAGGAGTTTTTGGAAACAGACCACCCATTCTGGATGGATCAAATTATGACTACTGGAAACCTCGTATGATTGCCTTCTTAAAATCTCTGGACAAAAAGGCCTGGAGAGCTGCTGACAAAGGATGGAACCATCCCACCATAACTGAGAAAGATGGGACAATCAGTCTGAAGCCTGAGGAAGAATGGAGTAAAGAAGAAGATGAGTTAGCCCTGGGTAATTCCAAAGCTTTAAATGCCTTGTTCAATGGAATTGATAGAAACATATTCAGACTAGTACATCAATATGAACTGGCAAAGGAAGTTTGGGACACTCTCAAAACTACCCATGAGGGCACTTCCAAAGTAAAAATATCAAGGCTTCAGATGTTGACTACCAAGTTTGAGAATCTAAAAATGATGGAAGATGAAACCATTCATGAGTTTCACATGAACATCTTGGAGATTGCCAACACCTCAGGAACATTGGGAGAAAAGATGTCAGAAGAAAAACTGGTGAGAAAGATTCTCAGATCCTTGCCTAAAAGATTTGCAATGAAGGTAACTGCTATAGAGGAAGCCCAGGATATCAGCAAGTTGAAAGTGGATGAACTCATAGGGTCTCTTCAGACTTTTGAGATGGGGATCACTGAAAATGTTGACAAAAAGAACAAGAGCATAGCACTTGTATCCAACACTAAAGATGAAAACAAGGAGGATGAAGAAGAAAATATTTAAGAAGCTATAGCCATGCTTGGAAGACAATTCAACAAACTCATCAAAAGAATATATCCAAAGTCAAGGTCTAATGTTCATAACATCCCATCTGACTTTGACAGTTCCAGCAGAAGACCAAGGTCAGAAGAGAAGGGAAATCAAGGCAGAGGAATTCAATGCCATGGTTGTGAAGGATATGGGCATATTCGAGCTGAATGTCCTACCTTTCTTAAGAAGCAAAAGAAAGGAATGACTGTTACCTGGTCTGACTGTGATTCAGAAAGTAATTCTCAAGAAGAATCTGCCAAACTAGTTACTGCACTAACTGGTGTTTGTACCTCTGAAAGTGACACTAGTGATGAGGAAGTAACATTTGAAGAACTGGCTGATACTTACAAGAAATTGTGTATCAGAAGTACTGAAGTCTGTGTGCAAAATGAGAAACAATCAAAACTCATCATAAAGCTGGAGGCTGAAAAAAGGGCAGACCTTGAAACTATAAGTCATCTAGAAGGGGAAGTTCAAATGCTGAACTCAAAACTAAACCAGATGACTAAATCTGTCAAGATGCTGACAAATGGAATAGACAAATTGGAAGAAATCCTTCAGGTTGGACAAACTGTGGGAAACAAGTCTGGTCTAGGATTTGTGGCAGCAAAGAAATTAGGTGCAGACAAGAAGATCAGGTCTAATAAACAAATGTCAAAGCAGATGTCTCAACATAACTCTCAACATTAGGAACAGAGACATATGAAGAAAAGGTACCAAAGATGGAGATGTCATCATTGTGGAAGGTATGGCCACATAAAGCCTTTCTGCTTCAGATTGCATGGATACCCTAATCAGAACTCAGGTGTCAAACTTAAGTCTAAAAAGGTACCACATACTCCTAAATGGAAGAAAAAGGCTACTGCCCTGATAGCACACACTTCCCTGAGGGTCTCTGCAAAGGAAGACTGGTACTTTGACAGTGGGTGTTCTAGGCACATGACTGGAATCAAGAACCTCCTCAATAATGTTAAACCTCACACCACTAGTTTTGTGACCTTTGGAGATGGTGCTAAAGGTGAAATCAAAGGAGTTGGTAATTTGGACTGCCCTGGAGTTCCAAACCTGAATGAAGTACTACTGGTAAAAGGCCTGACTGCTAATCTCATTAGTATCAGTCAATTGTGTGATCTAGGATTCAAGGTCAATTTCTCAAAATCTGAATGTCTTGTAATTAATGAAAAACAAGAAGTTGTAATGAAAGGAGTCAGATCTAAAGACAACTGTTACTTGTGGGAGCCTGAGAACACTAATTTCTCCACTGTGTGTTCCATTGCCAAAGAAGAAAAAGAGGTGAAACTGTGGCACCAGAAACTTGGCCATCTTCATCTAAGAGGAATGAAAAGGATTATCTCCATGGAGGCAGTCAGAGGGATTCCAAGACTGCAAATTGATGAAGGGAGAGTTTTTGGTGAATGTCAGGTTGGTAAGCAGACTAGTATGTCACATCCAAAGTCAAGACATCTGACCACCTCTAAGGTTCTAGAACTTCTTCATATGGATCTGATGGGACCAATGCAGGTGGAGAGTCTTGGTGGAAAAAGATATGCCTATGTTGTTGTGGATGATTTTTCCAGATTCACCTGGATTAACTTCATTAGGGAAAAATCTGATGTATTTGAAGTGTTTAAAGAATTGTGCAAAAGAATTCAAAGAGAAAAGGAAGGGTGTATTGTCAGAATCAGAAGTGATCATGGCAAGGAATTTGAAAACAACAAGTTTGATGAATTTTGTTCCTCAGAAGGAATTAGTCATGAATTTTCTTCTCCTATAACTCCTCAGCAAAATGGAGTTGTGGAAATAAAAAACAGGACCATACAGGAATCTGCCAGAGCAATGATACATGCCAAAAGACTTCCTATGTATTTTTGGGCTGAAGCTATGAATACAGCCTACTATGTCCATAACAGGGTCACCTTGAGAAAGGGAACCTCATCCACCATATATGAACTCTGGAAAGGAAGAAAACCAACTGTGAAGTACTTCCATGTGTTTGGTAGCAAATGCTATATTCTGGCAGATCGTGAACAAAGAAGAAAACTGGACCATAAAAGTGATGAAGGCATATTTCTAGGATACTCCTCAAACAGCAGAGCTTATAGGGTATTCAATTCCAGGACCAAAGCCATGATGGAATCAATAAATGTCATAGTTGATGATTATCATGAGGAAACAGATGTCCCTTGTAATGTTGAGACATTCTTTGAGACTTCAACTCAACAGAATGATCTACCCAACACCACCACAGAAGAATCTGAATCAAAGGAAGCTAGCAAGATCCCTTCCATCAGAATTTAGAAGGATCATCCAAAAGATCTCATCATAAGAGATCCCAACAGTGGAGTCATTACAAGATCTAGAGAAATCATCTCAAACTCTTGTTTTGTGTCTAAAATTGAACCAAGAAATGTCAAGGAAGCTTTAACTGATGAATACTGGATTGGAGCAATGCAAGATGAATTGAACCAATTCAAGCAACATGAAGTTTGGGAACTAGTTCCTAGACCTGAAGGAACTAACATCATTGGCACAAAATGGATTTTCAAGAACAAATCAGATGCTGAAGGAGTTGTCACCAGGAATAAGGCACGACTTGTTGCTCAAGGATACACTCAGGTTGAAGGGGTTGATTTTGATGAAACCTTTGCACCTGTAGCCAGGCTGGAATCAATCAGACTCCTATTGTCAATTGCTTGTCTTATGAAGTTCAAGTTATTTCAGATGGATGTGAAAAGTGCCTTTCTAAATGGGTACTTGAATGAGGAAGCTTATGTGGAACAGCCTAAAGGCTTTGTGGATCCAAACCACCCTGATCATGTCTACAAATTGAGAAAGGCTCTATATGGCCTGAAACAAGCTCCTAGAGCATGGTATGACAGGTTAACAAAATTTCTCTCAGACAAAGGATACAGAAAAGGAGGCTTGGACAAAACCCTCTTTGTCAAAACTGAAGGAGGGAAGTTGATGGTAGCCCAAATATATGTTGATGACATAGTGTTTGGAGGAATGTCAGAACCTATGGTTAAACATTTTGCTGACCAGATGCAGGCTGAATTCGAAATGAGTCTCATGGGAGAACTGACTTATTTTCTTGGACTGCAAGTCTCACAGATGGAGGACTCAATCTTTTTATCTCAAAGCAAGTATGCAAAGAACATTGTAAAGAAGTTTGGTATGGAGAATGCCAGTCACAAAAGGACTCCTGCTCCTACTCATTTAAAGCTTTCCAAAGATTCAAGTGGGGTTAAGGTGGATCAAAGTCTGTACAGAAGCATGATAGGAAGCTTGTTGTACTTAACAGCCAGCAGACCTGACATTGCTTTTGCAGTTGGAGTTTGTGCAAGATACCAAGCTGATCCTAAAGTCGGTCATATCAACCAAGTAAAGAGAATTTTGAAGTATGTGAGTGGAACTTACAACTATGGTTTGCTATATTCTCATGGCTGTGAACCAACTCTGACTGGTTATTGTGATGCTGATTGGGCTGGTAGTGCTGATGATAGAAAAAGCACCTCTGGAGGATGTTTCTTCTTGGGAAATAATCTGGTTTCCTGGTTCAGCAAGAAACAGAATTGTGTGTCTCTCTCTACTGCTGAAGCTGAATACATTACAGCTGGTAGTAGCTGTTCTCAAATGATCTGGATGAAACAGATGCTTACTGAGTATAATGTCACACAAGATGTTATGACATTGTACTGTGACAATCTGAGTACAATCAACATTTCCAAGAATCCCATTCAGCATAGTAGGACCAAACATATTGACATAAGACATCACTTTATCAGAGACCTTGTAGAAGAGAAGACAATTAAACTGGAACATGTTGCCACTGAGCTACAACTGGCTGACATTTTTACCAAGGCACTTGATGCAAATCAATTTGAAAACTTGAGGGGTAAGTTGGGTATTTGCCAACATGAGGAATTGTAGCAATTAATTTTGCTTAAAACAAGGGTTGAAGGAGTAATGCTTGTTAAGTCTGTTCTGATTGGGTTAAACTTATATTTTCCCATTTCCTTCAAATTTTTTAAGAAGTTGAATAGACACTCTTTTTCCTCCTTCCCCTCTCGTCTCCGCATCAAAACCCAGTCTCTCAATCAGAATTTTCTCTCCAGTTGCTATTGGTCTTCTAAGACTATCAAAATGTCTCAAACACCATCATCATCCAATACGACTATTTCATCCTCTTCCTCTGATCAAGATTCTAGGGCAATCTCATCTTGCCTGGATTCTGAAGTCCTGGAGATTGCTCCTCTTAGAGAAGTGGAAACTAACCCCACCAAGGTCAAAGAGCTGAGAACAAGGCATGCAGGAAGGTCCCAAGCTACTGCCTCTGGTAATCCCTCTCATCCTTCTTCTTCTGTTCCCTCTGAAATTGCAAATAGGGAAGGGTCAGCCTATGTTCGTCAAGCAATAGCTAAAATTGTTACAAGAATTCTGAATGAGAACCACTTAGTTCCTGGCATTTCCGTTCCTTTAAATCAAGAAAGTTCAAATGCTGAAATAAATCCAGATGTCTCTAAGGATGTTGAGACATCAGACAAAGAGAGGAATGTTGATATTGCTCACAAGAAAAGGAAGAAGCCCGAACCTTCTGAGTCTGATGACAGTGCTTAAAGGTTGGTGGAGTTGATGCTGGTTACTGGTGGAGTTTGCAAGTGTGTTCAGATTTTAGTTGTTGTTTTTTCTACTTTTGGGATGACTGTATAACTTTTAAGAACATGTATCTTTGGCCCATTTGTGGCTAAAGAGGGGGAGATATACTTTGGTAGACATTATTAGACTCTATTTTTCTGCAGTCATATTTATTCTGCTGCTATCTATTCTCTGATTGCTTAGGGGCTTTAGCCAAAAATCTGCCAAAGGGGGAGTTTGTAGGTGTTTAGTTATTGGCATGCATTTTTGGTAAAACCAGGTGTGTGAATGTCATGACTGATGTCATAACATTCTAGTTTATTAGGTACTGATTTATTAGGTACCTTTGCAGAAAAATAGTGGCATACAGGTATTGCTGTTTATGAATGTGTATCTGAGCATTTTGCAAAATGATCACATTTACCAAAATCAGTAAACAGGAATTCAGATGTCATAACAAATGTTAAGACATCCTGTACTGATATAACAGTTTTGCAGTTTCGTTAATTCTGAGTTTTTTTAGGAAGTTGAGTCATTCCTTCCAGAACAGAATCCTGCGTGGTCTTTGGGTTAACCTAGCTCAACCCTAATCTGGTTGATAAAGTCTTGTGACCAAGTCTTAAGGTTAAACCTAATTAACCCTAGCTTTTTGTGGAAACCCTAACTGAAGAAGCAGCTGCTATATATTCAACAGGGCTGCTGTTTGGAATTCATCCTTTTTGACAGAAGATCATTTAGGAGCTGTATAGTTTTAACTACTGTAATCCAAGCAAGTATCATTGTGATAAGTGACTTGGAATAGGTTTTAATTGTAAGGGTTTTTGTATCACTCAAAGCTTTGAAGCAAGAGTGTTTTGTGTCTCTTGACTAAAGCTTTGAAGCAAAGTCAAGTTAGGTTTATGTATCACTCAAAGCTGTGAAGCAAGAGTGTTTGTGGTGCTTGATTAAAAAGCTGTGAAGCATAATCAAGTGTATGTTTTGAAGAGTGTCTTCATTAAATCATTAGTCAATTGTTTTAAGTATCACTGCTGTGATTGAGGGGGAGTGAGTAGGAACTCAGGTTTAAGTTGTACTTAGATTGAAGTTGCATTGGGTAGGTCTTAAGTGAAGGAGATAAACTGGTTGGTTTATTTCTGAATTAATATCTCTTATAGTGGATTTCCTCCCTGGCTTGGTAGCCCCCAGAGTAGGTGTTGTTGCACACTGAACTGGGTAAACAATTGACTGTGTTCTTTACTGTTTTTGTATTTACTGTCTTATAGAAAGTCATATACGGTGTCATAACATTGAACGTGACATTGAGTATCTGCAGCCAGAATTTCATGGATGATGACCAAAATTGAATCTCCTAATACATTTAAGGATTTGATCCCCAAATCTATGGCAACTTTGAGACCAAAAATGCACGCTTCATATTCTGCCATGTTGTTTGTACAGTTGAAGCATAGTCTTGCCGTAAAGGGAGTATGACATCCTTCAGGAGATATGAGTATATCACCTATACCATTGCCGAGTGCGTTGGACGCCCCATCAAAAACCAGGGTCCATCGGGATCCTTGTTCAGGTCCGTCATATGGTCTGAATTCTTCGCAGTTGTTTACCATCATGATGTCTTCATTTGGGAATTCAAACTTCATGGACTGGTAGTCATCCACAGCTTGATGAGCAAGGCGATCAGCTAGTACACTGCCCTTTATTGCTTTTTGGGTAGTATACTGTATGTCATATTCTGTCAGGATCATCTGCCACCTTGCTATTCTCCCAGAGAGAGCAGGTTTCTCAAAGATGTATTTTATTGGATCCATTTTAGATATCAATAAGGTAGTATGGGTCAGCATATACTATCTTAGCCGACGAGCAGCCCATGCCAGAGCGCAGCAAGTTTTCTCGAGCAGTGAATATCTTGTTTCACAGTCAGTAAACTTTTTGCTCAGGTAATAAATAGCATGCTCTTTTCGGCCAGACTCGTCATGCTGCCCCAGCACACACCCCATTGAATTTTCCAAAATAGTTAGATACATGATCAATGGTCTTCCCTCGACTGGTGGCATTAAAATAGGAGGATCTTGTAAGTACTCTTTGATCTTGTCGAAGGCAGTTTGACACTCATCATTCTATTTGACTACTTGATCTTTCTTCAGCAATTTGAAGATTGGTTCACAAGTAGCTCTTAGGTGAGAAATGAATCTGGAAATTTAGTTTAACCATCCCAAAAATCCTCTGACTTCCTTCTCGGTACGAGGAGCAGGCATTTCTTGTATTGCTTTCACTTTAGCAGGATCTACCTCAATACCTTTACCACTGATGACAAAGCCTAAGATTTTACCGGACCTCACTCCAAATGTGCATTTATTCTGGTTCAACCTCAACTTGTACTTCTTTAACCTCTCAAACAATTTCTGTAAATGATCAATATGTTCTTCTTCTGTTTGAGAGCTGGCTATCATATCGTCCATATAGACCTCTATTTCGTGATGTATCATGTCGTGAAATAAGGCTACCATGGCGCGCTGATAGGTTGCCCCAGCATTCTTCAGTCCGAATGGCATAACCTTGTAACAGAATGTGCCCCACTGTGTGACAAAGGTTATTTTTTCCATGTCCTCATGCGCCATTTTGATTTGGTTGTAGCCTGAGAAACCGTCCATGAAGGAAAACACTTTGTGTTGTGCCATATTGTCAACTAGAATATCAATGTGGGGAAGTGGGAAATCATCCTTAGGGCTTGCCCTATTCAAATCTCTGTAGTCCATGCACATTCGTACCTTGCCGTCCTTTTTAGGCATGGGAACAACATTAGCAACCCATTCTGGATAGGAAGTGACAGTCAAGAATCCGGCATTAAATTGTTTCATGACTTCCGCTTTGATCTTCTTTGACGTGTCTGGTCGCATGCGACAGACCTTTTGTTTTACTAGTGGGCAGTCTTCTTTTATAGGTAGACGATGTACTACAATATCTGCATCAAGTCCTGGCATGTCCTCGTACGACCAGGAAAATACCTCAACATAATCGTGTAGCAACTAAATCAGACGCTCTTTGACACTGGGTTCCAGATTGGCACCCACTTTGACTTCTTTCTTGTCCTCTTCGGTACCTAGGTTAATTTTGTCCACTAGTTCTTCGTGGGGATGAATGGTCCTCTCTTCTTATTGTAGTAACCTGGCGAGTTCCCCTGGTACTTCACAATCTTCCTCACCTTCGTCTTTGGCTTGGTAGATTAGATTTTCAGAATCACAGAAGGCCATTGCAGAATCGTTACCCATGGGATCCCGAATGGATGTAGATCTGCAATTTGAATGTGAGTGTGTGTAATAGTATAGTTATCTTTGAAAGAAATGAAAATGTAAAAAGAAAAACAATGAGCACAAAGTTTGTATGCAAAAACGTCCACGATTCATTGATGTCATGTGGAAATGAGATAATAACCCTTACAAATGGACCATTGTGCCTCAGGTAAGACACAAGGTTTTAAGAGTCTGAATTGTTTAATATTACAGGTTTGACAAAATTTAAAGACAAATTACTGTTGGATAAAAGTGATCGGGTCAAAATCTCTAGCTTCCCAGTTTCTGAGCCCTCCATTGACAATTGTGAAAATCCAATCCTCTAGGTTATAACTGTCTTCATCATCCTCCATGGAGTTGACTTCGTGGTTGCTGATCTTCAAGGGTGGTCCTCTGGCACGAGCACGACGTACAGCTTTCTGGGCTCCTGAAGTGAAACCCAAACCAAATTTGTCAGATTTGTATGGGATATCTGGGAGTTGGCCCCAAATAGTGCACCCACCTTCTTTTATCACTGCCTTGGCATCTTTCAAAGACGATATCTTGAGCGGAGGCCTTGTAATCTTTGGGACTTGAGAAACAACCTTGATTACTGCCACAGTTTATGGGACTTCTTCAAAGTGCTGGAATGGAGTTTCAATAAATTCACCATCTAATTCCATATATTTGAAGGAATTTAGATGACTGGCCATATACTCTTCTTCTCCATGAACAATGATGATTTTCCCCTGAATTGGATGTTTTAGCATTTGATGCAACGTAGAGGTAACGACACCAGCATTGTGAATCCACAGTCGGCCTAATAAGAAGGAATATGAAGGGCGAATATCCATTACATAAAAAGTTGAATCAAATGTTTAGGTTCCAACTTTGATGGGGATGTCCACTTCCCCACGCACCATCCTTTTTGAGCCGTCGAAGGCCCTCACTACTATGTTTCTAGGTTTCAAGGTTAATCCTTCACTGACAAGACTATCAAGAGCCTTTTTAGGCAACACATTCATAGAGGAACCGGTATCCACCAAAACATGAGCCAAGGTTGTGCCCCTGCATTCGACTGAGACATGCAATGCCTCGTTATGCTTCCTCCCCCTTGGCATTAAATCAGCATCCAAAAAACCTAAACCATTATCTGTGGTCAAGCTGAATACGCAGTCTTGGAACTGATCAACAGATGTTTCTTGGGGCACATGGGCAGTTTTAAGGAATTTTACCAAGGCCTTTGCATGAGCCTCAGAACATAACAATAAAGCCAGCATGGAAATTTTTGATGGAGTTTGCCCCCAGTTGTTCGACTTAGTTGTAGTCGCTTTTTTTTATAATATTTAGAATTTCCTCCGTCTCTTTTTGGGAGGTCTTAGGGATAGCTACTGATTGTGCCTTCATCTGGACAGGCTCAACCAGAATACCTTTTCCTCGAGCCTCGATTGACTCAGTAGTAGGAATGTCAGTAGGGGTGATAACAGGGACTGCAGCAGTTTTGTCAACAGGAGTATTAGCAGAGATGATTGTAGGACTGGGAATAGCCTTTGGAGGATCTACAACAACAGGAATGATTGTAGGTCCAGAAATAGCTTTTGGAGGAGAAATTTCTGGAGAGAATACCCTTCCACTTCGAGTTATCTTACTAGTCCCTGCAATATTATTGACATCAAAGTCAACTTTCTCAGAACTTGAATCTTCAGCAGCTGGCCAGTCTTGCTTGATACTGTGATAGTAGACATCACCTCCATAATTCCATGGGACGGTTTTGTCTGACGAATACGGGATTGGTCCAGGCATCGTAATTATCAACGAAGCCACTTTAGGAATTGATGTAATTCTAACGGGTCTTTTGGTGGAGACCTTGGAAGAATTGGTGGAAATGGTCACTATGGAAACATCATTATAAGAAACTATTGGAATAGAAGTCTTCTCGAACAAAATCTCCTTTTCATCTATTAGGCATTGAATGCCTGCTTTTAACAAATGACAGTTGGTTGGTGAGGATAAACATAAATGATAGCTTTCATCACAGCCTGGGAATACATCAGCATTCAACAAGTTCTTTTTGATAGTCAGGAGTGGGGTCACAAGTTCATCAACCAAAGTAACAAGCATATCTTCCTCAATGGCATTAACATCACGACCGTGTTTGGGCATAGGGGCAGTGATAACATTGGGGATTTATGGCGCATCGAATTCAATCTCTTTGGTTTCAAGAAGGTCTTATACCTTGTTTTTCAGAGCCCAACTGTTGTTAGTGTCATGGCTAGGACTCTCAGAATGGTATGCACAGTGGGCATTAGGATGATAATGAGGAGAGGTTGTGTTAGGGTTCTTTGGAGTTTCTTTCAAAGTCACTAGATTGGACCTTAACAAATGTGGCAATACTTGAGATAATGTCATATTAATTTGGGTGAACTGTCTGACTGGTCTTTCCATTCTTGGCTGGTTGCTTCTTTGCCGAGCAGGTGTGGGTTTAGGAATCATGACAGCCCCCACCATTGGACGGTGTTCAGTTCTATCTTGATTTCTCTGAGGATACACAAGAATAACTTCTTTTTTTCCAATGAATGGTTTTCTTACAGAAACAGAGGATACATCTCTTTGAATCTTCCCATTCTTTATACCGGCTTCCACTATTTCTCTGGTCAATATAAATTCGGTAAAACCTACTGAGGAACTCCCAATCAGGTGATTAAAGAAAGGACCAGATAGTGTTCCCAAGAACATATCTACTAACTCTCTTTCAGATAGGGGAGGCTGGACTCTTCCTTATAAGTCCCTCCATTTTTGCGCGTAGTCTTTGAAGCCTTCACTTGAAACCATGGCCATACTCTGGAGTTGAGTATGGGTGGGAGCAAGGTCTGCATTGTATTGGTATTGTTTGTAAAAGGCGGCGGCCAAATATTCCCAATTATGAATGTTGGCTCTTTCCAGCTGATAAAACCAATCAAGTTGAGTTCCAGACATACTGTCTTGAAATAAGTGTACCCATAAATCCTTGTCAGTAGTATGAGGCTGTATTTTCCTCACTTAGGACCGGAGATGCATTTTGGGGCATGAAACTCCGTCGTACTTGGCGAACATCGGTGCCTTGAATTTTGGAGGAATGACAATACCAGATACTAACCCCAATTCCTCAAAGTCCAATCTAGGCACTTTTTGAATTTCCATTGCACTTAATCGTTCTTCCAAATGCTTATACTTGTCGTCGGCTGGAGGATATTGTTCTTCAGAATAGTCTTTTTCTTCCTCCTCCTCTTCTGAATCTGGCTGGATAACTGCTTCCTTGCCTTTCCCATCTTAATTGTCTTTCTCACCAGATGACTTTGCAAAGTCTAGGGTCCTTCTTGCTTGTCCTTGGAACCTTCTTCCCATATTTAGAACTTCGGTTACTTTCTTCGTTTTCTTCTTTTTCTCTTCAACCAACAAGGTGTTCAACTCTTCTTGTCCTTTGGCTAGAGTTAAGAACATCTGTTGAAACTGAGCATTTTGTGCTTGGAGGTCCTTCACCATTTGCTCGAGATCCATCTTACTGAAATAAACAGTAGAAAGATGAGAAGACTTATTGCAAGAAACCTGCTTATGTTATGATGAATGGTAGATGCATATGCAATGATTTCAAGGATTTTAAAGATTCAAATTTGTTTTAGACAAAAAGGAAACACACGTTATATTAATAAATTAAAGCTTGAGTACATCAATTCCTCTTTGGGAAAAACAATACAAAAACTCTAAGATAAAAAGGTAGTACGCATCCTCTTTGGTGCGATGTAGGCATTCAGAGTCTGCTCCTCATGAAGTTGCTTAGTGAGTTCCAAAACCTTTTTCTCGCTAGCGTAGAATTGGGCTTCGAAAGTGTCTCGCTCCCCCTTGAGTTGTATCCAATATCTTTGTAAGTCTTCAAGAGAGGTGGGCATGTCAGGATGCAGGATAATGTATGGAACATCTCCTTCCATAACAGGCTCCATGATTACCGGGAGAATGGAGGGATAAGACATCATAAGACTTTGAGCACGAGTTCATACCCACTTGAGGTAAGTCTCAAGAGGGATGGAATTCTTATGCCCCAATGTCTTGCTATCTATCTTGTTCAACATCCTCCAAGCTCGAATAAACCTCTGGCGGTGACCTTGATCGTCGTTCTCATAGTCAAATACCAAACCTTGGATGAGCATCTCATGCGGGCCATCCCTTTGGGCGTAACCAAACTGTCTTAAGGATAAGCAGGGGTTGTAGGTGATACCTCCCCTAATGCCAAGTAAGGGGACATTAGGGAATTCTCCATAACGGTCGACAATAGTAACATTCTCTAAGGATCGGGAACACCAATGAATGTCTGAATGTTTGAGTGTCATCAACCTATGTGACCACCTTGAACCTTGCTCGTTCTTCAATACAGATTGGGGAAGATGCAAAATAAACCATCTTGCCAAGAGAGGAGTACAACACACAAGGATACCTCTTTTCCTCATAGTGCGAGTGTGAAAGGAATGTAGGATGTCCCCTAGCAAAGTAGGTACTGGGTTGCGGGATATGAATATTTTGACGGTGTTCACATCTATGAGTTGGTCAGAATTTGGAAACAAAATCATCCCATAGATGAGGAGAGCCACAATTTCCTCAAAACCTTGCACATCCAAAGAGTTCCAACAGTTTTGGTGCTTCTCAAACAAGAACTTTGCTAGGAAACCTTTGACACCACCCCTTGTTTCCCAATTAGTTGTGATATCAGATGATTGCAAGTGTATAGCTTGAGCAATTTCTTCTGGCTTTAGATCTCTTTCCGTACCGTTGAAAGGTAGTTGATTGAGAATGGGAATCATCAAGATTTGGGAGAATTCTTCCAAAGTTGGCACAAGTTGATAATGGGGAAATGTGAAGCAATGGTGTAAGGGATCAAAGAACTGAAAGAGCACCTTCATCATGTCTTCATCAGTATTGGAGGTGACCAATTTTAGTAGGCGACCATGTCTTTCGGTAAATGGAGAATTTTCAGGAATCCTTGATGATAGCTCTTTAAGTTGTGGAGGGATCCTTACAACATTTACTTGAATAGTTTTCCTGCGAATAGAATCCATGTCCTACAAAACAGGAAAAAAAAACCAAGATCCTTGAAATGGTTAGTGAATATGAGTATGATGTTATGATGTTCATGATGTTATGTATAAGTAAATATACACAAACAAAGCAAACAAGTCCTTAGGTTTAGGCTTGCATGGAGTCTCATAGGTAAGTACCCTCTTGAAGTTTAGTTGGCTCAAAACTGTCCTAGTAATAGTAAACGGGTTCTAAGGAGCTCAATATCATTGGTTTGTTTCCTTGGTCATTGTTTCAGCACAAGCCTCTTTAATGGCGACCGAAATATCCCAAAAAACCAAACCTCAATGAGTGTAGTATCGATTATCTACCAACTTCGAACTGCACCAAAACCGGTTATCTCACTACGTCCTAAAGGCCAAGTTAGTAAAGTAAAGGTTCTAAAAGTTTGTTAGTGCTTCATGACATCACTCAACGGCCCCGTATTCTCCTTTATTAACTTAAGGGCTATCGGTACCCTCAAATATGTCACACTAACGTAGCTATTTCTTAGACAATGTCGGTATACCCCGCACAGTTTCCACAATGTATTGCTACTTACCTATAAGGTGTCCCAAATCCGGGTAGAGGATTCAAACCCAAACGAAGAACCATAATGTAAAGCATACAAGTCAAACAAAGAAAGTAAGTAAATGTGATCTAACCCTAATGTAACCCCACTTTTAAAATTCTCCCTAGCAGAGTCGCCAATTCTGTGATACGGTGGGAGAACTGACTTGAAGGTTTTGTGTTTGATCGCAAATATTGCAGTTAGCAAGAGTCACCACTGACTTTTCTTTTATCCAAAAGGAAAGGTGAAAAAGCACAGGAAAGACCTTTGAGATTATTTCTTAAGTTCGGGGGGTAGATTATGAAAAAGGAAGGTATTAGCACCCTTTTCATCCATGGTTTTCCATGGGCTCTTAGTTACTTGCTAGATCACTTGCTTTTGTTTGAAATTGTGTTTTGTGTGGTTTTTGAAAGTATTTTGTAAAGAGGCCATTGTTTAGGCAAACTTTGTAATGATTCTCATTCATAAGAATGTATACACAGATGTTGATCTTTTAAAAATGTTTTCAATTTTGTAAGATGTTTTTGAAAGTGTAGGTGTTTGTTTTGAAAATAGCAAGGATGTTTTGTTTTGAAATGGAGCAAGTAATTAGGAGCATTCTATCTACTCAAAAGTCTTTCATGTTCATTTCCTTTTTCCTTTGACATTGTTACCTTGCCATTGATTTGGTAAGTAACCATATCTTTGGATGTAAACGGGACGGGCGTGGGTCATCGTATAACCATGATTAGCAATGTTGCAAGGTATCTTAGCATTCTCTTCTAGGGACTAAGATCATTTGAAAGGCAACATAGATAGCGTCATTGAGGGACTATGATCTTATAATTTGCTTATTTTTGCTAAGATGTCTCACATGCGTAATATGACCATTTTGTAAGGCAACCAAGTGGATTTTACTCTAAGGGTGCTTCTGTACAAGTGTATTGTTTTCCATGCTTGATTTTGTCTTTGATTAGGGTTTTCTAATTGATTGGTTTTAGTCTTTCCATACAAACCCTAATTACTAGCATTTTGTATATAAAGCGATAAATTGCGGAATTTAAAATTACTACGCTATTACAATACTTGTGGGAGGGGTGTACAAATTACAAATGGGGATTGCAAGAAAATAAAGCCTATTTATCTATTACAACCATATTGAATTTGGATAAAAATTGAATAAATGATGTACAAAATGAATAAATATTCAAGAATGTAAATGTAAAGAAAATGGATATTTATTTGGATTTTTAGGGGAAAAGGGTTTCGGTTTTAACCTAATTAACTAAAAGAAAAATAATTAAATAAATTAGTAAGAAGTAAAACCTAAATTTACTAGGAAAAGAATTTAAATAAAACCCTAATCTATTAATTGATTAAAAAGAAATTAAGTTTATAAGAAGAATATTTTTGGTATTTTTGCTTTAAAAATAATTTATAGTGTTATAAAATATTTTTGGTCTTTTTTGGTTTTAAAATAATATATTTTAATTGTGTAAAAAAAAAACTAAAACTCTAGTTTTTTAATTATATTTAGAAACCAATTAGTAAAATAAATAAAATATGATTAAATAAAATAATTGTTTTGTGTAAAAAAAAAACTATATCAAAATATAAATCTAATATTTTTGATTTTTGATTTTTGATTTTTTAGTATTAAATAAAATATTTAAGAAAACAAATAAATAAAAATAAGAAAAAGAAAATAAAAATGGGCTAGGATGTGAATAGCCAACAGGGGGGTTAGCAGTTAGAAAAAAAAGTAAAAGCCCAAGACTGTTAGGCCCAGGCGCCTGTCCAAAAAAGTCATAATGTGAGAAATATGCAAAAAAAAAAATACAAAAGGTTACCACTGGGGCTCGAACTCAGGTCCCTATAGTCACAGGCGCGCGCTTCTACCACTGGGGTGGCTATACATCCGTTTATATAAATCAAACCATAAATATATATGGCAAACACGTCCCTGAGGCCATCTTCATCTTCAACCTCACGCCCAGCCTGAACCTCTGTATCTCATTCAATTCTCAATAAAAATGAAAAGTGTAAACAGGAAACTTGTATCAAATTTCCTCACGATTTCAGAAATTCAAAGCAATAAAATTATAGATCAAAGACAAGCATGAATTTTAATGGCCCTAATCTGAACCCTAAAAATTTCAGAAACTTCAATCTTAAAATTCTCTAAGCTTAAGCAAAATAAATGAAAACTATGGACATGGTTATCTTTAGGGCAATGATATCTACATTTTTAATTCACAAATAAACCATTAATGATGCATGTATGAAGAGTTCAAAAGTCAGAAAACTCACCTTGCAAGAGGGTATCGTGTTTGGAGTTTGAGTAGCTTTTAGTGAGTTCCAATGATTGGATTAGCTTCCTCAAGTTCCCAGGAAGCTAATGGAATGATTAGCTTGAGCTAAAAGTGCCAGAGGAGTTCTGGAGAAGTCAAGGTGCAGGGTGCTGTTTTTGAAAATGGTGGATGATGATGGAGGTGCTACAGTGGTGTTGCATGTGTTGGGATTGTTTGTGTATGTTATTTAGAAGCTTTTAAAAGTAAAAGGCTAAAAAATGCACGAGCAAATTTGGAGATTGGATTCAAAACTCAGAAATGGCAAGTTTTGAAGTGTTTTTGGTGATTTTGTGTTCTTGGTGTTTTCAGGGCTTAAACATGCGTGGGATTTGTGGCAAATAACTTGTGTATGTATAAGCAAAAGGGTTTGAGTGCCTTGGAAAGTCAGAAGTACAAGTTACAAGCTATTTGCTATGTTACTTGATTTTCAAGAAAAGTGGGAAAACAAGTTTCAAGGGGAAGTACAAGCATAGGCTGAGTGATTGTAAGTGTCTAACAAGTTTCTCTTGAGTTATAAGACATGTATGATCAGAAGAGAACAAGTTCAAGGCTCAAGAACAAGTTTTATGCAAAAATCTACTTTATCAAAATGGCATTGTGCACTTTCTTCCTAAAATGGATATAAAGCATGGCCTTGCATTGAATGCTTGAATTGAGACCACTAATTGCTGTGCAAGCAATTAATTATGGAGTGCCTAACAAGTTTAAGGCCTGCAAAGTAGATGTTATGCAGCATAAGTTTAAATTTTGAATATTGTTCATCACAAAATGACTTGTAATTTAAGTGTGAAAACCCTAACTTCATCTCTTCGATTCTCCCTACTCAAAAATGATCTCAAGGAGTTCTTGAACATTTTGGAAATATTGTAATGTGCTCTACAAACCCTATTTGAATCACTTTTGAAAATTCCCCTTGGAACTATATGAAAAAGTGCCATGAAGTTAGGTCAAAATCCTGACTAAATTAGGGAAAAATTTCACTGTGTTTTGTTTCATGGCCATGTGTTCTTAAAATTATAACTTGATATCCAAGCACTTTTGGAAGGAGTTGTGTAAAGAAAAGTTGTATATTTCATGGAGGTCTACAACTTTCTTGTTGAAAGTTTATTCTGAATCATCTTGCATCATGGTGAAAATTTTGCTCAAAGTTGTGAAAAAATAAGAAATTTCCAACACTTCGAAAATTGTCTAAGTTTAGAAATTTTAACTTTTTAAAATGAAATCTTAAATTTTTGATTTCTTGATGAATAAGTTTCATATTTTGACATACTTTGATGAATTGTGATCTTTTCCATTTGATTTTGACCAAAAAGTCAAAGTTTGAGTTTTTAGTATACAGTTGACTTTTGATCAGTTGACTGAAAATTCATCTGTCAATCCATTGGACTTGAGAAATGTTTTGAGCTATGTCATTAGGTAAAAATGATGCAATTGGACTCTTGAGATCATGCCTTAAACCAATTTATCATTTGCTAGGTCAAAAATCAGAAATTTCCCTTTCCCAGTCAAAACCCTAATTTTGACCATTTTGCCCTTTTGAAGAATTGATCAAATTTCTTGAGGAATTGTGGTCCAAACTTGATCAAATGATACATATAAGTTTAAAATGTTGATGTGGATAAAAACTTATGAAGTTTGACTGTAAATTGGCCACAATTGACTTTTTCCCCAATACAACTGATTTTTATGTCAATTGCTCAATTGACTGAGCAAAAGTGTGATCCAAAGCTTGAAACTTGACATGAGTAATCTTGAGGGTCCATAATGATCCATGAAAGTCATATGGGGCATTGGAAGTTCCAATATCCTTGTGCAATCTCAAACCCTAATTTTGGTCAACAGTGCTTAAGGAGGTGTCTTGAGTTGATCAACCCTAGTGCAGTCTTGAGCCAAAGGAGATCTTGTGAGCAAATTATTGATAAGTGAGAGGGAAAATTTTGGGGTACAACAATGCAATTATGGGACGCAGGCATGGACTGAATTAGCTGTTGGTTATAGGACTGTGTTGTAGCAGTGTAGTAGGTTGTATAAATGAGGTTTTGGGATTTGGTGATGTTCTGGCTGAAGTGTTAAACATAGCCTTCATATGTTAGGGCGTTGCCTTGTTCTTGAAGAAAGTATGATGGTTAGCAGCTTTTAGCCGTGCCTAACCTGGATTTGTAAGCACGAATTAAGGAAAAGTATCCTCAGAGGCAGAAGCAAAGCATGGGCCTAGCATAACCTTGTACAAAAGTTTGTTTTTCAAGGACAGTAATGGTACTTCTATCTCACACGTGGGAAAATCCTTTGGATAAAAACTCAAAAGTGGTTGTGAGAATTAAATGATGATGAGATTTATCAAACCAGAAATCCTACGCTATGAGATTGTGCATCATAGCCTAAGTCTGGGTTAGAAGTTCAGCATCAGCACAACTTAGAACCAATATCCAACTTCTGATCCCCGAATCCCTTTGCCCCAGCATATTTTGAGAGAGTTCTCAGACTCTCTAAAAAGCTTGTGGCATTCTTTGTAAGTCCTCTTTGAATTTATCTTGCAATTTCTGACTGAGCCTATGTGAAAACTGGCCCAAAAGTTGTAGACGACTTCTGACTTGAAAATGCTCAGAATTTGTTAAATGCCTAAGCTTCAGAAACGTGCCTTTGAGGATGTATAACTTGAAATCTCAGCATTTCTAAAAGAAGTTATATTCTGAAATGTTTTAGATCTCATTGAAATCTATAACTTTTGTGTCAGAAGTTCTTCCAGAATCAGCTTGCATCATGGTGATAATCTGATCAGAAGTTCTGAGCTTGTCATATTTCTTAAACACTTAGAAAAATTCTAAGTATTTACAAATTTGACTTTTCCAAAGTAATTCTGACTTTTGAATATCTTAATGAAGCAAATATCATATTCCAACATGTCTTGATGAAATATGATTCTTGAAGTTTGATTTTGATCCAAAAGTCAAAGTTTGAATTTTTAGTATGCAAATTACCATTTTACCCTTGTGAATGACTTTCTTGGAAAATTTGTAATTCAAGGCTTGGAATTGGATGGAAACAAACCTGGGGGTCCAGGGTGATCCTTTGATAAATGAGAGGGCAAATTTTGGGGTACAACAACTGCCCCTGTTCAATCTTTTTACACCTGAAGAGTTAGATTGGTAAATCTGTCGTTCGTGACTTGAAGGTGGAAGATGATTGAACACTAAAGTGTCCAGAAATTCGCACTCGATGATGTTGTGGTTGATTGTGTAGGGAATGGGCTTGCCATTTAGAGAAATTATGGATAGTTGTTGGAGATGGGCTTAAAGATGCCATCCGAAGGTGATTGTATCTAGGTTGTATTTGAGTGACAGAATGACATCCGAATCTGGATCGTAGCTGGACTGTATCTGAAAGCTGAATCTGAATGAGTATCAGAATATCATCTGGATCTGGATCGTATCTGGACTGTATTTAAAGAGAATCTAGAGTAAGTATCAGAATGTCACCCATATTTGGATCGCATCTGCACTGTTTCCGGAAAAGGTCTCTCGTTGCATGTCATTAACTGGAAGAAATAAATCTAACCAGAGGAGGTCTTTGGTCGCCTGTCATTAACTGGAAGAAATAAATCTAACTAAAGGAGGTCTTTGGTCGCCTGTCATTAACTAGAAGAAATAAATATAACCAGAAGAAGTCTTTGGCCGCCTGTCATTAACTGGAAGAAATAAATCTAACCAGAGGAGGTCTTTGGTCGCCTGTCATTAACTGGAAGAAATAAATCTAACCAGAGGAGGTCTTTGGTTGCCTGTCATTAACTGGAAGAAATAAATCTAACCAGAGGAGGTCTTTGGTCGCCTGTCATTAACTGGAAGAAATAAATCTAACCAGAGGAGGTCTTTGGTCGCTTGTCATTAATTGGAAGAAATAAATCTAACCAGAAGAGGTCTTTGGTTTCCTGTCATTAACTGGAAGAAATAAATCTAACCAAAGGAGGTCTTTGGTCGCCTATTTTAACTGGAAGAAATGAATCTAACCAGAGGAGGTCTTTGGTCGCCTGTGTAGGGCTGCTTGATGATGAGTCCATGTAAAACTTCATCTTAGAAAGATAAGGAACCTGTGTAGGGTTGCTTCATGATGAGTAAGTGTAAAACTTCATCTTGGAAAGAGAAGGAACCAGGGTAGGATTGCTTCAGCTAGTCGTGTAGATAATTTCCCTGACTTGTTACAGGTATTAATCTCTGACCCTTTTGAAAATTGTTGATGATAGCCATCTGTTGATTGACCTTTTCCTGAAAAAGTTAAAACGTTAGTTGTATGCAATATCATGATGTATGAAATGCATGGTGTCATGATGTTCTCAAAATAAATGAGATTGTGTCGTATACACTTATCATGTATGTAAATAGGATGTATAAAATGTGACATGTTTATTGAAGTGTATCTTTGTCTGAGAAAATAAATCCTTGACAAATGCTGGGGAGTCGTTAAATCCTGGACTGCTGTTGAAGAGTAGATGTATCTTCAAACTTTTCTTAGAATGTTCTCACCGGGGATTCCTGTTTTATTTGTTTGAGGAGAAATCTATTGGAGATTATTAAAAACTCCGTGGAGAATGTTGATTCCTGCTTGGGGAAAAGAGTTCTGGAGTCTCGGTTGTTCGTTGCTCTACTGGGGGTCGAAGTTGAACTGATATCTGGTCAGGTCCAGGTTTTACAGTAACTTGTTGGGAATTGTAGAGTAGTCTACTGGGGAAGAGGAGTTGTGGTCCTCTGATTTGTAGTAGTCGGAGAGGCAAACTCAAGTTGGGGAATCCTGACGTTTGTTCGGTAAATAAACATTGTTGCTTAGTCTGTTGGAGAGGCGGCGACTTCACTGGAGAAAATCCTCGAGGATTCTTGAGGTCGACTTAGCTGGGGAAAAGGTTTTCAGATATCGAAACTCTGGCTGAGAGTCATCCCATGAGAAGGATTTTAGGGAGATTTGTCACTGCCCTTAGTAGCAAGTGTTTGTGGCACTGTTAGGAGATGTTGGACTGTACGTAACCCATTCAATGCCCCAAGTGATGGAGATTGTGACCTGCTCCTGGTTATTCCGCATTTCATGAGAGATTCTTTGAATCTTGACTGGACTGCCCCAGGTGTGCTGGATAGTGACATGTCACGCCCCCTTGTTGATAGGAGATTTTTCATCGGAAGTGTCATCCCACTTGAAGTGATTTTGTTCACTGAGAGAGTTTTCGTTCACTGGATATTTGTTGTGTGAATTTCTCTTATGTCAAATAAATAGCCATATGCAAACAACGATATTCAAATAATGCAAATTTTATGTTTGTCTTGAAATTTTGAAAATGCGTTAAAGAAGTTTTGTAAGAAAATTCAAACTCAGGATTTAAACTAAAGCCTTATAGGAGTCAGGATACCTTTTATAACAGTATGCTTTCGAACTAACCCATGCTTCAATTAGGACTTTTGAAGAGTTGTAGCATGGCTTGGTTCATGGTTTAAGAAAAAAAGGATAAAGGCTCAAAATGTATTTGTACCCACCCGCTCTTCATGATGTTCTTCAGTCCTAAACTTAGTTAATTGTACATTTGAACTCCAATTGAGTATGGAAAGACATTTTGGTGATGGTTCAGACAAGTTAAGGTTGTCTGAAGGCACTCATTTTTGCAACATTTTTCATGTTGTTGAGGATTTGTAGTGACCTCTTTCTTTTGATTTGTTATCCCTAATTTTTTCCTGACTATTCTTGTTTTGATATTACGGTCAGCGAGATGCTCCAGTTTTTCTTAAGCCTCCTTTGTAGGTTTTGACTTAGTGGGCTTTTCTTTTAGAGAGATAATGACTGCCTATTTGGTAGGGAACCATCACCGTCTTTTGATTCCAGAGGAATGTTTTGATGTCATTCGTTGTATTTACGAGATGAGAGTTTGCGATTTGAACGCGCATTTGAATTAACTGAGAGACTACCCTGCCCCAGGTTTTAATTAAAGGTTTCAATTTTGTGAAAAAAGGAAAAACTTCTACTTCTTTGGCTCGAAGGGGTTGACTAGGGATTATCTTCCTTATAACTCCAGTGTTTAGGATTTGAAAGAATGCATGTACATCGTCAGCAAAGTATGTTCAAAAGCATATTGTATGAGATTTATGGTATTGTTTTCGTCATCCTCCCTCTAAAGGCTTGTAACTTTTAGCAAGAGTTTAATGTCATAAAGAGAGTAAAAAGCATAGTTTAAATGAAATGAAAAATAATGAATCAATTCAAGACAAACATATGCAATGCATTAATGAAACAAAGTTTGACATTAATAGATAATTGTTTGAATAACGAAAGGAATTACAACTTGAAAATTCAAATGAAACAAAGCCTCTTTGTCTAAATTTGTCACTTCAGGTGGCGAGCCTTTGAGGGACAGCAGAAGAACTCAGTCTGGCCATCTTGTGTGAACTCCAACATTCCTCTGTCAATCAAGTCTTAGATCTTATTTTTCAAAGCCCAACAGTCATTTGTATCATGCCCAGGATTATTGTAATGGTATGCACATAATGCATTGGGATGATAGTTAGGAGCAGATATATTGGGATTCTGAGGAGGATCCCTTAATGTGACCAAATTTAGCTTCAATAGGTGTTGTAAGACCTGCGATATAGGCATGTCGAGTTTGGTAAATTACCTAACGGTTGGGACCTGTTTACTTTGGTCACCTTGTCCTTGTTGACGAGGTGGTTGCTGGGCTCGTAACGTGGAAGCAAATTGGGGAGGTCTTCTCTCCCTTAAACTGCTTCTTATCTCATGGGAGGCTGAATGAAGACTTGATCCCCAATTCTAGATGTTTGTCCCATTTGGTTACATCCATCTCAACGAAGCTTGTTGATGAGGACTCTCAGCTCTTCTTATCCTTGGGCCAGATTTTGGATAAGAGCCATCTGGCCCACCATTTGTCCCATCATATGGACTTTCATTACGGCTATCTCGGTTTATAGCTGCCCCAATTGGTCATCTCTATCATCCCTAATATTTACTATGATCACCCCTTGGTGAGGAGCACCTTGACCTCTTCTTGTCCCTTAGATAGGTTCAAGAACATCTCTTGAAGTTGAGCGTTTTGAGCCTAGATGCCCTTCACCGTTTGTTCCATATCCATCTTACTGGAATAAACAGTAGGAAGATAAGGAGACCTGTATGGGAGAAACCTGTCATGATATGATGCATGATATGTGGATGCATGTTTTCAAGGATCTCGTGGGGTAAATGTTAGTAGTCACTTACAACTTTGATTGGAGAACTTTGTATCAGTGGATGTCCTTCCACGAGAATTAAGCTCACCATGCCAAGTGGGTTGTAGCCCTTGACTCAAGTTGTTGTGCTTTGATCTTTGACTTTGTTTGGCTAGAGGAACATAAATCCTCTTCCCCCTTGATAAACGTCTGGTTCAAAGTAACCTTGCATTAAAGGCCCTTGAGATCCTTGAAACGGTTATTGAAAATGCTATGGTATGATGTCATGATGTTATGTACAAGTATGCAAAGTAAGCAAGTTTATATACAAATAATCATATTCATACAAAGCAGACAAGTCCTTAGGTTTAGGCTTGTATGGAACTTGTAGGTAAGTACCCTCTTGATGTTTAGTTGGCTCAACCTGTCCTAGTAATAGTAATCGGGTTCTAAGGGGTCTCAATATCACCGATCTTTCCCACAAACTTCGTCCCGATTGACAACTAACTTGCCACCAAACAAAGCTCGGGAGTCAAATCTCAATGAGTGTAGTATCGAGTATCAACCAACTTCGGACTGCACCAAAGTCAGTCATCTCACTACGTCCTAATGGCCAAGTTGGTCAAGTAAAGGTTCTAAAAGTCAGTTAGTGCTTCATGACATCACTCGGCGGCCCCGTATTCTCCTTGACTACTCAAGGGCTACCGGTACCCACAAATATGTCACACTAACGTAGTTATTGCTTAGACCATGTCGGTATACCCCACACAGTTTCCACATTGTATTGCTACTTACCTAAAAAAAGGTGCCCCAGATCCGGGTAGAGGATCAAAATAAATCCCAAATAAGGAACCAAAATATAGAGCAAACAAAACAAACAAAGGAAAGAAATTAAAGGTGATCTAGCCCTAAGGTAACCCCACTTTACAGGAATCCCCAACAGAGTCGCCAGTTCTGTGATACCGTGGGAGAACTGACTTGGTGTTTTGCGTTTTATCGCAAATGTTGCGGTTAGCAAGAGTCGCCACCGACTTTTCTTTTATCCAAAAGGAAAGGCTGAAAAGAACAGGAAAGACCTTTGAGATTATTTCTTGAGTTCGGGGGGTAGATTATAAAAAGGGGAGGTGTTAGCACCCTTTTCATCCATAGTTATCTATAGGCCATTAGTTGCTTGCTATATCACTTGCTTTTGTTTGAAAATGTGCTTTGTGTGGTTTATTGAAAGTATTTTGAAAAGGTGCCATCATTTAGGTGAACTTTGTAACGATTCTCGTTCGTAAGAATGTGTACAAAGTGTTAATCTTTTGCAAATGTTTCAAGTTTGAAAAGTGTTTTGAAAGTGTTGGTGTTTGTTTTGAAAATAGAAATGATGTTTTTGTTTTGAAATTGAGCAAGCAACTAGGAACAATCTACCTACTCAAAAGTCTTTCATGTTTATTTCTTCTTTCCTTTGACATTGTTATCTTACCATTGATTTTGGTAAGTAACCCTATCTTTGGATGTAAAGGGACGGGCATGAGACGTTTGTATAGTCATAGAAGGCAACCTATGGAGCGTTTTAGCAATGTCTTTTTAGAGACTAGATCGTTTACCGAAGTCAACATCGAGGGTCATCGAGGGACTACGATCTTTTATCGAGGGTCTTTTGCTAAAACGCCCATGTTCGAGGGACATGACTATTTTCTGATAGGCAATAAGTGAGATTACCCTAAGGGTGAATGTGTGAATAGTGTGTTTGATTGCATGCATTTTAGTCTTGATTAGGGTTATCTACTTGTCGATTTCATGTCTTGCCATACACACCCTAATTACTAACAATATATAAAAGCAATAAAAGTGCGGAAAGTAAAGATTCTACGCTATTACAATCATTAGGGGGATGGGGTGTACAAATTTACAAATGGGGATTGCAACAAATTAAAGTCCTAATTATCTATTACAACCATATTGAAATAGTACACAAGAAATGTAAAATGGACTTGCTTTGAAAGTGGTTTTTTGTCTTAATGAATTAAAAAATAAATAAATTAATTAAAAAAAAGAAAATGTTTTTATGGATTTTTTATATTAATAAAAAGAGTATTAATATTGAAAATGATAAAAAAAAGGAAAATAATGAGAGATAGAATCAGCGTGCTGCTGCAAGTAGAACAAAAGGGATCAGAAGTTCTGATGCCAAGCGTGTTGTGACTCAAAGAAACGTCAGTGAGAATCAGAAGTTCTGGATTGGTACACTCTGAGGTCCTGCAAGAAATGTTAGAGGAAAGACACAAAAGTTCTGTGTTGCTATGTGCTGAACTTCTGAGCGTTAGAACAGTGAGAAAGTCTTAGAAATTCTGTGTATTAAAACAGTGAAAAGAACTCAGAAGTTCTGTGTTATGCTGAAACCGTGAGTGAACATCAGATGTTCAGTGTGTTAACAACGAGTGAACATCAGAAATTCAATGTGTTTGAACAGTGAGAAAATCATAGAAGTTATGTGTGCTTAAACAGTGAGAAAATCATAGAAGTTTTGTGTGTTAAAACAGTGAAGAGAACTCAGAAGTTCTGTGTGATTAAACAACGAGAAAATCCTAGAAATTATGTGTGTTAAAATGGTGAGTGAAAAAACAGAAGTTCTGTGTTACATTTCAACTCTTTCCTCATATTAATCAGCACATCAACAATTCATTCAGTCCTTAACAAACTGAAAATCAGAAGGATGAAAAGCACAACAGTTTATAGAAGTTCTAATCCTAAATATGAGTCTAGCCCTAATCAAAAAGTTCTGATCCACAGTTTTTCTACTTATGCAATGATATAGACAACATTAATACTATGATATTTACATATTTTAATGATGTTCTGAATGAAAAGAAACACAGTCAGAAAGACTTACCTTGAATCTGAAGCATGTGCTTAGAACTTGAACTGCCGCCTTCAGATGTTCTGGAGTCAACAAGAACAACGGAAGAGAAAATGCTAAGTTCTTTTTCAAAGGGAAGAACAAAGGTTTGGATTTCTGTTTGGGATTTCTGGATTTTTACGAAGGGCTTCACAATTTTCTTTTCACTCTTTTGATGATTCTCTCTCTCCAAAAGCCAGCCCCTTGAAAGTGTGATGGAGCAACTTATTTATAAGTGAATTTGTTGTGGTTTTGGGGGGAAAACAAATGGGATTTGAACCTTTTTGGGAATCCTGTTCCATTGCTTTTTTATCACAGTTTTTGTATGATAATTTGGTGCAATTATGGGACGCAGGCATAGACTGAATTAGCTGTTGGTTATAGGATTGTGATGTAGCAGTGCAATAGGTTGTATAAACGAGGTTTTGGGATTTGGTGATGTTCTGACCGAAGCGTTGAACATAACCTTCATATGCTAGGGCGCTGCCTTGTTCTTGAAGCAAGTATGATGGTTAGCAGCTTTTAGCCGCGCCTAAGCTGCATTTGTAAGCACGAATTAAGGAAAAGTACCCTCAGAGGCAGAAGCAAAGCACGGGCCTAGCATAACCTTGTACAAAAGTTTGTTTTTCAAGGACAACAATGGTACTTCTATCTCACACGTGAGAAAATCCTTTGGATAAAAACTCAAAAGTGGTTGTGAGCATTAAATGATGATGAGATTTATCAAACCAGAAATCCTGCGCTATAAGACTGTGCATCATAGCCTAAGTCTGGGTCAGAAGTTCAGCATCAACGCAACTTAGAACCAATATCCAACTTTTGATCCCTAAATACCTTTGCCCCGACATGTCCTGAGAGAGTTCTCAGACTCTCCAAAAAGCTTATGGCATGCTTTGTAAGTCCTCTTTGAATTGCTCTTGCATCTCCTAACTGAGCCTACGTGAAAATCGGCCCAAAAGTTGTAGACGACTTCTGACTTGAAAATGCTCAAAATTTGCTAAATACCTAAGCTTCACAGACGTGCCTTTGAGGATGTATAACTTGAAATCCTAGCATTTCTAAAAGAAGTTATATTATGCAATGTTTTAGATCTCATTGAAATCTATAACTTTTGTGTCGGAAGTTCTTCCAGAATCAGCTTGCATCATGGTGATAATCTGATCAGAAGTTCTGAGCTTGTCATATTTCTTAAACACTTAGAAAAATTCTAAGTATTTAGAAATTTGACTTTTCCAAAGTAATTCTGACTTTTGAATATCTTGATGAAGCAAATCTCACATTCCAACATGTCTTGATGAAATATAATTCTTGAAGTTTGATTTTGATCCAAAAGTCAAAGTTTGACTTTTTAGTGTGCAAATGACCATTTTACCCTTGTGAATGACTTTCTTGGAAAATTTGTAATTCAAGGCTTGGAATTGGATGGAAACAAACCTGAGGGTCCAGGGTGATTCTTTGAGAAATGAGAGGAAAATTTTTGGGGTACAACACTCTAAAAGTCAAAGGTTTTCGTTATTCTCTCAAAATAGATTTCTCTGTAACGCGAATATCTATTTTGAACATTCTCTCAAATTTCTCTGCAACCTTCATTCATTAACTGTCAGACCTTCGACACGATTTCTCTGCAACAATGATTCATAAATTCAACGCGATTCATAACCTTGTAAATTCTCTTTTCTTTTCCTCAAATATATTGTTGTAGTTGTTTCTTCGGTATTCATGAGAATCAAAACAGGGCCACCATAAGAGTTTGTTGTTATTGTTGCTTGTCATTATTTCTGTGTCGAGTCATAACTCCGAGCATGATAGATGTGATGTTTTGTTGTTAGCCACTGAACCGAGAGAGAAATAGAGGTGATATTTTGTTGTTGTTCGAATTAAAGAAAAGTAGAGAGGGTTATTTGTTGTTGTTGTTGTTATCATTGAACCAAGAATAGAAGAGAGAACGATTGAGTGAAACAACTCTATTGCTTTTTGCTTTTGTATAATTTTTGTACAAAGGGGGTTCTAAGCACAAACAACATACATTCTTTCTGAATCTTTTCAGTCGCGGCGTATAAATACTATTCGACCATGTCAGTCTATATCTATAACACTGGCAGTTCAAAAGAGTTGTGGGGTTTTGTTATTAACAACAATATCAATCGAATTTGGTTCGTAGTTAGGGTCGTGTGTTTGTAAGTATAATGGAGGTTATAATTGACATGTTTCTTTATAATTTACATTTGTATTTTTAAGGATACAAGTGGTTGGAACTGATTTTTGTGTGAGGAGTTTAGCATGTGATGTTGTATTTTCTATTATGTTTATGCAATACATCACAAACTTATTATTTGTTTCTTTGTACTAGTTGACATTTCTTATGTCTAAGTTATTTTAATGCATCTATTTTCTTTGGTTGATTAAAAATATCAACCTTTTCATTATGTGAAAGGTTCCTTTGTTTCCTGAAGTTGAAAAAATATTTTCTAAAAAATGTTGTTGGTTTTGTTTTTCTTTTGTTATTAGGCCAAAGATAAAGTTGTGAGTTGTGGTATTCAATAACTTGGCTTTCTAAAAGATCAACATCTCAGGTTAGGAGTTTACAAAGCGAGGTTCATGAATATATTACAAGATACACACAAAACCCGTTTTGTTTTAAACATATTTGAAATGGAATTAGTGAACCTAATTGTTTATGTGTAGTTGTTTCCCAATTTCATAACCGCTTTCACAATTTCTGATTTCTCTTGTGAAGAGTGAAATTTTGATCGTTCCAAGAATCTTATATTGTATGGTTCCAGAAGTTGTTGACTTCTCTACAGTTAATTAGTTGTTCTTTTATTATAGCTACGTGATTAATTATAGTGTTTTTGTTTAGCTTACTTAGTAGTAAAGCCATGGACAAAAATGGATGTCTTCCAATCGATTGTCAAAAGAGTACGAGAATAGAGTATTAGAATTCGTTAAGTTTGTTGTTGAACATGCCAACAAACCCCCGTCAAATGAAATGTCCTTGCTTGGGTTGTTGCTATGGGGGTCGGGTTGACGCAATTGGGTTGGAATCACATTTAATCGCATTTACTGAGGAACGGAATTGATCAAAGTTATACATGTTGGATATTTCATGGTGAGAAAAGTAACGGGAATGTTGAACCGAGGGATAGTACGACATATGCTTCAGACGACAATGGCACAGATACATACGATTGTGATCGTGTCGAAGATATTGCAGAAGCACTTGAAGAAGATCTTCAGGATTGTCCCAAAATGTTTGAGAGGTTGGTAAGCGATGCAGAGAAACCATTGTATAAAGGTTACACTAAATTCATAAGATTGTCTGCGATATTAAAGTTGTACAACTTAAAGGCGGGCAATGGATGGTCGGATAAAAGTTTCAGAGTTATTAGTCCTTATGAAAGATATGATTTTGGAGGATAATGTTCTTCCTAATCGAACCTATGAGGCCAAAAAATGTTGTTCTCTATTGGCATGAGATATGATAAGATACATGCTTGTCCAAATGATTGCATTTTGTTTCAAAACAAATATGCATCGTTTAAGTGTCCTAAATGTGGTTTATCTCGATATAAGAAAAAAATGTCTCCAACAAAAGTCTTATGGTATTTTTCTATAATTCCGAGATTTAGACGCATGTTTTATAGTGAAATCGATGCAAGACACTTGAATTGGAATGCAGATGAAAGAATTATTGATGGAAAGTTTCGACATCCGGCAGATTCACCACAATGGTCGAAAATTGATAATGATTATCCTGATTTTGGAGGAGAAGCGAGAAACATTTGCTTGGCATTATCTACTGATGGAATGAACCCGCATGGTCTTCAAAGTATCTCACATACCACATGGTCTATGATTATTATAATTTATAACCTACCTCAATGGCTATGTATGAAGCACAAGTACATGATGTTATATATGTTAATTTATGGACCTAAATAACTAGGGAATGACATAGACGTATACTTGACACCTTTAATCGAATATTTAAAGATTTTGTGGGAGAACGGTGTGGAGATTTATGATGGATATAGGAAAGAAAGTTTCAATTTGAGGGCGATATTTTTTGGCACAATTAATGATTTTTAGGCATACGTAAATTATCAGGGTATAACATTAAAGGTCAAAAAGCGTGTCCTATTTGTGAAGAACATACAAATTGGAAGCGATTGGAATTTTTCAAAAGAATGTATTTCTCGTTCATCGTAGATTCTTAAATTCTAATCATCACTACTGTGGGTAAAGAAAAGCATTCAATGGAAATCCAGAACATGATAGAGCTCCACCTACATTGATAGGTGACCAAATTTTTAAAAAGGTGAAAGATATGAGTACTCAGTTTAGCAAGACTTTTGCACATATGCTTGTCAAAGGTGGGGGGAAGAAGAGGTCAATTTTTTTGAATTTCCATATTGGAAGTCGTTATATGCAAGACATTTTCTTGATGTTATGCATATTGAAAAAAATGTATTTGAAAGTGTTATTGGTATGCTACTCAATATACAAGGAAAGTCTAAGGACGACCTTAAAGCAAGAAATGACTTGATACAAATGGGAATAAGAACTGAATTAGGACCCATGAAGAAAGAAACATGAACATATTTGTCGCCTGCTGCTTATACTTTATCTAGAAAGGAGAAAAAAATAATGTGTAAGTTTCTAAGTGAAGTTAAAGTTTCAGAAGGTTACTCTTCATATATTAGAAGACTTGTGTCTATGAAAGACCACAAGTTAAAGAGTTTAAAGACACATGATTTCCATATTATAATGGAGCATTTTCTACCAATGGGTATACGTTCTATTTTTCCATAAAAAGTAAGAAGCGCCATAACTAAATTGTGTTTTTTCTTCAGGTCAATTTGTAGTAAGGTGATCGATCCTGAGATCTTACCAATATTACAAATAGAAATAGTTATTACTGTATGTGAGCTTGAAATGTATTTTCCTCCCTCATTTTTTGACATTATGGTACATCCTGTTGTTCATCTCGTGAAAGAGACACAATTGTGTGGACCAGCTTATATGAGATGGATGTACCTTGTTGAGCGTTATATGAAAATATTAAAAGGGTACATGAAAAACCAAAGTCGGCCAGAGGGTTGTATGGTTGACGATACATTGTTGAAGAAGAGGTTGATTTTTATACTGAATATTTGACCAACGTTCAATCCATTGGACTACCCAAATCTCATATTTTCGAAAGGAAGGAAGGAAAAAATGTAATTGGAAATAAAATTGTGACAGTATCAAAGGTTGAACGGGATCAAGTGCATTTATATGTTCTGCACAATAACAATGAGGTTGAGACATATGTTGAAATGCACAAGGATGTACTCTGGGGTTTAAATCCGAATAAAAATAAAAATTGGATAGTGCGAGAGAACAATTAAAGTTTTATACAATGGTTCAAAGATCATATTTATTCAAAGTTTGATTTAGATCCCGCTTCAATAACAAAAAGGTTGAGATGTTTAGCACATGGTCCGAGTTTGCTCATGTTTTCTTATAGCGTATATGCAATTAACGAATACACATTTTATACCAAAGAAAAAGATAATAAAAGTACTATGCAAAATAGTGGTGTCACAGTTGTAGCTGAAGCAATGCACATTTCAAGTATGAATGACTTAAACCCCAAATATGCAAATTTGTCATATTTTGGGGTTATCGAGTATATTTGGGTGTTTGGTTATGAGAATTTTTAGATTCCTATCTTTGGTTTCAAATGGTACATAATAGTGGTATACAAATGGATAAGTCGGATTTTTTACAAGTGGATCTTAATAGGGTGGGGTACAAAGATGAGCCTTTTATTCTAGCCTCTCAAGCTAAATAAGTTTTTTATGTCACTGCTCAGACAAGTACGAAATGGTCTATAGTGCTTTTATCTAACAAAGCGATTGAAGATAATAGTGTAAATCAAAGTGGTATTGATGTTCAGAATGAGTCAATATTAGAGGGAATGAGTCGTATATACGAAATGTTCAAGATGGGAATATTATAGTGGATGAATCATATATTATAAATGATCATAATGAGGGAATTTGGATAAATCCATTCATCCGAGTTGTTAAGAGCCAAGTAATTCATATTCCAACCAAGAAACGAAAGAGATGTTAGTGAAAAATGTACTATTAAAATGTTATATGTTCTGAATTCAATAAAATTGTTATATATTATGTTTATGTTTTTATATTGTGTTTTTGTTTTTATATTGTGTTTACGGTTTTATATTGTGTTTATGTTTTTATATTGTGTTTATTCATTCAATGCTACTTTATATGGTGTTTATGTTTTTCTTTAATATTATAGGTCAAATGGCTAGTAATGAGGAAAAATTACATCCCGCTTGTAATAATAATGAAAATGAATTAGCTCGTGATGTGGAGAATGCTATTAGACGGGGAATAACAATTATGAAGTCAATCATTCGTGCAAGAGATAAATGTATCAAATTTGACGTACATTGGAATGGATACAAACAACTAATTGAGCCTAACGGTTCAATATTGACAAGTTATATTGGTTCCCTTGTGAAGAGAGAAGTTCCAATCACTTGTGATGATTAGAGAAAGCGTGAGTTGAAACCCGTTAAAGAAAAAATATTGAGTGATATACAAGTGCCATATGTGATGTCATTTGTTTTTGTTGACGCTTGTGTCTTTAAATTACTAACGCACTCTATGTATGTTTTTTTTGTAGAGGTCTTTTAACATTGATGATGATCGGAAATCATATTGTCTTCAATTAGACAGAAAAAGACTAAGAGGGTTTTGATCTTTTTTGACAAACAAGTTTCTTAGAGATGACGATAAAATTTTTATCGATGCAGAACTTCCAAAGGCGTATGCAGGCTTGATTTCGCCTAAAGAATGAGAAACCTTTAAAGAAAAACGAAGAATCTTGGATTTTCAGGATGTGAGTGTCGTGAATCGCCAATGAGCATCAAGTCTCCCATATTCATACAGAAAAGGGTGTATGGGATATGCACACTTACAAAAAAGATTGGTAAGTATATATAAATGCTATGGTATACTTGTTTATCATGTGTTATTATTAATTTTATTATTTCTCTTAATGTGTATTTATAAGAGGAGAAAAGTCAAGAAACATCTATTCTGGAACATGTTTTGTGGAATGTTGCCCAGGTGGGTAAGGATGAAGCTGTTAAGGAAGATGTGCTTCAAATTTATGAGCAATGTGTAAGTATATCAATATTCCTTTAATTAAATCAAAAGTTTATTAACATAAAGAATTTATGAGTTTTAATCACCACTAATTTATTTCGCCATGCATATGAATTTCAGGAGAATCTATCTCAATCTTTAACTCAAGATGAAGACCATGATTGAAGGAGCATACTTAATCGAGTATTAAATATTCCTAAGTATATCGGTCATGTGAGGGGTAAGGGATTCGGGGTGACTCAAACATCTTTGGGTAACCATAAAAAGAGGAAAGGTCATAGCAGTAAAGAAGTGATGGAAGAGTTAGAAAAATTAAAAGCTAAAATTCGTGAATTGGAAAAGGACAAAGAAAGATACATGTCAGAAAGGCAAGGTTCAGGGTTCAAGGATATTAGTGACAAAGATAGTATCAATTGTGATTTCCAACAGAAAATTCCCGAGATAATAAATATTATTATGAATTAGAACAATTTTTTTAATTGTCATATATACACATTAACAATTTCATATTTATTATTGGTTTAGAGCATTTCACCTTGTCAACTATATTTATCGTCACCGACTTATCGCATGGTTGGCAAGGGAAAAGTGCATAACACCTTGGTGGAAGTACTTCATCATAAACCGCTCCCTGCTGGATTTTTGAAAGTATCAATTGATATTGCTTTAGAGAGGGATGCACCATTACCTTTGCCTAACGATATTTCAGATGTAACATTTGTGGGAGAGGAAATAAGATTGTATGTTGCATGGCCGTCAAACCTCATTTGCATAGATGATGAGGTATGTTGAAAACCATTATGAACTTTTGAGTATTCAAATTTTTTACGAACATTTAACGTACATTTTTTCATGGTAATGTTAGAATCCTACAAAATCCAAATCAAATGATAATGGGATTACGCGGCAAACTGAGTCAGTTGCATCCAAAAAAGAGATAAATTGATATATATTACATAGAAAAAGTTAATTCATGATCTTATACTTCACATAACTTATATGCATTTGATCTTTAGATTCATGTTAAAGAGATGCAACAAGTCAATATGAGTAAGAAGCCTGAAATTGACAACATGTATACACAAAAAAAGGATCTTGCAAAGTTCGCGGCTAGAAAAAAGCCTATTTCTAGGTATAGGCCGTGCCTTCAGACATTAATGGGAATATCAGATTTGGCTGACGTATGTGCTCGTAATATACCCATGGAGGAAGGTATTTTTGGTTTTTCCTATTACGAAACAATAAGTAAAGAGGATGTGGATCAAGTTCTTAGACATAAAGAATTAGGCCTCAATGTTATCAATACATACATCAGGTATACTCCGATTAACTTTATTTAATTAATTGAACAATTTATCTACTCATTCCAATGAATGGTTTTAATGTTAATGATGTTTTTATTTAAGTTTCATGTATGCCAACTTGAAGCGCCCGTATCAACTGGACTAAAGATTATGTTTCTTATCTCCAAACAATATCAACTCACTATTAATCGAACAAAGACTAGATGAAGTCAAAGAGTACTTTGTTCGGACATTTATGGCCAACAAAGATACATAATTTTTTTTTCATTTAATACTGGCAATGGGTAAGATTTTCATTCAAACTTCATCAATTATAATTTTCCGTGTTTTGATGTTATGTAGAAAGTTTCCATCTAACGTTTGTTAATCTTACAGTGGACACTAATTGTTGGTTGCGATTAATCCAATAAGAGAAATTGTATATTATTTAGATTCGTAGAAGGCGATTGGATAAAATACCCAAATATGAAGGAGATGGTTGATACGTAAGTTAGATTGTTCTAAATCTTCATTTGTATACTTATTTATTTTTTATGTGAGATTGTTCTAAATATTCGTTTATATTTTGTTAGAGTTATAAAAAATTTCCGATCACAAAGAGATACACAAGTACCAAAGAGTAAAGCAAACAACATTACATGGATCAGAGTGACGGTATATTTTTACAATTTTGATTACATTAGTGATGCTACTTGATAAAACAAGTTAAACTATATATTCTGATATATATTCGCATTTTTTTTCCATGTGTAGTATCCCCGTCAACATAATGGTATAGATTGTGGTTATTTCATGTTGAGGTTTATGAAAAAAAATATTCTTTTAAATCAAATAGAGATTCCAACCATAGTATGAGTTTCTAACTTATGATTTATTTTAATATATTTAACATATTTCATCTAATTAATTAGTTTCAACTAAATCATACTATGTTATATTATGTAGTACTTTGATGAATACACGTTTTCTACTTATTCCAAAGATCAATTGGACGAAATTAAGGAGGATTGGTGTCAATACATTATTGAGATGAGAATTTTATAAAATATTGTGACACTTTCATTGATGAGAATTTTGAGTATATATAAGTTTGAGTTTTGATGAGATACTATGTCGTCATTAGTGTGGTAAATTATGTTGCAATGTTGTTGTTGTGTGAAAGGTTAGTTAGGATGGTATTAGATTTAAATTCAAACAAAGTTTTGTTTGTATCATGGTATGAATAAGAGAATTTTTAATGGTGGATTATAACAGATTTTTGACTTGTTTTTGTTACATTGATTTGTGTTAAATTATAATAGTTATAAGATTTAAGTGTTATATAGTTTGATTTTGATATATATGCCTTTGTTGATTTTGTTTCAGGTAGGTGCATATGTAGAAGATATATAAATTCATTTAGGATTCTTCATTGTTGTTGTTTGTAGAGAAGATAACAGCTTTAGAAGATAGTAATATGTATATTTAATGTATATTTATTAGATTATAAAGTTGTATATATAAATATGTAAATTTATGTATATATAAATTATTGAATTATTCAAGTTGTATCTCATTTACGTGTATAAATTATTGGATTAAAGATGTATATATAAATATGTATTTGGTGCATACTTATTGGATTGAAGCTGTAAATTTAAGAAATCTGGTGCAAATTTGAACGTCAGCGCTTAAATTTTAAGTGATTATTTATAAAGGGCGCTTAAAATATAAGTTGAATCTATTAAAAAAATCTGTGAACATTAGACAGACTTTAAACAAAAAAGCGCTGCCTATATTGGGAAAAAAAGCGCTTGTGAAATACAAAGTGCTGCCTAAAATGGACTTTAGAAAGCGCTTTTAAATAAAGCGCTGCCTAAAACATAAAGAAAGTGAAAAAAAATACATTACACAACGCTTTTAAAAGCACTGCCTAAAGTGAAAGTGCTTCTATAAACACACTTTAGAAAACACTTCTAATGTAAAAAGTACTGTCTATAGGGACCTTTAGAAAACGCTTATTGAATAAAGTGTTGTCTAAAGACTATATTAAACAGTGCTTTAACATAGACAAAAAGCGCTGTCTAAAGACTATATTAAGCAGTGCTTTAACATAGACAAAAAGCGCTGTCTAAAGGCTATATTAAACAGCGCTTTCACATAGACAAAAAATGTTGTCTATACTTACAACAACGCAGAAATAGATAGCGCTGTCTATGACAAAAAAAAAGTTGTTTATTTCCTTATATGACGTAGTGATATATATATATATATATATATATATATATATATATATATATATATATATATATATATATATATATATATATATATATATATATATATATATATATATATATATATATATATATATATATATATATATTAAATTTTTTTTCAAATTGGAATGAATATCACAAAAGAGAAAATTAACATAATTTTAAATACATCTGAAAATACATTTTTAAACGCACAGAAAATAATTTCGTACTATAAAAAATATAATATGTTCAATATAAGGATCTAAAGAACATTTCCCTTAATTTTGTTGTAGTTATTTTTCATTTTGGACTTAGGCCCAAAACCTATTAATTAAAATGGAATCAATATAATTTTTTTTAAAACACAATCACTTTGACTTAGCATCTGTTTGAAATTACCGTGGAATGAAAAGAAAAAACGCTTCTATCAGAAGTTAGAATTTCAAACTTCTTAAAAATCACGGTGGGATTGTATTGGAAAGTGTAATCATAGTGAAAATAATTATATCCAAACATATATTTAATGATGTGTGTTTTTTAATCAATTATTAAATATTTAGTACACTTTTAACACAATCTAGAACCTAACAATATTTAAAATAATTAAAATACTGTAATCATGCATAAATGTGCATCCAATATATTATCACATGTTTTCATAAAAAAATGCATGTATTAAATATATTCTCAAAAAGGAAAAAAAGTCTCCACCAAAATGTATTTAGACCGATATAAAAATCAATGTATCCAAACATTTGTTTTATTTTTTAAATATATATATATCATTCTCGATTTACTTAATTTTAATAAGAATATATATATATTTTAAATTATTAATTTATAAATATTAATTTATTTATATTAATAAATAAATATTATCGATAACGAACATATTTTAAACTAATATATTACACTCCTTAAAAATATATATGAGTTGAGATGGACTAAAATTTGAATTTTAGCCTACAAGATCATTTAATTAAAGGTGATAAAATTGATAAAAATAAGTCTGATCCGTTAGATATTTCTGTTTTGTCGGTATTTTAGTGTGGGATAGATAAATTATTTAAGTCTTTACTTTTTAATATGACAGTTCTATTTTGTTCGTTTTCTTCGCGGATTTTTATGGACACGAACATTAACATAAAATTTTATATTTTTAGATTTAAAAAGAGAAATGCCTCATTTTCAACTATACTCGTCCTGCTCTATTCTATTTTTTTTGCGAACGTTTATAAGACGGATCTAAATGAGACGGACATACACGTTTATCACCTCTAAATCTAATCCATTCAAATTTTCATTGTCGAACTTTATAAAGACTATAAATAATTTACATATCATTCTCAATTCACTTTATCTAAATAAATCTATAAATAATTTATAAGACTATTAAAAAACATCAGATATTTTCTTTATATTATTATTAATAAACACACGCTAAAAAAAACATATAATAGTGAAATATTTTAACATATGAATATAAAATAATACTAAATAAAAAAAATCAAAAACCAGAATAAATATAATAATTAAGACAAAAACAAAAATAATAATAAAAGCTTGTCCACAAAGAAAGGGTATACATTTTTCCATAAAAAAAATGCATATATAGTCAACATCAAATGTATCTAGACTCATAAATTTTTTTAATTGTTTATTATTATTTCTTTTTAATCTTCTCTATATAATAGATCAACTAATTAAATATTAAATAAATCTAGAAAATGAAAATTTTCTTTTGTAAATATGACCAAGAGAGTATATGTCATCTCTATTCACTTAATCTAAATAAAAATATAAGTAATATTATAAAAGGCTATTAAAACAAATAATTATATATTTAAACACACACTAAAGGAAATATAACATATAATAAAATATTTGAACATATATTTATAATTAATAAAATATAAAATAATTCCGAATCAAGAAATAAGAAAACAAAATCAAACGGCGGATATAATTTTCAGATTTGTTGTGCAAAAAAACAAAAGAAATAAAAGAAATAAAAAAGAATTAAGACAAAAACAAAAATAATAATAAAATCTTGTCCGTAAAGAAAAAGGGTAGAATAAATATAGGGTTTGGGTTTTCATTCACTCATTCTTCACCTTCTTCACTCTTCTCTTCCAGATCCTTCGATTCCACCGATTCAACCAGCCATGGTGAAGGGTCCTGGTCTCTACACTGACATCGGCAAGAAAGCCAGAGGTACTTTTTTCTATCTCTTTCTCTCACATTCATTAATTCTGTTGCTTGAATTTTTCCATTTTTTTTGTGATTTTTTTGGTTGATTGATAAAATTTGCGACGATTCTTGTTTGTTTTGTGTAGATCTGTTGTACAAGGATTATCACAGTGACAAGAAGTTCACTATCAGCACTTACTCACCTACTGGAGTTGTGAGTTGATTTTAATTTTTTATTTTAGTTTGTTTATTGAGTTTTCTATGCTGTTTGTATGAATATAATGATGTTAATGATGTTGGTATAATCAATGTTTTGTTGAAGGATTTGCATGCTTTCTAACTGCATTTTTTTGTTAAGAAAAAATTGGATTATGTTTCTGATGCTTTGGGGTTTTGTTATGAGCTTTTACTTTTTATTTGCATTTTTTTTTGTTTTTTTTTTTTGTTTCTATGTAGCAGTGACACCTCTGAAAAAGTCGTGACTGAGTCTGTGTCTGTGGCGGACACCAGGCACATGTGATTACATTTAATTTTTTTGTTTTTTAAACTATTATTGGTGTCACCGTGTCAGTGTCCAAGCTTTATAGGTTTTTATTATCGATATGCTGAATGGTTTGTAGATTTATGAGTACTTTTATTTGCAAGTGTTTTTTAGTTGAATGATGGGATTGAGTTATCTATCTGTAAGTGTTTTTTAGTTGAATGATGGGTTTGAGTTACCGGCTTCAATTTATTAGAGTAAACGATGATTTTGGTATTGGAATGCGTGGTTGTTATTATGTACACTGAATGTAGTGAAATTGTAAACATCTCCACTGGTCTCTTTTATTAGTCATGTTTAGGTCCTTGAGTATGTTTTTTGGTAGTTAGTTTAGTACTTGATTGTGTTTTTCTTGGATCAATTTTATCTTTGAAGAGAATCTAGAGATGTTTGTAATTTAGATACATTTATGGACTATAATGTTTGTTTGCTCTTTTGTTTTACAAACCTAGTTTAAATTAAAGTTGAGTTATGATTTAACTGTTTTTAGATTTTAGAAATATGTTTTCCTGATTTATTGTTGATTTTTATGAAAACGCATATGGTTGTGTATACTGTTACTATCAGGGTTGTGTGTTGTAATAGTAGCTAGAATGAGAACAATGGTATTGTGCTGGGGTGGATGATTTTTGAGCATGCTGGTACCTGTGTACTCCACACCACAGGCCACAAAGCTATTATAAATTTACTCAAATATAGCTCACCTTGCAGCACAAAATTGCAGTCTTCTTTTTAGGTTTTTTTCTGGGTTTTTTATTTCCTGTTTTCACTGAAGCACAGGAAGCAAGCTGCCTTTATAGTGTTTTGATTTCGTTTTCAAAACACAGTGCCTACCATTTTGGCACTATGTTTTGCACTTGTAAACTAGGTTTTATTTGATTTTGTTGGTTTTGCTAACGCGTCTGTCTTTATGTCCTTTAATCCAAGTCGACTTAGACAACTTGTTGAAAAAAGAAAAATATTTCATTAACATCACTTTCTTTTATCTCTGGTAATTTGCATTGCTGTCCTTTCTTATTTGGTTATTGATGTCCATGTCCCTACCGATACATCAGTGTCCTTTTCATTGAATATTTACGTGTTTAGTTTTGCTTTATTGACATTTATTATTTGTAGTTTAGCATTGTTTACACATTAAATTGATAAATGCTCCCTAAATTTAGACTTTTGGAGTTTGAACTCTGTTTATTGTCCATTTGTTGATGGTATTAAATTTTAAATATATTTTGCATCCTATACTCATTGCAATATGCCAAAATGAAGGCCTAGGTTGAAATTGATGGGTGCTTATTTAATATATCAGTTTAGCAATTTATGTCCTATACTCACTTTTTATCTTGTGGTACAGGCTATAACATCCTCAGGAACAAAGAAAGGTGAACTGTTTTTGGGTGATGTTAATACCCAGTTGAAGAACAAGAACATCACTACTGATATCAAAGTAGACACAAGTTCTAATGTGAGTTTAACATTCCTGTTTCAGTATTTATCATTCTATGCTATTGGCAATAATGTCATATATACTTCTTTCTGATTTGCATTCCTCATACAGAATTGTAAAACTGATTATTGTGATTGTTTCTTGATTGGTACCATCCTGGATGGTGTCTCCAAAAGATTCTGTTTGTTGGTTTAGTCATATTTTAGGATATCATGTAAAATTATTACCTGCAACGCTGCGTTGTTTTACGGAGATCATATACATAATCATATTTTTCCCAAGATCTAGTCATAATTAGCTATCCAGTCTATACTTTCTTTTTATATCGCCTGAAAAACTAATACATCATCCTATGCTTGCTAGGTAAAATGAAGTACTGCTTAACGTATCAATTATCTGGTTACTAAGTCCAGATCAATTGTTTTTAATAGGAAATTTCATAACAAATATTTACTATTTAGATATTTTTTTTAACTCATACACATACTTCATCTATGCATGTTAAAATATAGCCAAATATGAATTAAATTCGATTCTTTTGTTTGGAACTGTTTTTCTTTACATGTAAAACCAGACCAAAATTCTTGTACTATTGCCAGTTAGTAGTTATAACTTAAATTACTCTGAACTATTTATGATCTCCATATGCTTATGATCAAATCACTTAAGTCTGATAAATCCTTGCACAATCCAGCTTTTCACAACCATCACTGTCAACGAACCTGCTCCTGGTGTGAAGGCTATTTTTAGCTTCAAAGTTCCCGAGCAAACGTCTGGAAAGGTAACCCATTATAATTAACATCTTTCCAAAATCAAAGAAAATATTTATTTGTCTATAGTTAAACTTACATAGTTTGAGAAAGTGTTGTAATTAGAAGTGTCGGATAGAAGAGCTCATGGTAGTAAATTGCTTGTTCTGTTTCATGAAACAGGTGGAACTACAATACCTGCATGAATATGCTGGAATTAGCAGCAGTGTTGGGTTGAAAGCAAACCCAATTGTCAACTTTTCTAGCGTTATTGGAACTAATGCACTTGCTTTTGGTGCTGATCTTTCTTTTGATACCAAACTCGGGGAGCTAACCAAATCTAATGCTGCTGTGAACTTCGTCAAGGATGACTTGATCGGGTCATTGACTCTGTGAGTAACTTTTGCTCCTTTGTGCTTTAGTGTTTCCAATTAACTATCATTTATTTCGCCCTATAACATGAATGTTAGTCATTAAATGTGGTAGTTAGAGTGCTCAAATTAATCTATTGACACATTTACATTGTATTGTTCTGTGATGTGCTAGTTAGAACAGTGTTTTCAAATAGATGCTATAGCACCGTAGCATAGTCGAATTTGAGCAAACCACTTTTCCGTGATGAGCAACAATGCACATTTAATTTTAGTGTTTTTTTTTCTTGTAATTGTTTGTGTTGTTAGATAGTTTGGGTTTGTAAACATTTTGATGTGATTATCTCTTGTGTGCAGAAATGAAAAGGGTGATGTGCTATCTGCTTCATACTATCATGCCATTAACCCACTGTCCAACACTGCTGTTGGTGTTGACATCAGTCACAGATTCTCAACTAAAGAGAACACCTTCACACTCGGCACCCAGCATGCATTGGATCCATTGACCACAGTGAAGGGTCGCGTCACCAACTCAGGCAAGGCAAGTGCTCTTATTCAGCATGAATGGCGTCCCAAATCACTCATCACCATTTCAAGTGAGGTAGACACCAAGGCCATTGAAAAGAGTGCTAAGATTGGATTGAGTTTGGCTCTCAAACCTTGATTTAGTTTTGATCCTTCCTGGCAAGAAACTGAGGTGTAGGCAGGCTTTAGGAAGCATATAGTTTGTCAGATTGATGTTGGTTCTCTTCTTGGGTAAGAAGTGTTCAAGGTGTTTTCTTTGCAGTTGGGCAATTCAACCTTGAAGAAATAAATAGGTTTTTTATGAACCAAATGTTACTCTTAAATGCCCCCACAGGCAAAACATGCCTCTTTTATTGAATTGTGAATTGGTACTCTTTGAGTTTTGACAGCAAAATTTTAAAATTTCTGGTATCATGGTAAATCTTTTGCAGCATTTCTTATATATCTTGTGGTATGATGATCGTTTATTTCCTACCATTCCCGTGTCTTCATTAGGACTTGAATGCTATGGCCCGATGTGTAGTCTTTCTCATTCCCAAGAGGCATGCAATTTATGCGTTTAAACAGTTTTTGAAAATGGTGGCATGTGAACAAACCTAATGCTGCACCATAACATGTTCAACCTAAATGTGGTGCTTAGTTTATAACTTAAGTCAAACTCAAATTGCTTTTCCACGCAATTTTAGCCATATGATTTACAGAAATTAAAGATTATAGCTTTAGACTTAACCAGGAGTTGGGCATTCAACTCACTTAGATACAAACAACCCAATAGTTGAAACTTGGTTACAATATTTGTCTTGAATCTGACATCTTTTGGAGAATAGCAACTAAGTACATCTCAAGACAAAAGATGTTGGTAATAAGGTCCTCACGTGATGAATATTACACCTTTCGATGTTTTTTGTTTTTGTTGAAATGCACTGAATGTTTTTTGTCTATATACTAAAGTTTTTTTTTGGGAAAAATATTGAATTAATATTTACTACTTTTTATTTTACTTTTATATTTGGCATCTTTTGATGTTTTTTTGTTTTGTTTTTGTTTTTAATGCACGGAATTAGCATCCTATAACTTTTTGTACAAAATAAATGGACCATCAAACACAACAACTAGAATATTTTCTATTCTTTTATAATATATTAATTCTGAACCACAAATAAATTTATTAACCAATCATTTCTTTTATGTTCCATCTATTAAAATATGATGCCACATTTTTCAAAACTCCTCAATGTAAATCTTCGAAACTTCTCAATATAAATCTTAATTTCAAAACTTCTCAATATAAATCTTCAAAACTTCTCAATATAAATCTTTTAATATTCAGCGTAATATGTAATGTTTCATTGATAATTATTATTTTTAAATACAATCATTTATATTCTACAATTTATATCTTTATTTTTTTTCTTCATATACTAATCTTTGCTTCTTTTTTTATCTATATATATATTTTTAGAACCTAAAATGCATTATATAATTACTCTAAAAATTATAAATAAAATTACTTTTTTACAATTTTATTTAAAATCGTAGTAAAAATAATAATTACATTACATTAAAAATGGTTAAATGATACTTTTAAATTTAACTTATAACTTTTAAATAAACAAAAAAATTTCTAAAATATACTTCAATTATAATTTAGTTACAAATTAAAATATTAAACTTCGAATATTAAATTAAACAATCATTTCTCAACCAACTTACATGATAAAACAATTCAATTGAATTAAATCAATATATTAAAAATTAATAGAATAACAAAAAACAAATACACAAAAATAATATTTTTGAATTTATTTTAATACCTAATTAATCATCCAATGTCTGAAATGTTTAAATATGGAATATATTCAATTCATGTAATGATAAAAAAATATTCTTAAAAATATTGGATAAGTGAAAAATGAACAATACAAAACTACATAAATTTTATACATTTATTTCTCATTTTTATCTTAATTTTAATTTCTTATCTTTTATTTTCAAAATTCAAATATATATTTTTTCACTTGAAATTGTATTTTTCTAATACTCTCTTCATCTTATTGTAACTAAAAAAATTTGTATATAGACAACCAAAATCTATCTAATTTAATATTATTTTAAATAACTCATCTCAATTCGAAGTCTTAATTTAATTATTATATAACTTTTAAAACACTGGCTTTGGTCATGGAAAGCTATTTTTCACTTATGAAAATGAATTGCTTAAAAACTGCCTAATTATAGCAATAATTATTTAATAACAAAAGTCTCAAACTTGCAAGTTGCAACAATCAATATATGTCTTGTTTATATTTATAAAAGTTGTTCCCATGAAAAATATCTTCCATTTACAAACATGTTTTTCAGATCATATTTCATCTAATGGAAAACTCAATAATTGTAATGAACTGAATTCAGACTATTCAGTTACCAATTACAATGCACATATAATCCATTTTGAACAAGCAATGAATCCAACACTTAAAATAACTTGAGGAATATAACTAAAAATTAAATCCATAAATTTAAAGTCCTTAAAAGTACTATAACATTTGATTACATTAATAAGTATATACTGAAGAGTAAGTAAATATCTATGAGCAATAATAATAACATGCACTCATTTTCTTTACAAAGAATACATTCTGAAAGGGTGGAAAATGTATAACAAATTCACAACCAATTGTCAAAATACAACACTTGTAAATCAAATGAATAGAGAATCAAATTATCAAGTGAAAATTACGATTCCTATCCATTAGGTTTAGGCGACTTGATATAATGATGACACGGAGAACTGCTTTGACCATTTAGACTCGACAATATCTTCATAGGTTGACCTTTTTTCAATAAAGATGTTAACGGTGATTGCTATCTTTTTCCGGCATCGACATCGTACAATCTACTCCCACGACTTGAAAGCGATATGACGTGATAGTCATGTCTTTGAGGTTTTGCAGAGGCTTTAGAGTTTGAACAACTTCACTCATAGGTTGAAGTTTTGGATCACGGCTAAGGTATTGAGAGGCTATTGGTGTATGTTTAATTTTGCAGATCGTTAGATAATTACTCTATTAATTTCACTATCGAGGATCTTTGTCTCAAATTCCATCTCACGTTGCCACATGTAAAATTACTATTTATTCCTTTTCTTTTACTCGAATTGTCAAATGTCCTTGTATTATTGGTGTATATTTCTTTTCGCGTATCGTTAAATGATTGTTCTATTAATTTCACTATCTAGAATCTTTGTCTCAAATTTCATATCACGTCGCCGCATTTAAAACTGTTATTTATTCTTTTTCTTTTACTCAGATTGCCAAATGTTCTAGCACTATTGGCATATGTTTCATTTCGCGGATCATTAAATAATCTCTCTATTAATTTCACTATCAAGGATATTTGTCACAAGTTTCATCTCACAATGCCACATGTAAAACAACTATTTATTCCCTTTCTTTTACTCGAATTGCAAAATATCCTTGTACTATTGGCGTATATTTCTTTTCGCGGATCGTTAGATAATTATTCTATTAATTTCACTACCTAGAATCCTTTTCCCAAATTCCATATCACGTCGTTGCATTTAAAGCTGCTATTTATTCCTTTTCTTTTATTTAGATTGTCAAATGGCCTTGTACTATTGGGGTATGTTTTTTCCGCGGATCTTTAGATAATTTCTCTATTAATTTTACTATCAAGGATATTTGTCCCAAATTCCATCTCACGACGTCAAATGTAATGCTACTATTTATTCCTTTTCTATTACTCGAATTGCCAAATGTCCTTATACTATTTGCGTATGTTTCTTTTCACAAATTGTTAGATAAATCCTCTATTAATTTTACTATCAAGGATCTTTGTTCCAAACTCCATCTCTCGTCACCACATGTAGAGCTACTATTTATTCATTTTCTTTTACCATAATTGCCAAATGTCCTTATACTATTGGTGTATGTTTCTTTTCACGGATCATTTGATAAATGCTCTATTAATTTTACTATCAAAGATCTTTGTCCCAAACTCCATCTCTCGTCACCACATGTAGAGGTACTATTTATTCCTTTTCTTTTACCATGATTGCCAAATGTCCTTGTACTATTGGCGTATGTTTATTTTCGCGGATCATTAGATAATTGTTCTATTAATTTTACTATAGATGATCATTGTCCCAAATTCCATCTTTCGTCACCACATGTAGACCTACTATTTATTCCTTTTCTTTTACCATGATTGTCAAATGTCCTTATACTATTGACATATATCTTTTCACAAATCGTTAGATAAATGCTCTATTAATTTTACTATCAAGGATCTTTGTCCCAAACTCCATCTCTCGTCGCCACATGTAGAATTACTATTTATTCCTTTTCTTTTACTCGGATTGCCAAATGTCCTTATACTATTGACGTATATTTCTTTTTGCGGATCGTTACATAATTATTCAATTAATTTCACTATCTAGAATCTTTTTCCCAAATTCCATATCATGTCGCCGCATTTAAGGCTGCTATTTATTCTATTTCTTTTATTCGGATTGCCAAATATCCTTGTACTATTGGCATATGTTTCTTTTCTCAGATCATAGATAATTTCTTTATTAATTTCACTATCGAGGATATTTGTCCCAAATTCTATCTCACGACGCCACATATAAATCTCCTATTTATACCTTTTCTTTTACTCGGATTACCAAATATCCTTGTACTACTGGCTTATATTTCTTTTCGCAGATCGTTAGATAATTGTTCTATTAATTTCACTATCTAAAATCTTTGTCCCAAATTCCATATCATGTCGCCGCATTTAAAGCTTCTATTTATTCCTTTTCTTTTACTCGGATTGCCAAATGTCCTTACACTATTGGTGCATGTTTCTTTTCATGGATCTTTAGATAATTGCTCTTTTAATTTCACTATCGAGGATATTTGTCCAAAATCCCATCTCACGCCACCACATGTAAAACTACTATTTATTCCTTTTCTTTTACTTAGCTTTCCTAATGTTCTTGTACTATTGGCGTATGTTTCTTTTCGCGGATCGTTAGATAATTGCTCTATTAATTTCACTATCGATGATCATTGTCCAAAACTCCATCTCTCGTCACCACATGTAAACCTGCTATTTATTCATTTTCTTCTACTCAGATTGCCAAATGTTCTAGTACTATTGGCGTATGTTTCTTTTCACGAATCTCTAAATAATTTCTCTATTAATTTCACTATCAAGGATATTTGTCCCAAGTTTCATCTCACGACACCACATGTAAAGCTATTATTTATTCCTTTCCTTTTACTCGGATTGCCAAACGTCCTTATACTATTGGTGTATATTTCTTTTCGCAGATCGTTAGATAATGGTTCTATTAATTTCACTATCTATAATCCTTGTCCAAAATTACATATCACGCCGCCGCATTGAAGGCTGCTATTTATTCCTTTTCTTTTACTCAGATTGCCAAATGTCCTTGTACTACTGGCGTATGTTTTTTCCGCGGATCTTTAGACAATTTCTCTATTAATTTTACTATCAAGGATATTTTTCCCAAGTTCCATCTCACGACGCCACATATAATGCTACTATTTATTCCTTTTCTATTACTCGAATTGCCAAATGTTGTTATAATATTTGCGTATGTTTCTTTTCACAAATTGTTAGATAAATGCTCTATTAATTTTAGTATCAAGGATCTTTGTCCCAAACTCCATCTCTCGTCACCACATGTAGAGCTACTATTTATTTCTTTTCTTTTACCATGATTTCCAAATGTCCTTATACTATTGACGTATGTTTCTTTTCACAAATCATTAGATAAATGCTCTATTAATTTTACTATCAAAGATCTTTGTCCCAAACTCCATCTCTCGTCACCACATGTAGAGCTACTATTTTTACCCTTTCTTTTACTCAGATTGCCAAATGTTCTTGTACTATTGGCATATATTTCTTTTTGTGGATCGTTAGATAATTGTTCAATTAATTTCACTATCTAGAAATTTTCCCACAAATTCCATATCACGTCGCCGCATTAAAGGCTGCTATTTATTCTGTTTCTTTTATTCGGACTGCCAAATGTCTTTGTACTATTGACGTATGTTTCTTTTCCCAGATCGTTAGATAATTTCTTTATTAATTTCATTATCGAGGATATTTGTCCCAAATTCCATCTCACGACTTCACATGTAAAGCTACTATTTATACCTTTTCTTTTACTTGCATTACCAAATATCCTTGTACTATTGGCTTATATTTCTTTTCGCGGATCGTTAGATAACCATTCTATTAATTTCACTATGTAGAACCTTTGTTCCAAATTCCATAACACGTCGCCGCAATTAAAGCTTTTATTTATTCCTTTTATTTTACTCGAATTTCCAAATGTCCTTACACTATTGGTGTATATTTCTTTTCGCTGATCGTTAGATAATTGTTCTATTAATTTCAATATCGAGGATATTTGTCCCAAATCCCATCTCACGTCACCACATGTAAAGCAACTATTTATTCCTTTTCTTTTACTCGGATTTCCAAATGTCCTTGTACTATTGGCACATGTTTCTTTTCGCGGATCGTTAGATAATTGCTCTATTAATTTCACTATCGATGATCATTGTCCCAAACTCCATCTCTTGTCACCACATCTAGAGCTACTATTTATTCCTTTTCTTTTACTCAGATTGCCAAATGTCCTTGTACTATTGGCGCATGTTTCTTTTTGCAGATCATTAAATAATTTCTCTATTGATTTCACTATCAAGGATATTTGTCCCAATTTTCATCTCACAGCACCACATGTAAAGCTACTATTTATTCCTTTTCTTTTACTTGGATTGCCAAATGTCCTTGTACTATTAGCGTATATTTCTTTTAGCAGATTGTTAGATAATTATTCTATTAATTTCACTATCTAGTATCTTTTTCCCAAACTCTATATCATGTCGCTGCATTTAAAGCTGTTATTTATTCCTTTTCTTTTACTCGAATTGCTAAATGTCCTTGTACTATTGTTGTAGGTTTTTTCACGGACCGTTAGATAATTTCTCTATTAAATTTACTATCAAAGATATTTTTCCCAAATTTCATCTCACGACGCCACATGTAAAACTATTATTTATTCATTTTCTTTTACTCGGATTGACAAATGTCCTTATACTATTTACGTACGTTTCTTTTCACAAATTGTTAGATAAATGCTCTATTAATTTTACTATCAATGATTTTTGTCTCAAACTCCATCTCTTGTAACCACATGTAGAGTTGTTGTTTATTCCTTTTCTTTTACTAGGATTGCCAAATGTCCTTATATTATTGGTGTATGTTTCTTTTTAATGACCATTTGATAAATGCTCTATTAATTTTACTATTAAAGATCTTTGTCCCAAACTCCATCTCTCGTCGCCACACGTAGAGCTACTATTTATTCCTTTTCTTTTATTTGGATTGCCAAATGTCTTGTACTATTGGCGTATGTTTCTCTTCGCAGATCGTTAGATAATTTCTCTATTAATTTCACTATCAAGGATATTTGTCACAAATTACATGTCACGATGCCACATGTAAAGCTACTATTTATTCCATTTCTTTTACTTGGATTGCCAAATGTCCTTGAGCCAAGGACATGTTGATTATGGTGAATTGCCTTTTGGGTGTGTCCTGCTTACGCTGTTTGCCCTATCGTTGTTGTTGCACCGGTGTTGGATTGCAGATCTGCACCTCCCCCATAGATTGATTGAGATCACTCTTATTACGATCCTTTGGATCGTACACAGTATTGGACTCCTTCTTTCTATTGTATGATGCTGTCCCCTGAATTTCGCTGCTCTTGAGTTTATTTTCAACATGCTCTCGCATGAATATATCAATCGATTTCGTGCCTGCCAAGAGAGGTTGATCATTGATTAGACCCCAAATTCTAGAAGTTTGCCCCAGACGGTCGTATCTGTCTTGATGAAGCTTACTGATGAGAATCCTCAACTCTTCTTGTCCCCGAGCTAAATTTTGGATAAGAGCCATCTGACTACCCATTTGGATTCTCATCCTTTCCATCTCAGCTCGCAGTTGTTCCAACTGGCCCTCCTTGTTATCTTCAGAATTTTTCTTGGCCATGTTGCCAGCGAGGAGTGTTTTCAATTCTCCTCGTCCCTTGGATAGATTCAGGAACATTTCCTTAAACTGAACATCTTGAGCTTGGAGGTCTCCGTCATTCTGTTCGAGAGCCATTTTCCTTGCTGAAATAAACAGCGAGAAAATTAGAAACCTGTCTTGAGAATACCTATTATATAATGACATGCATATAATGTTTTCAAGGATCTTGAGTGGTAAACACAAGAAAATGTTTGAATTATGATTGCAACTTTGATCGAAGAACTTTGTATCATTGAATGTCCTTCTACGAGAATCAAGCTCACCATGTCGAGTGGGTCATAGCCTCTGAATTAAGACATCATGTTTTGACGAAATTGGCTAGAGGAAAATAAATCCCCCTGCCCCTTTCTAGACATATGGTTCATCATAACCTGCATCCCAGGCCCTTTGAGATCCTTGAAATGGTTAACGAAATGCTATGGCATGATGTCATGATGTGTATGCTATGCACCAAGCGAAAGTGTAAGGTGGTGAAGACAAGTAAATCCTGCAAAGAAATCCAAGTTATTGGATAATGAATATAAGAAAGTCCTGCAAGGAGTTCAAGTTGTTAGATAATGAAAGCAAACAAGTCACACAAGTAGCCTTAGGTTCAGGCTTGTATGGAGTTTGTAGGTAAGTACCCTCTTGAATTTTAGTTGGTTCAACCTGTCCTAAAATAAGTAACCAGGTTCTAAGGAATATCAATATTACTGATCTTTCTTCGTCGGGCATTGTTTCAGCTCAAGCGATCTTTTCTCGCAGCCTAAACATCCCAAAAGTCTGATCTCAATGAGTGTAGTATCGAGGATCAACCAATATTCAATTTTGCACCGAAGCCAACTATCTCACTACTTTCCAATGACCAAGTTTGTTCAACTAAGGTTCTAAGGTCAATCAGTGCTTCATGACACCACACAACGGCCCCGTATTCTCCTTGATTCAACACAAAGGATACCAGTACCAACAAATGTGTCACACTAATGTAGCCATCGCTTCAACCATGTCGATATTACACCGTACAGTCCCCATGATCTATTGCTACTTATCTAATGTACCCCAGCTCTGGGTATAGGATCTATACAAGAATACCCAAACATAAACCCGAAATGTAAAGCAAGCAAGTCAAACAAGTTAAGCATTTTAAATATGATCTAGCTCTAAGGTAACCCCACTTTTAGTGTCATATCCCCAGCAGAGTCACCAATTCTGTAATACGGTGGAAGAACTGACTTTACTGGTTTTGCATTTTATCGCAAATGTTGCCGTTAGCAAGAGTCGCCACAAAATTTTCTTTTATCCAACAAAGGAAAAGGTGACAATAACAGGAAAGACCTTTTTAAAGATTTTGAGTTCGGGGGGGGGGGGGGGGGGGGTAGATTATGGAAAAGGAAGGTGTTAGCTCCCTTTTCATCCGTAGTTATCTACGGGTTCTTAGTTTCTAGCTCACTTTGAAAATTCTTTTTAGTTTAAGTGTATTTTGAAAAGACGCCTTAGTGCGGCGAACTTTGTAATGTTTCTCAAATCGTTGAGAACGTATACAAAGTATTTTTGTCTTTGAAAAATATTTTAGAGAGAAGTTTGTGTATGTGTGAAGAATTGTTTTATTTTGTGAGCAAGCAACTATAAGCGGTCTACCTACTTGAACAATCTTTGTTCTTTTCCTATCTTCCTTAAGATAGTGCTATCCTACCATTAGTTGGTAGGAAACCCTATCATTGGATGTTTGAGGGACAAGCGAGGGTCATTGTACAATCACGAAGGCAGCTCGTAAGACGCTTTAGCAATTTTATCGTAAGGGACTAGATCATTTACCGAAGGCAACACCAAAAGGGTCATCGAGGGACTACGATCTTTTTAACCGAGGGTCTTTGCTAAAGTGTCCCACGTTCGAGGGACACAACTATTTGTTTTTCCGAAGGCAACAAGTGGAGGTACCTTAGAGGTGCGCGTGTGCAAGTGTGTTGTATTTCAGTTATGTTTATCTTGAGTGTTAGGTTTTCTAGCATTTGTTTTTAAGTCTTATCATGCAATCCTATTAAGTATACATCTAGCAGTTAAATATATACATAGGGCAGAAAATTAAAAATGCAGAAAGTAAAGTCTAAGCTATTACATCGCTTCGGGATGGGGGGAATACAAACCAAAATGGGGAAATAAAAATATAAGGAGTCCTAATTTTAACTATTACATTCCTTCAATAATTACGTAATTGTTCGTGAAAATAAAAACGCGAAAGAAATAAATAACGGGCGAAGATGAAATACGAAATGATGAAAAACCCTAAAAGATTCTAAGAGTAGAAAAATGTTTTTGTTGTTTTTGTTTAAGAAAACTAATAATTAAATAAATGGAAACCTAATTCTAATTAGTTTAAAAAATGATTAAATAATTAATTAAAATTAAAAAAAATTAATTTAATTAATAATAAATAAAAAAAGCTTAAAATATATTTGTGTGGTTTTCTAATTTTTATTGATTAAAGGAAACTGATTTAAAAAATGTTGATTAAGCAAAACAAATAATACTAAAAAAACGTAAATGGGCCTCGCTGCAAAAAGGGGTTAGAGGGGTGCAAGAAAAAGAATCCTTAGGCCCACAACTAATGAGCCCAGGAGGCTGCGTTGGTTCGGATGAGAGAGGCTCCTTGAAGGTGCACGGTGGGGTGTGCGCTTGAGGCATTCAGATCATGTTTGATGAGATTTGATGGTCAGGAATTGGAGGTGTATGATGCATGTACGAATCTTCTTAGCATTGGATCTGAAAACATAAAAGCAAGAAAAATGCAAAACACCTTGTACCTGGATCGAACCCGTTATATTGACTCAAAACATCAATAGCAATATGAATGCATGTATAAAATTGATTTAAATCACATATTCAGAGAGTTTGAAAATTTAAATTTTACCAAGACCGTATGAGGGTTATGAGGAGGATCTGGGACGTGTGAGGCTTGACCTGGGCTCTGGAGGACTCCTGGGAAACTCAGGGGTGATGTTTGATCACTGGTTTGGACTAGTATGGGCGGGAAAGTGGGACACGATTTTCACCAACTTTTTGATTTTTTAGAGAATTTTGAGAAGGCTTTTGTGTGCAAGAATTTCGTGTCCCCTTGTGATCTTAAGCTTGTTTACTTATAGAGTGGGAAGAGAGGAGTGAACATGTAAGGCAAGGAACAAAGCATTCATGGCCTTTGAGACAAGAATAAAACACATTAAGAAGTTGTCATTTTTGAGTGATTCTTGCCCTTTTTGAATGTGCAATGAACCTGGACCATTTGTGTGTGTCTCGCACGGATTAGTGGGCTTCAAAATTGATCAAATTCAGCCCATATGCGCAGCACATGATTTTTGTGATTTTATTTAATTTATTTTGCATTTATTTGAATAAAAATAAAACAAATATAAATAAAATACTAAGAAAATACAAGAAAAGGTAAGAGTGAGTTTATGAGTATTTTGCAAGGTCATGGACATGTTTGAAGTCAAAAAGTTAGGTCACAAGTCCAAAATTTCAAGTTTGCATATTTAGCATTTCATGCATTTCTTAAAAATTTCCCAACTTGTGCAACTTATAACTTGCTCAATTTTCATCTTTTGAAGGTGATCTTGGACTTTTTGAAAATCTCAATGTGTCGTCTACACTTTCTCTTTTAATCACATTTTCATATGGAGATATTATCTTGATGTAAGTTGCCTTGACAAAAAGTGTCTTTTGCTGACTTTTGAAAATGACCTATAATTTATTAGCTCATATCTTTCAAATTAAGCACTTTTTGGACTTGAGCATAAAAGAAAAGTTGTATAGAATTAAGTTTTATTTAAAATGGGTTTGGTTAGGGAAAAGTTTATGAAGCACGTGAAATTTACACTTGGTCAAAGTTCAGTTGACTTCTCCTAAGGAAACCCTAATTTGACAATTCTTGACTTTTGATGATCTAAGGACTTTCCTTGAGGAATCATGATCAACCCTTGATCAAATGATGAATATTACTTCAAAATGTTGATGTTGACCAAAAATCTTGAAGTTTGACTGTATGTTGACCACAATTTACATTTTGACCAATACAGTTGATTTTCAAACATTTGAGCCATTGACTAAGCAAACTTGTGATGTAGGACTTAAAACTTGACATGAACCTTATCGAGGACCTATGAAGAGCCATGGAAGCCACTTTAGACCTTTACACACCAAATTTACTTGAGAAACTCCAAACCCTAGTTGTAGGCCTTTGGTTTAGGAGAAGCATCCTGACTAGTCAACCCTTGAGTGTCCCGAGTGTCTGAGAAGCCTTGGAAGAATGCCTTGAAGAAAAATGTGAGAGAAAATTTTGGGGTACAACAGCTGCCCCTGCTCAATCTTCTTAAACCTGAAGAGTTAAATTGGCTCGTCCTCCATTCGTGACTTGAAGGTAGGAGATGATTGAACACTTAAGTGCCAAGAAATTTGCACTCGCCTGTGCAAGAGGTAACACTGTTGGTAGATTGTACCGAGAGTAGGCTTATAGATGTAATTTGGAGAGGTGATGGAGAATCGTCGGATATGGGCTTATAGATTCCATCCAAGGTAATTGTTGACTTCAACTGGAAGAAGCATCAAAATAAATCTTTGGTCGATTTAATCTGAAACAGAAAGGTCTTTCGCCTGTCATTACCTGAAAGAGATGAACATATGAACAATATCCTTCGATTGGCATATCAGAGCAAAGGGTCCTTCGATTGGCATGTCAACAAGCTTTGATTGGGAATCTAAAACCCTTCGATCAAGTATTGTCCCATCAGCTTCGATTACGCATTGGTTCCCCTTCGAGTAAGCCTTGGTCCAAGTTTCATTTAAGAAAGAACCCTCTACAAGTTCCTTTCGATTCACCAGAAATGGCCTTCTGCATGTTTATTTCTACTCACAAGGCGAAAGGCCTCTGCATGCAACCTTCGACTCATAAGGCGAAAGGCTTCTACATGCAACCTTCGATCCACAAGGCAGAAGCTTCCTCAGACTTATTTGGGATTCACAAGGGAAAAAGCTTCTTCTATGATTGCCTTCAATTCATAAGGCAAGGACTTCCCCTGTGCTTGTTTTCAATGTACAAGGCCGAGACCCCTCAACACAGTTTCTGCACTATGACACACAATATGACCCCTTCGAAAGAGCACTCCAAAGGTCCATTCGAAGGACACATATTGGTGGCCATTCGAAGGAGACACATAATTACTGAATGCAAGTTTATCTTATGATGAGTCTTGGTCCTACATGTTGCCAGGCCCAAGCCTCCTGCGCAATGGCATTCGAAGGAAGTGACAACAGAGGCTTCGATTGGCCAAAATGAAGTTATCATTTGGGCTATTTGAATCAAGCAGCTAAGGCAAATAGATGGGTCCAATCGAAGGATCCATTCGAAGGACATGTAAATGATCCATTCGAAGAAGCATTCAAAGGCCCATTTGAAGGACACATAGTGTTGTCTGAAAAAAGGGTTTGGTCAAAGGTTAGATCTATTTGGTCAAAACGAAAGAGAAATATGCAAAGATGCTGGCTGACCCAAAATCCCACATATTTCCATACTCAAGCTTCCTGCACAAGCACATTCATGCCAAATGAAGCTTCGATTGGCCAGGAAAGAGTTTTCGTTTGGGATAGCTGAGTAGGGGCTCAATCGAAGAGGCCCCAATGATGAGAATTTGAGCTATTCCAAAGAAGTAACTCAGAGTCAATCGAAGGGAAATACTTGAGCCATTCGAAGGAAGCAACTCATATCTAATCAAAGGGAAGGGACTGAAGGCATTCGAAGGTGAAACATGTCCAGGTTCACTCAACATTTCAAAATGGCATGTAAATTCTCTAAATGGCAATCTTTAAATTGGTTTGATTTTGTCTTAAAAGCTATGTTTAATGGTTATCCTTTAAGGACATGATTCTTTCCCCATTTTCTTGTCTCCTCTCACCCCTATAAATATAAGACACTAACATCAGCCAAAGGAGGGGACCATATACACACACACACACATTGGAGACATAAGCCCATAAACTACACCTATACACTGTCTCACATGCACACGTTGCCTCATAAGCCATACTAAAGCTATCAAAAATCTCATAAGTGGTCCAAATCGAAGAAATCTTCAACAACAACCCACCCACTCCTTGAAGTTTGCAGGAGACGTTCCCAAGCATTAGCCAATTCATGCCCAGAAGTACTAAATCGAAGTCTCCCATCGTTGGTAAACTTTTCAAATTCATATCTATGGTTTCATAATGTATTAATGTTTGTTCAGTGCTTGATTCATGCTCAGGATATCATGTAGCTCTGTTCGATTTGGTTTCAAAGCTAAGGGCCTGAGTTTGACACCAGGTCCACTTTTGTTTTCTTTTATCTCTAACGCCTATACTGAAGATCTGGCCTAAATAAACCAATGTACGCAGGATCGAAGGACTCGGGTTTGACACCCATGTCATATTTTTTGCAAATATTTGTCTTGCAGGGCTAGATTGAAAATCCCTTCCTCCCCCAGATCGAAAGGAATAACTTCCTTCCCTAGATCGAAGAAGACATTTTCTTTCCCTGGGTCGAAAGTACCATTTCTTTCCCAGGATCGAAGGATCATTTCCTTCCCTGGATTGAAAAAACCTCTTTTCATTTTCTTATTTTTGGTTTTGTTTATTTCTTTTATTTTTTGCTTTCATGTTTTATTAACATTAAAACAAAAATCACAAAATTAGGTCTAGTCTTTTTTTCAATTAAAATTATTTTTGTTAACTAATTAATTTAATTACTTTAACATCTTTCTTAAAATTAAAACTAAATAGACTTAGACTTTATTTTCTAAAAATGAATAAAAAACAAACAAAAGATTTCCTTTCCCTAGGATTTTTTAGACGCGCGCATTTATTTATTTTCGCACTTTTCATATTACTGTAACTTCTCATGGGATGTAATAGAAATTAATTAGGACTATTTACCGCTTTTCTTTATTTTTTTCCAAGTTTTGGACATGTACTTAATCCCCAAAGCCATGTAATAGTGTAGGATATACATTTCCGCACTTTTAATTCCTGTGCATATATTAACTGCTTAGATGTATGCTAATAGGATTGTATGATAAGACTAAAATCAAACGTTAGCAAAATTAAATTTAAAGATTAAAATAACTGAACATAACACACATTGCATATATACACCTCTAGGGTATCCCACTTCGGTTGCCTTAGGAAAATAGTCACAACTCTCGAAACATGAGAGGTTTTAGTGGCTACCCTCTAGTTCAAAAAGATCATAAGTCCCTCGATGACCCTCTCGACATTGCCTCGGTAAAAATATGATCTTAGAACCCTAGGGTAGTTACTAAAACTTCTTTCCTAGTTGCCTTTGTGACTATAAATCTTCCCTTCGAATGTCCCTCAAACATCCAATGATAGGGCTACCTACTCACTAATAGTAGGATAGCGCTGTCTACAGGATAGGAGGAAAAGAACAAACCTTTCGAGTATAAGTAGATAGCTGTTAGATGCTTGCTCAAATAAAACAAACTTTTTACACTTACACATTTCAAAACACTTTAAAAAACATTCGCTTTGTCAACACTCTTGAGGACTGATACAAGAGTTATCATAAAGCGAATCGCCGCACTAAGGCATTTTAAAAACTACCTTTTTTCAAAGCACAAAGCACAAGGTATTTTAAAAATGAGCTAAGCATCTAAGCACCCGTAGAAAACTACGGATGGAAAGGGTGCTAACACCTTCCCTTTCCATAATCTACCCCCTTACTCAGAAAATTCTCGAAAGGGTATTTTTCCGTTCTTTTCACCCTTTCCTTAATTTGGATAAAAGAAAAGTCGGTGGTGACTCTTGCTTACAGCAATATTTGCAAACACAAATGCAAAACTAGTATAACAGTCAGTTCTGCCACCATATCACAGAATTGACGACTCTGCTGGGGATAATACTTAAAAGTGGGGTTACCTTAGAGTTTTAGTTCATCATTTTAAGTTGCTTTCCTTGTATGCTTTGCTTGCTTTATCTTTAACGGTTTTTGCTTGAGTTTACTTGTAAAGATCCTACACCCAGATCTGGGGCACCTTTTAGGTAAGTAGCAATAGATCATGGGGACTATGCGGGGTATACCGACACAGTTGAAATGATAGCTACATTGATGTGGCACATTTGTTGGTACCAGTAGCCCTTGAGTAGTCAAAGAGAATACGGGGCCGCTGTGTGGTGTCATGAAGCATCAACTAAGCTTAGAACCTTTAATTGAACCAACTTGGCCATTAGAAAGTAGTGAGATATCCGACTTTGGTGCAGTCTGAAGTTGGTTGATACTCGATACTACACTCATTGAGATCTGACTTCTGGGATATTTCGGTCACAAATAAAGAGGCTTGTGCTGAAATAATGCTCGGTGAAGAAAGATCAGTGATATTGAGATTCCCTAGAACCTGGTTACTATTGATAGGACAGGTTGAACCAACTAAACTTCAAGAGGGTATTTCCCTTTGGAGTCCATGCAAGCCTAAACCTAAAGATCTGTTTGTGTGATTGTATATATCTGTTTGTACATAACATCATAACATGGCATATCACACTGACCATTTCAAGGATTTTTAGGACTTATCTTTGTGTCTATTTTGTAGGACATGGCTCCCATTCACATAAATACTATCCAAGTCAACCTTGTAAGGGTACCTTCTCAACTCAAAGAGTTGGCATCAAGGGTTCCTGAGAACTCCCCGTTCATTAAAAGACATGGTCGACTCCTCAGTTTGGTCACTTCAAGCCCTAATGAAGACATGGTGAAAGTTTTCTTTCAGTTCTTTGACCCTTTACATCACTGCTTTACATTTCTCGACTACCAGTTGGTACCTACCATGGAAGAGTTTTCTCAGTTATTGGGTATGCCTATTGTAATATGGTGGGAGAACTGACTTGGGATGTTTGCATTTTATCGCAATTGTTGCGGTTAGCAAGAGTCACCACTGACTTTTCTTTTATCCAAAAGGAAAGGTGGAAAAGAATAGGAAAGACCTTTGAGATTATTTATTGAGTTCGGGGGGTAGATTATGAAAATGGAAGGTGTTAGAACCCTTTTCATCCATAGTTATCCACGGGCTCTTAGTTTCTTGCTAGATCACTTGCTTTTGTTTGAAAATGTGCTTTGAAAAAACGCCTTTGTTTAGGCAAACTTTGTATTGGTTCTCGTTTGTAAGAACGTATACAAAGTGTTGGACTTTTGAAAATATTTTAAGTTTTGAAAGTTTATTTTTGAAAGTTGTTGTACCCCAAAATTTGCCCTCCCATTTTTCCAGAAATCACAACCCTAGGGTTCCTCAGATATTCAAGAATGGCTCAGGAATCGATCAGACAAATTTTCTCCTTTGGCAATAAACCAACAATTAGGGTTTTTACTTGCAGTTCTCAGAAGAAATGAACTCACAAAGATCCAATTGGCTTTCACATGTTTTCATGCTTTTTCAAATTTACTGAAATATTACTGTTTGTTCTCAAGGCATGTTCATTTGGGACAAGAGACAGGATCTAAAACTGTCATTTGGAACATTCATGTTTGGTTTGACCCAGGCTAACCAGATAATTTGCGTCTGTTAAGATATTTGCTTGTTAATGGAATAAGTATTTGTTTGTTTATGGAATAAACATTTGTTTGAGGAATACACAGTGCGTGTTCATTTGGAATGCAGTGGCAAGATTACATGATCACTGGAATTTAAGTTATCTTGGTTGGAATTATTGGAATACAGTTTCAATTATCTTAATCAGGAATCTTAAAGAATTAGTGAAGATGCGAAGAGAAAATTGCAAGTTATTGACAGTAAAAGATTTTAATGGACATCAGAATACCTCATAAGACTTTCTTTCATTTATTTCAAAAATTGTTACAATACAATTTATTATTTAAATGCTTTAAGTTTTACAACTTATTGTATTTGAAAAAATAAATTAGTACAATTATTTGAGTATTTCTATCTAAATTACAACGGCAAAATCTAAGCCTAAGAATGACTAAGCTTCCATTGCTTCCATGCATGCCAAATAATCTTCTGCTTCCTCTGCTTTGCCACTATCCAGTTTGCGCTCACATGAAAGAAAGACAAAAATAATTAGCACAGTTAATTGGACATGAATAAGAATTTTCAAAAGAGAAAAATGTGTTCCTCATTTGAGTGAGAAAGATGAACGAGAGAAAGAAGTGAGAGAGATGGAACAGAGCGGCGCCGCTGTACCAAGGGAAGCACAAACCCTAATTTTCTCTGTTTCCCTTAATCAAAAACATTAAGCAAGCTTAGGAGATTTGGGCCAAGTCTTTTTCACAAACCCTTAGGCCCACACACGTTTCCTGGTTCCCACCCCCCTTTGCCTTGTTTTTGTTTCAGCAAGATAATAACTTCTTTGGGCCCAATAACCCTTAAACCCTTAAGCCCATTTCTTCCTTCAATTTGTTTTATTTGTTTTGAAAATTATTAATTAAAATTTAGTTTGCTTCTAATACATTTTTTTTAAGTCTTAAAACTCATTTTTTTCACTATTTTCTTCTTTTGTGATTTATTTTTATTAATTTGTTACATTTAATAAAATACCAAAAAAAATCAAGAATTAGTTTAGTTAGGTTTCTTTCTTTAAACTTTTCTTTTAAAATTAATAAAATACACAAAAAATATAATAAAGAGTTTTAATTTAAATCATTTTCTTTTTAGATTGAGTTTTATTTTTTTCCAAGTAAATACATTGTATTTCATACTTTATTGATTTCTTTATTTCATAAGTTGTCATAGCTTTGTATTAAATTGCACAACAATTCAATTTGGTTGTATTATTTGGACATTGCTATTCTTATGTGATTCATCCCCATTTGTAATAATTGTACCCCCATTCCCGGATACTTTTGTAATAGCTTAGACTTTTAATTCCCGCAATTTATTGCTTTCTATATACTGTGTAGTAATTAGGCATGTATGGCAAGATTCAAAAATCAATCGCTAGATGACCTAATCCAAGAATAAATAACTTGAAATCAACACACTTCTCACACGCGCACCTCTAGGGTAACCTCGCTTGTTGTCTCGGAAATACAATCATGTCTCTTAAATATGAGACACTCTATCAAATGACCCTTCGATAAATAAAGATCATAGTCCCTCGATGACCCTCGATGTTGCCTTCGATAAAATGATCTCGTCCCTTACAAAATTGCTAGAGCGTCTCACAAGTTGCCTTCAATGATTATAAAATTGACCCGCGCCTGTCCCTTCACATCCAAGGATGGGGCTTCTTACCAAATTAATGGTAAGATAGCACCATTAAAAGGAAGAAAAAAAAGAACAATTTAAGACCTTTCGAGTAGATAGATCCGCTCTTAGTTACTCGCTTGCTCACGACAAAAACTTTCACACCTACACTTCCATTTCAAAACATTTTCAAAAGATAAAACATTTTGTATACGTTCTTATAGAGACGAGAACCAATACAAAACCTCTTTCAAAACACTTTTCAAAACACGATTCACCAACACATCTTCGAACCATTTTTCGAAACAAAACTTTGTATACGTTCTTATAGAGACGAGAACCATTACAAAGAAACTTTCCAAAATACATTCAAAAACCACACCACAAGCACACAATCAAAACAAAAGCAAGTGATCTAAAATGAGTAACTAAGAGCCCATGGAAAACCATGGATGAAAAGGGTGCTAACACCTTCCCTTTTCATAATCTACCCCCCGAACCAGAGAAAATTCTCGAAAGGTCTTTCATGTGCTTTTTTACCTTTCCTTTGGGATAAAAGAAAAGTCGGTGGCGACTCTTGCTAACCGCACAAGTGCGAACGAAATGCAAAACCTCTAGTCAGTTCTCCCACTATATCACAGAACTGGCGACTCTGTTGGGGATTAAGTAAAAAGTGGGGTTACCTTAGGGTTTTAGATCACCTTTACATGCTTATCTTGCTTGACTTGTATGCTTTATCTTTTGGTTCTATTGTTTGAGTTTGAATCCTCTGCCCGGATTTGGGGAACTTTTTAGGTAAATAGCAATAGATTGTGGAGACTGTACGACGTAGACCAATATGGTTGAAACAATAACTATGTTAGTGTGACGCATTTGTGGGTACCGGTATCCCTCGTGGTGAATCGAGGAGAATACGGGGCCGCTGAGTGGCGTCGTGAAGCACTAATTAACCTTAGAACCCTAATTGAACAAACTTGGCCATTAGGACGTAGTGAGGTAACCGGTTTCGGTGTAAAGCTGAAAATTGGTTGATACTCGATACTACACTCATTGAGGCTAGACTTTTGGGATATCTCGGCCGCAAGAAAAGATTGATTGTGCTGAGACAATGCCTAAAAGAAAGTTTGGTGATATTGAGACCCTTTAGAACCCGATCTTTATTTCTAGGACAAGTTGAGCCCACTAAAATTTCAAGAGGGTACTTACTTACAAACTCATGCAAGCCTGAAACATAGGGATCTGTTTGTTGTGTGTATATATGTTTGCTTGTACATAAACATCATAAACATCATCAACATCATATGCATGCTCACTAACCATTTCAAGGATTTAGAAATTTATCTTTGTTTTTGTTTTGTAGGAAATGAATTCTCTCCGAAGAAACACCATTCGAATCAGCTTTGTAAAAACACAACCTCAACTTCAAGAGCTAGCCTCAAGAGTGCCCGGGGATTCTCCTTTTACCAAGAAGTATGGTCGACTTCTCAGTTTGGCTACATCAAACTTCCAAGAAGAGATGATATGTGTACTGTTCCAATTCTTTGACCCCGTACATCATTGTTTCACTTTTCCGGACTATCAACTGGTACCAATATTGGAAGAGTTCTCTCTGCTCTTAGGGGTGCCCGTGCTTAATCAGATGCCGTTCACCGGCATAGAAGGGATTCCAAAACCTGAAGTCATCGCCGAAGCTTTACACATGAAGAGGGCCGACGTCACAGCCAATTGGGAGACGAGAAGTGGAGTTAAAGGATTTTTAGCTAAGTTTCTGTTGGAAAAAGCTCGTTCATTCTGGGATGACATGGATTTCCAAGCTTTCGAAGAAGTGCTAGCTCTCCTCATTTATGGTTTGGTTTTGTTTCCTAACTCAGACCAATTCATAAACGTTAACACTATCAAAGTCTTTCTCTCTCGCAATCCTATACCCACCTTGCTAGGAGATATCTTACATTGTCTTCATACCCGTACCATGAAGAAAAAAGGTACCCTTTTGTGTTGTATACCTCTAATTGCCAAGTGGTTCACTTCACACCTGCCTCAGTCAGCATTGAAGAACGAGCAAAGATTGACTTGGTCTCAAAGGATGATGTCTCTCACCCACTCTGATATCCGTTGGTGCTCAAGAACCTTGGAAGATATCTCTATCATCGACCGCTGTGGTGAGTTCCCTAATGTACCTCTGCTAGGTATTAGGGGAGGTATCACCTACAACCCGTGTTTAGCTCTTCAGCAATTTGGGTATGCCCGAAGAGACAGCCCTCATGAGATGCTTGTCCGAGGTCTGGTGTTTGACTACGATAAAGAAGACCAAGGTTACCGCCAGAGGTTTACACGTGCTTGGGGAATGGTGAACAAAGTGGACAATAGGACTTTGGGACATAAAAACTCTATCCCTCTCGAGCCTTACCTTAAGTGGGTACGGGCTCGTGCCCAGAGTTTCTTAATGCCTTATCCTTCCATCCTTCCTGTCATCGTTGAGCGTGTTATTAAAGGAGACGTCCCGTACACCGTTCTTCATCCAGACATGCCTACCTCTCTCGAAGACCTGCAGAAAGCCTGGATTCAGTTGAAGGAAGAGCGAGACACCTTTGAAACCCAGTACTACGCCAGTGAGAAGAAGGTTTTGGAGCTTACCAAGCTGCTTCATGAAGAGAAGAATCTGAATACTTACATTTCTCCAAAAAGGATGCGTTCGGTATTTTTGTCTTGAGAATCTTGTTGTATTTTAGTTTCTTTCTTTGTAAGCCCGAGGAGGCATGATGTATTCAAACTTGGTTTTACTTAATATGACGTGCGTTCTTTTTGGTTTGGGCAAATTTAAATCTTCTAAATTTCCTTGAAATCATTTGCATATCGCATCTTCATTCATCATATGCATAAGCATGTCTTCACACCAGGTTTCCTTATCTCTCTGCTGTTTATTTCAGCAAGATGGATATTGAGCAGACGGTTAAAGACTTACAAGCGCAGAATTCATAGTTCCAACAACTACTCATGACCTTGGCTAAGGGTCAGGAGGAGCTCAAAACCTTGCTGGAAAAGGAAAAGGAGAAAAAGATAAAGAAAAGAGTTGGTGTGGCTACTTTGGGTAGAAGATTTTAAGGTCAAGCTAGAAGGGTCCTGGATTTTCCCTCAACATCTGATGAAGGGGTAGGAAAAGGAAAGGGAGTTGCAGTACCAACTGAGTCTGAGGAAGAAGAAGAAGAAGAGGAGGATGAAGACTATTCTGAACAGCAGTACCCTCCTGCAGACGACAAATACAAGAATCTGGAAGAGCGTCTGGAAGCTATGGAGGTGTAGAGAGTGCCTGGGCTGGACTTTGAAGATCTAGGGCTGGTCTCTGGAATTGTGATTCCCCCTAAGTTTAAGGTGCCTATATTTGCTAAGTACGATGGGTTGTCTTGTCCCAAGATGCACCAACGTTCTTATGTCAGAAAAATCCAACCGCATTCTTCTGACAAGGATCTGTGGGTCCATTTCTTCCAGGACAGTCTTTCAGGGATGCAGTTAGATTGGTTCTACCAGCTAGAGAGGTCTGATGTGCACAATTGGGAGGATTTGGCAGCTGCCTTTTACAGACAGTATCAATATATAGCGGACTTAGCACAAACCCGTACTCAATTATAGAGTATGGGCATGGTCTCAAATGAAGGATTCAAAGAGTATGCCCAGAAATGGAGAGACTTGGCGGGACGAGTACAACCACCTCTATCTGAGAGGGAACTAGTAGATATGTTCTTAGGGACTTTGTCAGGGCCTTTCTTTAATCACCTGATTGGAAGTTCATCTGCGGGGTTCACTGAGTTGATTCTAACTGGTGAGAGAGTTGAAGCCGGAATCAAGAGTGGTAAAATTCAAAAAGATACATCTGCTTCCGCTGCCATCAAAAAGCCTTTTCCAGCAAAGAAGGAAATATCAGCTGTCTACTCTCAAAGAGGTCAAGGAAGAATTGAGCACCGGCCAGCGGTGGGGGCTGTAATGATTCAGAAGTCTGCAGTTGATCAGCCTAGAAACAATGAACCCAGAACCAATCAAGCAAGGGTGGAAAGACCACAACGGCAGTATACCCGGATAAACATGACTCCTGCTCAAGTTTTACCCCATCTCTTGAAGTTAAACCTTACAACCTTGAACGAGGCACCGAAGAATCCGAATACTTCCTCTCCGTTTTACCATTCAAACGCCAAGTGTGCTTATCATTCATATAGCATAGGGTACGACAACAACAATTGTTGGGCCCTCAAGAATAAGATCCAGGATTTAATAGACGCTAAAGAAGTGGAATTCGATGCCCCTGAAAAGCTGAATGTGATCTCTGCTCCAATGCCAAAGCATGGCCACAATGCCCATGCTGTTGAAGAGGATCTTTTTGTTGCTACTGTTGATGATTTGATGACTCCGCTACCGATAATCAAGTTGAATCTGCTGAAGGCTGGGATTTTCCCAGGTTGTGAAGAAGATTGCTGCCTTTGTTCATCCTTACCAACCGATTGTCCATTGTTGAAGATAGGCATCCAACGCCTAATTGATAATCAAGAAATCCTATTTGAGAAGTCTCCTGTTACACCGACTCCTGTCAATGATATTTCAATAATTACCATATCCGCCAATCTTTCCAAGGTCTCCAAAAGACCTGTTAAGATTACATCCGACCCAAAGACTGTACCTTTGAAGATAACCATGCCAGGGCCCGTCCCGTACAAGTCCGAAAAATCAATACAGTGGAACTATGGGGGAGAGATCTTTTACCACTGTGTTAAGCAAATTGAATCGAATGAAGAGAGTTCTGATGAAGAGACTTCCGACATTGGAAACATTGCCGGAACAAGTAAAATCACCCGCAGTGGAAGAATTTTCTCTCCGGAGATTGCGCCTCTAAAGGCAATCTTCGGACCCTCAGCTGCTCCTAAGGTTACCCCTGTACCGGTAAACATATCTGCGAGAACTCCAGTTATTGAAGAAGTTGCAACCCTCGTGGTTAACCCCTCTGCTGCTACTGATGTTCGAGGGAAAGGGATCTAAGAAGAGCCCGTCAGGACGAGGGCTCAGCCATTGGTTATCCCTGAAACCTCTAAAAAAGAAATGGAGGAGATTTTGAAAATAATCAAGAAAAGCGATTATAATATTGTGGAGCAACTGGGGCAAATTCCCTCAAAGATCTCTAAGCTCGCCTTGCTGCTTTGTTCCGAAGCTCATGCTAAAGCCCTGATCAGATTTTTGAAGACGGCTCATGTGCCCCAGGAAACCTCCCCGGATCAGTTCCAGGAATGTGTAGCTAGCCTAACAGCTGACAATGGTCTAGGATTCTCCGATGCCGATTTAACATCAAAAGAGAGAAAACATAATGACACTTTGCATGTCTCAGTGGAATGTAGAGGGACTACTCTAGCACACGTTCTGGTAGACACTGGTTCTTCGCTGAATGTCTTGCCGAAGAAGGCCTTGGATAGGTTGGATTGTGAAGGTCTAATTTTGAAACCCAGCAACATCATTGTCAGAGCCTTTGATGGTTCTAAAAGGATGGTCCACGGGGAGGTGGACATCCCAATCAAAGTGAGAACTGAAACTTTCAACTCCATATTTTATGTGATGGACATCCGTCCCTCCTATTCTTGTTTGTTGGGAAGACCTTGGATTCACCATGCTGGAGCCGTCACTTCTACTATGCATCAAAAGCTCAAGTACCCTGTCCATGGGAAAATTGTAACTGTTCATGGTGAAGAGGAATACATGATAAGCCATCTTAACTCTTTCCGCTATGTGGAATTGGATGGTGAATTCATCGAAACCCCCTTTCAGCACTTTGAGGAGGTAGCTCAGGAGATTGCGGCAACCAAGACAGTGGCTTCTATACCCATGACTACAAGACCTCCGCCTAGGATGTCTTCTTTAAAGGATGCTAAGGCTGTGATTGAAGAAGGAGGAAGCCTAATCTGGGGGCAACTTCCTAATTTTCCTTTCAAGGCAGATAAATTCGGCTTGGGTTTCACTTCGGCTAGTCAAAAGGCTGTGCGTTGCTTCCGGGCTGGAGGGCCACCAGTGAAGATCACCTATCATGGAGTCAATGCTTTGGAGGATGGTGAAGAGGAGAGCAACTTGGAAGACTGGATTTTCCCTACTATTGACAGAGGATTGTGCAATTGGGAGGCAAAAGACTTTGTTCCCATTACTTTCATAAATCAGTAATTTATCTTTCAAACATTTCTGTTGGTTGTAATAATTCTCAAACAATTCGTACTTTTTTAAACCTTGTGTCTTACCCGAGGCACAAAGGTCCATTTGTAAGGGTTCTTATTTTTCATCTTCATATGCCATTTAATGAATCATGGACGTTTTCACATATAAAATTTTGTGTTCATTTTCTTTCTTTTTGCATTTTATTTGTTTAAAGGTGGCTATTCCTTACACACATCCACACTCACAAATGCAGGTACCCTTCCATTCCAGATTCCATGGGTAACAATTCTGCTATGACCTTCAGTGACTCTGAAGATCTGGTCTACCATGCCGAATAGGAAGGTGAAGAAGACTATGAAGTGCCGGGAGAATTGGCTAGACTGCTACAACAGGAAGAAAGGGCTATTCTACCTCATGAGGAGCTGTTAGAGACAATCAACTTGGGTACTGAGGAAGACAGAAAAGAAGTCAGAGTGGGTTCCAACCTAGAGCCAAATGTCAAGGAGCGCTTAATTCAGCTGTTGAATGAATATGTTGAGATCTTCGCCTGGTCCTACGAAGACATGCCGGGACTTGATATAGACATTGTGGTACACCGTCTCCCCACAAGAGAAGATTGTCCACCAGTTAAACAGAAAGTTCGCCGCATGAGGCCCGACATGTCTGAAAAGATCAAAGCAGAAGTTATGAAGCAGTTCAATGCTGGATTTCTTGCTGTTACTTCCTATCCACAATGGGTTGCTAACATTGTGCCCGTGCCTAAGAAGGACGGAAAAGTGAGAATGTGCGTGGATTACAAAGACTTAAACAGGGCCAGCCCTAAAGATGACTTTCCACTTCCGCACATTGACATCTTGGTTGACAATACAGCTCAGCACAAGGTATTTTCTTTCATGGACGGATTTTCAGGTTACAACCAGATCAAAATGGCACCAGAAGACATGGAGAAAACTACTTTTGTTACACAGTGGGGTACGTTTTTCTACAAAGTGATGCCATTCGGACTGAAGAATGCAGGGGCAACCTATCAACGCGCCATGGTAGCTTTGTTTCATGATATGATACATCATGAGATATAGGTCTACGTAGATGACATGATAGCCCGATCACAAACTGAAGAAGAACACCTCGACCACTTGCAAAAGCTGTTTGTCAGGTTGAAGGAATACAAGCTCAGATTGAACCCTAACAAGTGTACTTTCGGAGTCCGGTTCGGTAAACTCGTGGGTTTCATTGTCAGTAACAAAGGCATCGAGGTTGATCCTGCCAAAGTCAAAGCTATACAAGAAATGCCCGCTCCTCGCACTGAGAAGAAGGTCAGAGGTTTCTTGGGACGCCTAAACTACATTGCAAGATTCATTTCTCACCTAACATCTACCTGTGAGCCAATCTTCAAGCTGTTGAAGAAAGATCAGGTAGTTAAATGGAATGATGACTGTCAAGATGCTTTCGATAAAATCAAGGAGTATTTTCTAGAACCTCCTATCTTGATGCCACCCGTCGAAGGAAGACCGCTAATCATATATCTGACCGTCTTAGAAAATTCAATGGGGTGCATACTGGGGCAACATGACGAGTCTGGCCGAAAAGAGCGTGCCATTTATTACCTTAGAAAAAAGTTTACCGACTATGAAACAAGATATTCACTGCTCGAGAAAACTTTCTGCGCTTTGGTATGGGCTGCTCGCCGGCTAAGGCAGTATATGTTGACTCATACCACTTTGCTGATATCTAAGATGGATCCAATCAAATACATCTTTGAGAAGCCTGCTTTGTCTGGCAGAATATCTAGATGGCTAATGATCCTCACTGAGTATGATATACAGTACACGACCCAAAAAGCTATAAAGGGGAGTGTGCTAGCTGATCATCTGGCTCATCAAGCTGTCGAAGATTACCAATCCATGAGATTCGACTTCCCTGACGAGGACATTATGACTTTGGATAACATTGAAGATTTCAGACCATATGATGGACCTGAACAAGAATCCCAATGGACCCTGTACTTTGACGGTGCCTCCAACGCACTTGGCAACGATATCGACGCGGTATTTATCTCTCCAGAAGGTTTCCATACTCCTTTCACCGCCAGACTTTGCTTCAACTGCACCACCAACATGGCAGAGTATGAAGCTTGCATCTTTGGACTCAAGGCTGCCATAGACTTGGGAATCAAATCTTTGATTGTATTTGGGGACTCAACTTTGGTATTCAGTCAAATCAAACGAGAGTGGGACACTAAACATCCCAACCTCATCCCTTACAAAGAACATGTCTTGACATTGCTACCACATTTTGAGCAGATTACCTTCGAACACTTCCCACGAGAAGAAAATAAGCTAGCAGATGCTCTAGCTACGATGTCATCCATGTTTAAACTTAACTGGGATAATGAGGCTCCTCAAATCACCATTAAACGGATGGACGAACCTGCACACTGTCACGAGATTAATACCGAAGAAATAGTGGACCGACCTTGGTTTCACGAAGTCAAAAGGTATCTCGAGGCTCAAGAATATCCTGAAGGAGCTTCAGTCAATGATAAAAAGTTCTTAAGGAGATTCTCAGCTAAGTTCTTCCTAAGCAATGATATCCTATACAAGCGCAATCATGATTGCATTCTGCCCCGTTGTATGGATAAGATTGAAGCTGAACAGATCATGGCTGAACTGCACAATGGTACCTTTGGCACCCACTCTAGCGGTCATATGATGGCTAAGAAGATTCTAAGGGCAGGCTACAACTGGTCTACCATGGAAGCTGACTGCTATCAATATTCTAGAACTTGTCACAAATGTCAGCTTTATGCGGACAAGATACATATACCTCCAGTTCCTCTCAACGTTTTAACAGCTCCTTGGCCATTCACTATGTGGGGAATCGACATGATTGGAGAGATCAAACCTACAGAATCCAATGGACACCGTTTCATTTTTGTGGCCATTGATTACTTCATAAAATGGGTCGAAGCATCTTCCTTCGCATCCGTCACAAAGAATGTTGTTGCCCGCTTCATCAAGCAAAACCTCATTTGTCGGTACGGTATCCCCAAAAGGATCATCAATGACAACGGTACAAACCTTAACAATACTATGATCACTGCCTTGTGCGAGCAGTTCAAGATTCAACATCACAATTCATCTCCCTATCGGCCAAAGATGAACGGTGCTGTCGAAGCTGCGAACAAAAATATCAAAAAGATCATACAAAAGATGACAGTCACCTACAAAGACTGGCATGAGATGTTACCGTTTTCTCTCCACGGGTACCGTACCACGGCTCGCACTTCAACTGGGGCAACACCCTATTCCTTGGTATATGGCATGGAGGATGTTTTACCTATCGAGGTTTAGATTCCCTCCTTGAGAATCATGAAGGATGTTGGTTTGAGTGAAGACGATTGGATCCAAACCCGGCTTGATCAGTTAAACTTGATTGACGAGAAGAGACTTACTGCTGTTTGCCACGGTCAGACGTATAAAAAACGAATGATTAAGGCTTTCAACAAGAAAGTCAGGCGCCAAGTGTATCAAGTTGGAGATCTTGTGATCAAGCGCATCATCTTGCCGGAAAGTGATCCCAGGGGCAAGTGGACTCCTACCTATGAAGGACCATTTGTGATCAAGAACATCTTTTCTGGTGGGGCAATGATTTTAACCACCATGGACGCCGACGATCTACCGCACCCTGCGAATGCAGACATAGTCAAAAGATACTACGCATAAGAGACCCGCTAGGTTGATACACCTAGGCAAAACAAGGGCATCCCGGTGAATCGAAAACCCGAAAGGGCGGTTCAGGCAAAAATTAGGGATAAAACAAAAAAAATCTGTACACCTGACAAGTTGAAAACCTGAAAGGGCGACTTGGGCAAAAAAGGGTTTCCCGGTGGACTGAAAACCTGAAAGGGCGGTCCAGGCAAAAGTTAGGGAATTACAGCGTATGACTCTGTCTCGTCGAATCACTTTAAGGACAATATCTTCATAGACAAACTCTGAGGCTTCTGATCAATTCAATCATCTTCGGACGAAGCAACAAATGGACAAGATATTCGGAGTTACGAAGGCTATAGCAGAATGGGAACCCCATGGAATTTTTACACTTAGCCATCTTTCTTTGTATAAATTTTTCTCATTTTACGACACCATCCTCTTACTAGGATGTTTGTCTCCTTTGTACAAAACACTTATTCAAAGTAAATACAAAAGATATCTCTTTCAAAGTACATAAAACTATTTTCTTTTTTTCTTTACACTTGTGTTTTATTTGCAAAACAGTCCAACGATTCATTAATGAACATATGCATTTGAACATAATTACCGTTTACAAATAAACAGGATGAAAAAGAGTAATTACTGACAGGTAGAAAGATTAGGAAAACGTCTTTAGGCTATTCCATGAGCAATCTCTACAGCACGTCATTAAGATCCCCCAGCGGAGCCAAAACTTTGAACTACGGGTCCCCAGCGGAGATGAGACTACCAACTACCAATCCTCAGCGGTGCTGAGACTTTCAACCCACAGCGAAAATCATCCAGTTTCTCCAGGTTTCCCCAGCAAGTTGTCTTGAATCCTGAAAATCAACCAGTTAATGGTTAACTTTTTGTTTCTCCCCAACCTAGGGTAACTCCCCAGTAAGGTGGTAGACGACCAAGATTTCTGAACTCCCCAGCGGAATAAGCTTTCCCCACAGAGTTTTTGTTACAGGATAAATTTTTTCCCAGAGTTTTTATTGCTTCTCGACAGAACGAAGACTCCCGTTAGTAATCCCCAGTAGAAGTCATTAAAATTCTCTGGATTCCCCAAGCAGATTCCTCAAGAAGTATATGGCATTATTCTCACAGCAGGAATCCTCAGCAGACAAGGGTTTATTTCCCCCGGCGGCAGTCAAGGATTTATCTTCCTCAGCAATACAGCAAATCAACTTACATGCGCATACATTACATCATAAACATGAATAAAACACATTTATTGCATCATACATTTCATGAAACATAATTTTTTTGTTTCAGCTAACGTTTTACCCTTTTCAGGATAAGGTTAACAGCTATCTTTAACAAAATATCCACAGATTACTGATACAGTCCAGATACACTCTAGACACGAAAGTCATTCTGATACTTAATCGAATTCGAAGTCAAGATACAGTCCAGATACACTCCAGACACGGAAGCCATTATGTCACTCATTCAGACTTCAACAATCAAATTCAAGTCCAGATACACTCCAGACACGGAAGTCATTCTGTCACTTATTCAGATCCCAGTTACAGTTCAGATGCTCTAGACACGAAAGTCATTCTGCTACTCATACAGATCTCAACTTCAGATACAGTCCAGATACGCTCCATACACGGTTGCTATTCTGTCACTTATTCTGACTTTTTCCCCCAGTACAGATGCACTCCAGACACGGAAGTCATTCTATTACTCATTCAGACTTAATCTCGAGATACAATATAGATACACTCCAGACACGGAAGTCATTCTGCTACTCATTGAGATTCCAAGTACCGATATAGTCCAGATACGCTCCAGACACGGGAGCCATTCTGTCACTCATTCAGACTTAATTTCAAGATACAATACAGATACACTCCAGACACGGAAGTCATTCTGTCGCTTATCCAGATTCCAAGTACAGATACAGTTCAGATACGTTTCAAAAACGGACACCATTCTGATGCTTGTTCTGTCGATTTACAACCAAACAGTCTTGGATGGCATCTTTAAGCCCATCTCCAACAAGATTCTATCATATCTCCAAATGGCATCTTTAAGCCCATTTCCTCAACTACATTTTGACGAGTGCAAATTTACGGGCACTCTAGTGTCCAATCATCTTTTACCTTCGAGTAACGAACGACAAAACACGCCAATCTAACTCTTCAGGTTCAAGAAGATTGAACAAGGGCAGCTGTTGTACCCCAAAATTTTCCCTCCCATTTTTCCAGAAATCACAACCCTAGGGTTCCTCAGATATTCAAGAATGGCTCAGGAATCGATCAGACAAATTTTCTCCTTTGGCAATAAACCAGCAATTAGGGTTTTTACTTGCAGTTCTCAGAAGAAATGAACTCACAAAGATCCAATTGGCTTTCACATGTTTTCATGCTTTTTCAAGTTTACTGAAAGATTACTGTTTGTTCTCAAGGCATGTTCATCAGGGACAAGAGACAGGATCTAAAACTGTCATTTGGAACATTCATGTTTGGTTTGATCCAGGTTAACCAAATAATTTGCGTCTGTTAAGACATTTGCTTGTTAATGGAATAAGTATTTATTTGTTTATGGAATAAACATTTGTTTGAGGAATACACAGTGCGTGTTCATTTGGAATGCAGTGGCAAGATTACATGATCACTGGAATTTAAGTTATCTTGGTTGGAATTATTAGAATACAGTTTCAATTATCTTAATCAGGAATCTTAAAGAATTAGTGAAGATGCGAAGAGAAAATTGCAAGTTATTGACAGTAAAAGATTTTAATGGACATCAGAATACCTCATAAGACTTTCTTTCATTTATTTCAAAAATTGTTACAATACAATTTATTATTTAAATGCTTTAAGTTTTACAACTTATTGTATTTGAAAAAATAAATTAGTACAATTATTTGAGTATTTCTATCTAAATTAGAAAGGAAAAATCTAAGCCTAAGAATGACTAAGCTTCCATGCATGCCAAAGAATCTTCTGCTTCCTCTGCTTTGCCACCATCCAGTTTGCGCTCACATGAAAGAAGGACAAAAAAATAATTAGCACAGTTAATTGGACATGAATAAGAATTTTCAAAAGAGAAAAATGTGTTCATCATTAAAGTTTGCAATTTGGAATCAGAAGGCTATTTTTAATTCATCACGTTTTAATTTTTCTATTTGCAAATCACAAGAAGATTACTCTTCTTGGTTCACAAAAATAAAAATAAAAATGCAAGCAAAGTTGTCCAAATAAAAATGCAAGCAATTTATCCAAATACAACTAGGCTGCCCAAACAAGTGAAAGTATGCAAGCAGCATGGCCAAACAAATATTCAAAACAAATGTTCCAAACAATGCAACAAATTTTCCAATGGCCAAACAACAAGGCTGCCCAAACAAGCGAAAATATACAACAACATGGCCAAAACAAAAGGAAAACAAACAGAATAATGCAAATCGGACAACAACATCAGCGAAAACAAATGAAAACAAAATATAAACAGCAATAACGAGGCAACATAGGCAGTGGCGGACAAAAGAGCATCAGCAAGAAGAAAATATAAAACTAAGTCAACAAGCAAGAGACTTGTTCATAAGCCATTTCATCATTTTCCAATTAAAATTGCAAACTTTTCAGAAAAAAGCACTTGGATTAGGGTCATAAAGAGAGGAAGAGGAAAGAAGTCACCTATGGGATGCTGCCCCGTTGTCACAATTGCACCATAATTGCTAGCAAACAAAACTGCAAGGAAAAGAGCCTAAGAAGAAAATGCCCAAAGTATTCAAAATTTGGTGGTTTTCCCACCATTTTGAATAAGCTGTAAAACAAAAGAAGCCAATATAACAGTAGAGAGGGTTCAAGAGAAGGGACAGAAAAAAATTATCAAACACAAACTGCCACCAAACCTCCAAAATAAATCCCAAGCCAATTTTCAAACTAAAAACCAACATCAACAATATCAAACCTGCACTGTCAAAATCCTATAACCAGTCTCAAACCTCCAAACCAATTTTCAAACCTGTTAAACCATAACCAACAGCCACATAGCAAACATCCAAAACTGTAACCATCAAACCTAGTGAACATTCAAAATCCAAAACAACAAAACTGTCAAAAAATCACAAAACAAACTCACAAACCAAGTAAATAACAACCATCCTCAAGTCTAAAACCTGCAAACTGTAACATTTCAACTTCAAACCTGCCCAACAAATCAAAAACCTGCATATCCAAGTCCAAACAGTTAAAATAAAACTGTAACAAGCAGAACAAACCACAAAATCATCCCAGCATTAAACCTTCAACAGTTTCAAAAACCTGTAACTCAGTTAACCAAACCAAAAACTCAGTTCAAACATCCAAAACCATCAAAAACAATTTTCAAACTTCCAAAAACTGGGAAACCAGTTCAAACCAAGTTCAAACAACAATTTTCAAAGTCCCAACATTCCAACAAAATCAAACCTTCAACTGTAAAAAAGGCCAAAACTAAACATCATCAAATCAGTATCCCAACCAACAACATCATCAAATTAGTATCCCAACCAACAACATCATCAAATCATCAGCAAACAACAAAGCACGAAAAAACCACAAAATCTCAAAAGCATCAACATCATCCTCATTCAACAAAGAAGATAGACAAAGAAAAGTACCAGAAGTGCGCATTTTTTGTCATCACCTCTTCCTCCTTGCCAAGCCCGTCACCAGGGAGCACCTCATCTTAATCTCACTATCCTCTCACGGAAAATCCCCAAAGGTATGGATTCTTCGCATCCCTTAAAACTATTTACTGCATCTCAAACATATAGCACAATAGGTTAACAGAGAAAACATGAATAAGGCAAAACAACAACAAAAACTCGCTTAAACATCAAACAAAATTGTAACAAAAAAAAAGAACAGAATCATACCCTTTCAGAAGTAAAAACATTAGAGCTTGGGATGTGAGAGGGAGGATTCTCCCGTAACAAGGGTGAGAGGAAGATCAGAATAAGCATGCATTTCAAACCCTTAAAAGTGTTTCATTCACGAATTTAGGACGAGAACAAGGACTTTGAGTGAGAAAGATGAACGAGAGAAAGAAGTGAGAGAGACGGAACAGAGCGGCGCCACTGTACCAAGGGAAGCACAAACCCTAATTTTCTCGGTTTCCCTTAATCAAAAACATTAAGCAAGCTTAGGAGATTTGGGCCAAGTCTTTTTCACAAACCCTTAGGCCCACACACGTTTCCTGGTTCCCACCCCCCTTTGCCTTGTGTTTGTTTCAGCAAGATAATAACTTCTTTGGGCCTAATAACCCTTAAACCCTTAAGCCCATTTCTTCCTTCAATTTGTTTTATTTGTTTTGAAAATTATTAATTAAAATTTAGTTTACTTCTAATACATTTTTTTTAAGTCTTAAAACTCATTTTTTTCACTATTTTCTTCTTTTGTGATTTATTTTTATTAATTTGTTACATTTAATAAAATACCAAAAAAATCAAGAATTAGTTTAGTTAAGTTTCTTTCTTTAAACTTTTCTTTTAAAATTAATAAAATACACAAAAAATATAATAAAGAGTTTTAATTTAAATCATTTTCTTTTTAGATTGAATTTTATTTTTTTCCAAGTAAATACATTGCATTTCATACTTTATTGATTTCTTTATTTCATAAATTGTCATAGCTTTGTATTAAATCGCATAACAATTCGATTTAGTTGTATTATTTGGACATTGCTATTCTTATGTGATTCATCCCCATTTGTAATAATTGTACCCCCATTCCCGGATACTTTTGTAATAGCTTAGACTTTTAATTCCCGCAATTTATTGCTTTCTATATACTGTGTAGTAATTAGGCATGTATGGCAAGATTCAAAAATCAATCGCTAGATGACCTAATCCAAGAATAAATAACTTGAAATCAACATACTTCTCACACGCGCACCTCTAGGGTAACCTCGCTTGTTGTCTCGGAAATACAATCATGTCCCTCGAATATGAGACACTCTAGCAAATGACCCTTCGATAAACAAAGATCGTAGTCCCTCAATGACCCTCGATGTTGCCTTCGATAAAACGATCTCGTCCCTTACAAAATTGCTAGAGCATCTCACAAGTTGCCTTCAATGATTGTAAAATTGACCCGCGCCTGTCCCTTCACATCTAAGGATGGGGCTTCTTACCAAATTAATGGTAAGATAGCACCATTAAAAGGAAGAAAAAAAAGAACAATTTAAGACCTTTCGAGTAGATAGATTCGCTCTTAGTTACTCGCTTGCTCACGATAAAAACTTTCACACCTACACTTCCATTTTAAAACATTTTAAAAAGATAAAACATTTTATATACGTTCTTATAGAGACGAGAACCATTACAAAACCTCTTTCAAAACACTTTTCAAAACACGATTCACCAACATATCTTTGAACCATTTTTCGAAACAAAACTTTGTATACGTTCTTATAGAGACGAGAACCATTACAAAGAAACTTTCCAAAATACTTTCAAAAACCACACCACAAGCACACAATCAAAACAAAAGCAAGTGATCTAAAACGAGTAACTAAGAGCCCATGGAAAACCATGGATGAAAAGGGTGCTAACACCTTCCCTTTTCATAATCTACCCCCCGAACCCGAGAAAATTCACGAAAGATCTTTCCTATGCTTTTTTACCTTTCCTTTTGGATAAAAGAAAAGTCGGTGGTGACTCTTGCTAACTGCACAAGTGCGAACGAAACACAAAACCTCTAGTCAGTTCTCCCACCGTATCATAGAACTGGCGACTCTGTTGGGGATTAAGTAAAAAGTGGGGTTACCTTAGGGTTTTAGATCACCTTTACATGCTTATCTTGCTTGACTTGTATGCTTTATCTTTTGGTTCTATTGTTTAGGTTTGAATCCTCTACCCGGATTTGGGGCACGTTTTTAGGTAAATAGCAATAGATTGTGGAGACTGTACGACGTAGACCGATATGGTTGAAACAATAGCTATGTTAGTGTGACGCATTTGTCGGTACCGGTATCCCTCGTGGTGAATCGAGGAGAATACGGGGCCGCTGAGTGGCGTCGTGAAGCACTAATTAACCTTAGAACCCTAATTGAACAAACTTGGCCATTAGGACATAGTAAGGTAACCGGTTTCGGTGTAAAGCTGAAAATTGGTTGACACTCGATACTACACTCATTGAGGATAGACTTTTGGGATATCTCGGCCGCAAGAAAAGATTGATTGTGCTGAGACAATGCCTAAAAGAAAGGTCGGTGATATTAAGACCCTTTAGAACCCAATCTTTATTTCTAGGACAGGTTGAGCCCACTAAAATTTCAAGAGGGTACTTACCTACAAACTCATGCAAGCCTGAAACATAGGGATCTATTTGTTGTGTGTATATATGTTTGCTTGTACATAAACATCATAAACATCATCAACATCATATGCATGCTTACTAACCATTTCAAGGATTTAGAAATTTATCTTTGTTTTTGTTTTGTAGGAAATGAATTCTCTCCGAAGAAACACCATCCGAATCAGCTTTGTAAAAACACATCCTCAACTTCAAGAGCTAGCCTCAAGAGTGCCTGGGGATTCTCCTTTTACCAAGAAGTATGGTCGACTTCTCAGTTTGGCTACATCCAACTTCCAAGAAGAGATGATGTGTGTACTGTTCCAATTATTTGACCCCGTACATCATTGTTTCACTTTTCGGGACTATCAACTGGTACCAACATTGGAAGAGTTCTCTCTGCTCTTAGGGGTGCCCGTGCTTAATCAGATTTCATTCACCAGCCTAGAAGGGATTCCAAAACTTGAAGTCATCGCCAAAGCTTTACACATGAAGAGGGCCGACGTCACAGCCAATTGGGAGACGAGAAGTGGAGTTAAAGGATTTTTAGCTAAGTTTCTGTTGGAAAAAGCTCGTTCATTCTGGGATGACATGGATTTCCAAGCTTTCGAAGAAGTGCTAGCTCTCCTCATTTATGGTTTGGTTTTGTTTCCTAACTCAGACCAATTCATAAACATTAACCCTATCAAAGTCTTTCTCTCTCGCAATCCTATACCCACCTTGCTAGGAGATATCTTGCATTATCTTCATACCCGTACCATGAAGAAAAAAGGTACCCTTTTGTGTTGTATACCTCTACTTGCCAAGTTGTTCACTTCACACCTGCCTCAGTCAGCATTGAAGAACGAGCAAAGATTGACTTGGTCTCAAAGGATGATGTCTCTCACCCACTCTGATATCCATTGGTGCTCAAGATCCTTGGAAGATATCTCTATCATTGACCGTTGTGGTGAGTTCCCTAATGTACCTCTGCTAGGTATTAGGGGAGGTATCACCTATAACCCGTGTTTAGCTCTTCGGCAATTTGGGTATGCCTGAAGAGACGACCCTCATGAGATGCTTGTCCGAGGTCTAGTGTTTGACTATGATAAAGAAGACCAAGGTTACCGCCAGAGGTTTACACGTGCTTGGGGAATGGTGAACAAAGTGGACAGTAGGACTTTGGGGCATAAAAACTCTATCCCTCTCGAGCCTTACCTTAAGTGGGTACGGGCTCGTGTCCAGAGTTTCTTAATGTCTTATCCTTCCATCCTTCCTATCATTGTTGAGCCTTTTATTGAAGGAGACGTCCCGTACACCGTTCTTCATCCAGACATGCCTACCTCTCTCGAAGACCTGCAGAAAGCCTGGATTCAGTTGAAGGAAGAGCGAGACACCTTTGAAACCCAGTACTATGCCAGTGAGAAGAAGGTTCTGGAGCTCACCAAGCTGCTTCATGAAGAGAAGAATCTGAATACTTACATTGCCCCAAAAAGGATGCGTTCGGTCTTTTTGTCTTGAGAATCTTGTTGTATTTTAGTTTCTTTCTTTGTAAGCCCGAGGAGGCATGATGTATTCAAACTTGGTTTTATTTAATATGACGTGCGTTCTTTTTGGTTTGGGAAAATTTAAATCTTCTAAATTTCCTTGAAATAATTTGCACATCGCATCTTCATTCATCATATGCATAAGCAGGTCTCACACCAGGTTTCCTTATCTCTCTGCTGTTTATTTCAATAAGATGGATATTGAGCAGACGGTTAAAGACTTACAAGCGCAGAATTCACAGTTCCAACAGCTACTCATGACCTTGGCTAAGGGTCAGGAGGAGCTCAAAACCTTGCTGGAAAAGGAAAAGGAGAAAAAGAAAAAGAAAAGAGTTGGTGTGGCTACTTTGGGTAGAAGATTTGAAGGTCAAGCTAGAAGGGTTCTGGATTTTCCCTCAACATCTGATGAAGGGGTAGGAAAAGGAAAGGGAGTTGCAGTACCAACTGAGTCTGAGGAAGAAGAAGAAGAGGAGGATGAAGACTATTCTGAACAGCAGTACCCTCCTGCAGACGACAAATACAAGAATCTGGAAGAGCGTCTGGAATCTATGGAGGTGTAGAGAGTGCCTGGGATGGACTTTGAAGATCTAGGGATGGTCTCTGGAATTGTGATTCCCCCTAAGTTTAAGGTGCCTATATTTTCTAAGTACTATGGGTTGTCTTGTCCCAAGATGCACCTACGGTCTTATGTCAGAAAAATCCAACCGCATTCTTCTGACAAGGATCTGTAGGTCCATTTCTTCCAGGACAGTCTTTCAGGGACGCAGTTAGATTGGTTCTACCAGCTAGAGAGGTCTGATGTGCACAATTGGGAGGATTTGGCAGCTACCTTTTATAGACAGTATCAATATAATGCGGACTTAACACCAACCCGTAGTCAATTATAGAGTATGGGCATGGTCTCAAATGAAGGATTAAAAGAGTATGCCCAGAAATGGAGAGACTTGGCGGGACGAGTACAACCAACTCTATCTGAGAGGGAACTAGTAGATATGTTCTTAGGGACTTTGTCAGGGCCTTTCTTTAATCACCTGATTGGAAGTTCATCTGCGGGGTTCACTGAGTTGATTCTAACTGGTGAGAGAGTTGAAGCCGAAATCAAGAGTGGTAAAATTCAAAAAGATACATCTTCTTCCGCTGCCATCAAAAAGCCTTTTCCAGCAAAGAAGGAAATATCAGCTGTTTACTCTCAAAGAGGTCAAGGAAGAATTGAGCACCGGCCAGCGGTGGGGGCTGTAATGATTCAGAAGTCTGCAGTTGATCAGCCTAGAAACAATCAACCCATAACCAATCAAGCAAGGGTGGAAAGACCACAACAGCAGTATACTCGGATAAACATGACTCCTGCTCAAGTTTTACCCCATCTCTTGAAGTTAAACCTTACAACCTTGAAAGAGGCACCGAAGAATCCGAATACTTCCTCTCTGTTTTACCATTCAAATGCCAAGTGTGCTTATCATTCAGATAGCATAGGGTACGACACCAACAATTGTTGGGCCCTCAAGAATAAGATCCAGGATTTAATAGACGCTAAAGAAGTGGAATTCGATGCCCCTGAATAGCCGAATGTGATCTCTGCTCCAATGCCAAAGCATGGCCATAATGCCCATGCTGTTGAAGAGGATCTTTTTGTTGCTACTGTTGATGATTTGATAACTCCGCTACCGATAATCAAGTTGAATCTGCTGAAGGCTGGGATTTTCACAGGTTGTGAAGAAGATTGCTGCCTTTGTTCATCCTTACCAACCGATTATCCATTGTTGAAGATAGGCATCCAACGCCTAATTGATAATCAATAAATCCTATTTGAGAAGTCTCCTGTTACACCGACTCCTGTCAATGATATTTCAATAATTACCATATCCGCCAATCTTTCCAAGGTCTCCAAAAGACCTGTTAAGATTACATCCAACCCGAAGACTATACCTTTGAAGATAACCATGCCAGGGCCCGTCCCGTACAAGTCCGACAAATCAATACCGTGGAACTATGGGGGAGATATCTTTTACCACTGTGTTAAGCAAATTGAATCGAATGAAGAGAGTTCTGATGAAGAGACTTCCGACATTGGAAACATTGCCGGAACAAGTAAAATCACCCGCAGTGGAAGAATTTTCTCTCCAGAGATTGCGCCTCCAAAGGCAATCTTCGGACCCTCAGCTGCTCCTAAGGTTACCCCTGTACCGGTAAACATATCTGCGAGAACTCCAATTATTGAAGAAGTTGCAACCCCCGTGGTTAACCCCTCTGCTGCTACTAATGTTCGAGGGAAAGGGATCCAAGAAGAGCCCGTCAGGACGAGGGCTCAGCCATTGGTTATCCCTGAAACCTCTCAAAAAGAAATGGAGGAGATTTTGAAAATAATCAAGAAAAGCGATTATAATATTGTGGAGCAACTGGGGAAAACCCCCTCAAAGATCTCTATGCTCGCCTTGCTGCTTTGTTCCGAAGCTCATGCTAAAGCCCTGATCAGATTTTTGAAGACGGCTCATGTGCCCTAGGAAACCTCCGAGAATCAGTTCCAGGAGTGTGTAACTAGCCTAACAGCTGACAATGGTCTAGGATTCTCCGATGCCGATTTAACATCAAAATGGAGAAAACATAATGACGCTTTGTATGTCTCGGTGGAATGCATAGGGACTACTCTAGCACACGTTCTGGTAGACACTGGTTCTTCGCTGAATGTCTTGCCGAAGAAGGCCTTGGATAGGTTGGATTGTGAAGGTCTAATTTTGAAACCCAGCAACATCATTGTCAGAGCCTTTGAAGGTTCTAAAAGGATGGTCCACGGGGAGGTGGACATCCCGATCAAAGTGGGAACTGAAACTTTCAACTCCATATTTTATGTGATGGACATCCGTCACTTCATCGAATTCAGCCGAGCTAAGGGATTGGAAGACTGTGGAGTGTTCATTCGGGTAGCGGTAAACGGAGGATTGTGAAGAAGGATTTGGGGCCAAAGATTCTCGAGTACAAAATCATTCAAGGTAGAAGGAGTTTTTGTTTAAGATTTGGCATACTTGATTCATCTGGAATCAAGGGAAGAGGAGTGCAACATATAAGATTCATCAAGTGATTTTGAATTGTGGTGATTGTATCTTCTCTTACAAACTTTACAAAATTAATTTCATATCCTAATTATAGATTCTAGAATTGGGGGCAGAGTAGCCAACGCGAGGACGACAGGGTGAACTGCCTTAAAAAATACCGTGTCCAATTTAGTCTTCTGCATTTGATTTCTATTTGCTTAAATTTGTGAGTTATCAATTTTCTTATGCATACAAAATAATTGTAGTGATAAACTAAAATTTAAAACTCATATAGCATTCATTTAAAGTGCTATAATCACTACAATTTGAGTATAACCAAACCTTGTGTAGTACGTACACCAAGTGTTTGGTGAATTAACAACTCACAAATTTGTTTTATCTTCTCCGCAACTAATTGGTAATAACTAACACCTTGTTAAACTTGCTAAAGTGATTCATCATATTCATTTTTAATTGTGATTCTATTGTCATCATTTTCATAAAATTAGTTCGCATATCCGATCTTTCCAATACGTAAAGTTTAGACGATCAGATTTAGGGTTGTCGCTCTCTGATGAAAATAATTTTACAAAACGCGCAAATTTTTAAAGGGATCTATTCAACCCCCCCTTCTAAATCTGTCACATCGTCTAACAAGTGGTATCAGAGCACTGGTTTATCCAGTGCTTCATATACAACTTCTAGAAATGGATTGTGATCTAAAAGGGGCGTACAATAGAGCACCCGTTTTCACAGGTGAAAACTAGGGCTATTGGAAAGATTGTATACGTGTCCATATCACCTCTGTTGATAGGAAAATATGGAAGGTTATCCAAGATGGGCCAGTTGCAATAACTATGCAAAATTCTACCGGGATAACCATTCCTAAACCGGAAGCACAATGGGATGAAAAAGATGAGAAAATTATGCCTATGACTGGAAAGCACGAAACATGCTCATAGCAGCTCTAGGAGTTCATGAGTATTTTCGGGTCTCACATTGTGCCACGGCTAAGGAAATGTGGGACTCTTTATAAGTCACCCATGAGGGCACAAATGATGTAAAATTGGCTAGAATCAATACTTTGACGCAAGAGTTTGATCTCTTTCGCATGGAGCAAGGTGAAACCATCGTCGGCATGCAAAAGAGATTCTCTCATATAATGAATCACTTGCATACACTAGGTCATGTAATTGCCAATTCTGTTGCTACTAATAAAATTTTGAGATGTCTTAGCAGGGGTTGGCAACCTAAAGTTACGGTAATTAAGGAAGCCAATGATCTAAATACTTTGGATCTCACCACACTATGGGGTAAGCTTCAAGAACATGAGCAAGAGCTTATGAGCCTTGGAAAGCATGAAAAGAAAGAAAAGAAGGAAAATTCAAGGGACTTGGAAAAGAAGTCTATAGCACTAAAGGCTTCAAGCTCCAAGTCATCCACCTCAATTTCGTGTGAAAGTGAATCAAGTGATGATGATGAGAGTCCGGATGAGGATATGGGATTGTTCATAAGAAAATACAATAGATTTCTCCGGAAAAACGAAATTCAGCATTCAGATAAGAATATCATCAATTATAGACGCCACTCTCAACCAAGAAAGCAAGATGAAAGTAAGAAGTCTAAGTCACGAGGATCATGCTACCATTGTGGCAAACCCAGTCATTACAAGCCGGATTTCCCCTATTTGAAGAAAGACAAAGCCAAGGATAAAAATCAAAAGAAACCAACCAAAGCTAGAAGAGCATACATTGCTTGGGAGAGTGACAATGATTCCTCAAGTAAATGTTTCTCAAGTGATGAAGAAGAAACGGTCAACCTTTGTCTCATGGCTCATCATCATAAGAAAAATAATGTAAGTCATGCTAAGTATGATCATGTTGATAAAATGCCTTATTTAGAATTGTTAAATTCCTTCAATACTTTACAAAAATAGGCAAAGGAAGCTTTCAAACGCCTAGCCTCAAACAAGAAAATCTCTTTATATCTAGAACAAAAGGTTTCCAATTCCGAAAAGGAATTAGAAGCTCTTAAATCATCTATGATAGAAAATATTGAAGGAAAATGTGAAAAAGAAGAGAGACCTTGGTTTAATTGGCATGGATGTGAAACTTGTCATGTTTGGCAAAAAGAAGTTAGAATTCTCAAAGCCAAACTAGACAAAGCTTTACAACCTAAGATTACGTTTACTATCGATCGCTTAAACTTCAGAAAAAGTATGATTAATACATATAAAAAATATACCTATGAAGTAAGGGATCAGTATAGCAAGAGTAGACCTCACTTAGATATGTCTTGCCTATATTGTTGCAAGAAGGGACATACCATTAGTAAATGTCGATTTAGGAGACTATTAGTTCCTAAAGGCATATATCAATGGTTCCCCAAAGGCAACAAATGTTCAACTCACACTCAAGGACCCAATGAATGTTGGGTACCTATCTCCCATGTTTAATATTTCAGGTGGAATGTCTTGAGCCTCTCGAGAGAAGATGGTTTCTTGATAGTGGTTGCTCAAGACACATGACGGGTGACATTTCGCTATTCTTTGAGTTTGTGGCAAAGAAGAAAGGTTTTGTTACTTATGGTGATAACAACAATGGAGTAATACTCGGTAAAGGTAGTGTAGGTAATCCCTCATCCACCACTATCTCATATGTCCTATTAGTTGAAGGCCTTAAACACAATCTTATTAGCATTAGTCAATTATGTGACAAAGGTTACAAAATTTCTTTTCTAAAGGATGAATTCATAATTAAACATAACGATAAGAAAGAGGATGTGTTTAAGGGATTGAGGGTAAACAATGTATATATGCTTAACTTGAGTGATGTGTCCCTAACAGGTGCTAAATGCTTAGTCACCATGAGTGAAGACTCATGGCTTTGGCATAGGCGATTAGCACACGTTAACTTTGATTTGCTAAATAAAATAATATCTAAAGATCTTGTGATTGGCTTACCCAAAATCAAATTTACAAAAGATCATCTATGTGATGCTTGTCAAATGGGTAAACAAACACGAGTCTCTTTTAAATCTAAAAATGTCATCTCTACAACGAAACCACTTGAACTCCTCCATATGGACCTATTTGGACCATCTAGAATTAAAATTCTAGGAGGAAATTATTATGGATTCGTTATAGTCGATGATTACTCTAGATTTTGTTGGATGATATTCTTAGCAAACAAAAGTGACACTTTCTATGCTTTTGAAAAATTTGCCAAATTATCTCAAAACAAATTGAATACAAAAATTGTGACCATCCGAAGTGACCATGGAGGCAAATTCAAAAATCACCTTTTTGATGAATATTGCGAAAGAAATGGCATTGATCATAATTATTCTGCTCCTAGAACACCTCAACAAAATGGAGTTGTTGAGCGTAATAATCGTGTTCTAGAAGAGCTTGGGAGAACTATGATCAATGAACACGGTCTTCCAAAATACTTTTGGGCCGATGCCATCAATATGACTTGCTATGTGCTAAGTAGGATCTTGATACGTCCTATGCTCAACAAAACTCCGTATGAACTTTTGAAAGGTAGAAAACCAAATATTTCTCATCTCCATGTCTTTGGTTGTAAATGTTTTGTATTAAATAATGGTAAAGAAAATCTTGGCAAATTTGACTCAAAAGCCGATGAAGGTATCTTTCTCGGATACTCTCAATCTAGCAAAGCATATAGGGAATTTAATAAAAGGTTACAAATTATGGAAGAATCTTTACATGTTTCCTTTGATGAATCCTGTCCAAAAATGGTCGAAAAGGGTATTTCTGTTAATGGTGCAGGTGCTTCTTCGGAAAGGATACTCAATGATCAAGACGAAAAGAGTAATAAGCCCTTACTTGAGAAAGAAAAAAGGGGAGATGGATCATGGATCAAGCAAAGAAGAAGAAGTCACTTAACCAACAAATGAAATAACTCCTACTTTGGAGTGGAAAGAAACCAAGGATCATCCTATTGACAAAATTCTTGGGGACATATCAAAGGGAGTAACTACACAATCTAAGATAAGTAACTTTTGTTATCATTTCACATTCATCTCTCAAATTGAGCCTAAAAACCCTAAAGAAGCTTTATTTGATGAACATTGGTTTTTGGTAATGCAAGAAGAATTAAACCAATTCAAGAGAAATGAGGTTTGGGACCTTGTCCCCCCTCCGCGAGACCATCGAATAATTGGTACTAAATGGGTATTTAGGAACAAACTTGACGAAAACGGAATCATAATTCGCAATAAGGCGCGTCATGTTGCTCAAGGGTATAACCAAGAGGAAGGCATCTACTATGGGGAGACTTATGCTCAGGTTGCCCGACTCGAGGCTATACGCTTATTATTAGCTTATGCATGCTCACAAAACTTTAAGCTATTTCAAATGGATGTTAAGAGCGCATTCCTAAATGGTTATATTAATGAAGAAGTATATGTATCTCAACCTCCCGGATTTGAAAGTTACGAGTTTCCTAAACATGTTTATAAACTTAAACGTGCTTTATACGGTCTCAAACATGCCCCTAGGGCTTGGTATGATCGACTTAGCAAGTTCTTACTGGAAAAGGGATTCTCTAGAGGGAAGGTTGATACAACCCTCTTCATTAAGCTCCAAGGAAATCATTCCATCTTAGTGCAAATTTATGTTGATAATATCATTTTTGGGTCTACTAACATCACCTTGGTCAAAGAATTCTCTAAAGTGATGCAGGGTGAATTTGAAATGAGCATGATGGGGGAGTTAAACTACTTCCTAGGTCTTCAAATCAAACAACTCGAGGAAGGAACTTTTGTTAGCCAAACGAAGTATTGATACGAGTTGCTCAAGCGCTTCGATATGGCAAACTCAAAAGTTATTGACACTCCAATGCCTACCGCGGTTAGCCTAGATTGGGATGAACATGGTAAGCCGATTGATGTAAAATGGTATAGAGGTATGATCAGATCTCTTCTTTATGTTACCGCTTCTCGTCCCGACATTATGTTTAGTGTTTGCATGTGTTCTAGATATCAATCTTGTGCTAAGGAGAGTCATCTAAAAGCTGTAAAACGTGTACTTAGGTATCTTTGTGGTACTCCTAAGTATGGACTTTGGTTCTACAAGGGTAGTGATTGTTCCTTGGTTGGCTATTCCGATTCCGACTTTGCAGGTTGCAAATTGGATAGGAAAAGCACAAGTGGAACTTGTCATTTTTTTTCAAACTCCTTAGTTAGTTGGCATAGCAAAAAGCAAGTTTCGGTTGCTTTGTCAACGGCCGAGGCGGAATATGTTGCAGCCGGTAATTGTTGTGCTCAAATTTTGTGGTTCAAACAACAATTACTCGAATATGACTTAAAACTTAATCATATTCCAATATTTTGTGATAACACAAGTGCCATCAATCTAACCAAAAATCTAGTTCTACACTCGCGCACTAAACATATTAAAATTAGGCACAACTTCCTTAGGGATCATGTAGAGAAAGGTGAATTCGTGTTTGAGCATGTTAATAGCAAAAATCAACTTGCCGATATTTTTACAAAACCACTTGCGACCGAACCATTCTTTCACATTCGTAGGGAACTCAGTGTCCTTGATATTTTGGATAGATCGCAACTCAAATGAGTTACATTTCTTTATTTATCTTTGTGTATCTATGATGTTTGAATATCATCTTGGGCTGGCGACATGTGAGGGCGCCGTGTATTCAAATACATTCGGTAATATCCTTCCTACTCTTTCTCATTAGTGATCATTTTGCTTAAATATTGGTGCTATGAAATGATTAAATGATTTGTATGTTATTGCTTATGTGCATGCGTACTTGTTTACTATGTTCAATTAATGTTTACAAAACCTACATGCCATGAAATACAAGAAATTTCAAAACTTTGCATACATGAGCCGACCTAAAATTCTGATCGGTCGGCACACGCCTGATTGAGATACTCATTTACGCCTATTTTACTGGAATACGTCGACACATCCCTGCATAGGTCGACGCATCACGGTTTGGAAGACCATCATACCCTAGTTTATATTGTGTGGCTCAAATTTCATGCATTTTTTTTTGTGTTGTTGTTCCCTCATCTGGCCTCCCTCTCAAAATCTCAAAATCTCAAAACCCTAAAAACCCACTGTGTCCTTCATCTCCAAATCTCTCCAAACCTTCATCCATGGATTCTAGGGCAACAAAGAAAAGGAGTATCAGAGGTAGCTCTTCAAATCAAACTCAGGTTACTCCTATATCATTTCTTCCTTCTGATCTCACTGAAAAATATGATGAAAAGTTTGTTAGAAGAAGGTTGGTTAGGCAATTCTGTGCCTTCCGTAACACTCTCAAACACCTGCACATCTCAGATGCAGTGGAATTGTTGGACCATCAAAAGGTGTTTCCATTCCTTAAGTTGGATAGAGACTACAACGAGGCACTCGTTAAGGTATTCTATGCGGGTATACAAGGTAAATTCTCTGATCATCAATTTTCATACAGAATCGCTGATAAGGTTGTCAGAGTAGATAATGAAATTTGGAAAAAATTTGAGTTGTTCCCTGTTGACACTGATACTGTTAAAATCACAGACACTAAGCTTCCTGCAGACTATGACTTAAAACATGCCTTGAACTCTATGTTAAAACGACCATATCCTAAGAATTTTGTGCAAAGTATTGCTTTTCCAAAAACTGTCACAACAGGTCAATTGGTTCCTCTGGCTCGAATTATGCACTGGATTATGTCAAGGATAATTCGTCCCAAAAAGGGTGGGTTATCCCGTATTGATCAACCTAAGGTTATGTTAATTTGGGAAATTCTGAACAAAATTAAGATAAATTGGCCGTATTACATCACTAGTCGATTATTTGCATTAAGGGATTCCCCTAGAGGATCTGCCTTGGGGTATCCATCATTCATTCATGGAATTCTCAGTCAAGTAAACCTTGATTTTACTGGTATCTCACTTACACCTATTATGCCGGATTCTGATTTTACCTCCAAAACTCTCGCACTTATGGGTCATCAATGGAATCCCCAAATTGGTAAGTACAAATACTTTGTGAAGTCTAACTCGGTAATGGCTCAAAATGAAGATATTGGATAGGATGATGAAATGGAAGATGCTGAGGGCGATGAAATTGATACTAAGAATCGAGAAAGTGCTGAAGAGGAGGAAGAAACCGATAATGAAAATGATGACAATGAGCCTCACAGATCCTATGATGAAGTGATGCGCAAACTTGAGGAAATGCACATCCACCATCATGAAGACATGGCATTAGCAACTGAACAAATTAACAATCTTGCTGGAATAGTCAATATTCAAAACACTCAGTTCAATGATTATGCTAGCCTCCAAAACCACCGATATAACACTCTTCATGAAATGATGGTAACACAAAACTCAAATCTGGAAAACTTTCAGTCAGCTTTCATGGCTCGCTTTCCACCAAACCAACCACAAGACAATGAGGAACAACAACATTAGTCAATGCTTGGAAATTTGTTTCTTGTTTATTATGCTTATGATTATCTTGGTTTTGTATTAAACTACTTTACTTACCGTACTACTTTGTGTCTTATTTTGGGTTTGTAACAATGAACATCATATTGCTTTACTTTATTGGTTATTGCTTCTATTTTTCGTTTGCACTTGCTTCATATTGTGTGTATGATAGTTTGTGCTCTTTTTGCAAAGTTGGAAAATATTGGTCACTCTATGTTTTTAGTTCTCTTAATCCATGTCCTTGTTTCTTTTTGATGTTGTCAAAGGGGGAGAAGGAAAGGAATACTGCCACTGCAGAAATATGCAATATCTCAGGGGGAGGAAAATTGGATGGCTTGCAAGACGATTTATATTTGCGGTTTTTTCCATCATCAAAAAGGGTGAGTATGTGAGGGAAAAAGTGAAAGAACTGAGTTTTAATGATTGTCAAAAAACCATCTATGCAAATATGCCTTGCTTCAAACAGGTGCAAGTGAGAAACATCAAAAATAAGCATCTATCTAAAAACAGACTGCATGAGCCGGCTCATGGATCCTCAGGTCGGCTCATGAGAAGAAGTTCTTGGCTTGGAAATGTCCGGGAAGGCACACGCCTCCTCTACGCATCAATGCAAGGTTCTGGGAGAACATGAGTCGGCGCATCAGGGAATGAGTCGGCGTATGACTGAAGAAATTCCAACCTCTCTCGCTCGGGAAGGCGCACACCTTCTATATGCGTCGATACATAGTTCTGAGAAAACATGAGTCGGCGCATCAAAACAATGAGTCGACGTATAACTAAAGGAACTACAATCTCTCTCTCTCTCTCTCTCTCTCTCACTCGGGAGGGCGCACGCCTTCTGTATACCCTGCATGAGTCGACGCATCGCTAAATTTCCTTAATTTTCTGCTATGCTGTTACATAATGGGAATGGCTTATAAATAGAGTTTTGGCCTCTATTTTAAAAAAAACAAGAAAAAAAGAAAGATATACACAAGAGTTCTCTTCATCTTCAACCTCTCATCAATCATCAACAACTACACACAATCATTTTTGTTGATCAAGTTCTTGGGATTGTGTTGATAATGTCCGAATTGAAAGTGCAATTTCAGATTTGGGTTGAGATCTTTGTGGGTTTTTTTCTTGAATAAAACCATTGGGGTTTTGTCCTCCAAAATTGGGGTTTTTTTTATCACAAATCTTTGCTTCATCGAATTCAGCCGAGCTAAGGGATTGGAAGACTGTGGAGTGTTCAATCGGGTAGCGATAACCGGAGGATTGTGAAGAAGGATTTGGGGCCAAAGATTCTCGAGTACAAAATCATTCAAGGTAGAAGGAGTTTTTGTTCAAGATTTGGCATACTTGATTCACCTGGAATCAAGGGAAGAGGAGTGTAACATATAAGATTCATCAAATGATTTTGAATTGTGGTGATTGTATCTTCTCTTACAAACTTTGCAAAATTAATTTCATATCCTAATTCTAGATTTTAGAATTGGGGGCAGAGTAGCCCACGCGAGGACGACAGGGTGAACTGCCTTAACAAATACCGTGTCCAATTTAGTTTTCTGCTTTGATTTCTATTTGCTTAAATTTGTGAGTTATCAATTTTCTTATTCATACAAAATAATTGTAGTGATAAACTAAAATTTAAAACTCATATAGCATTCATTCAAAGTGCTATAATCACTACAGTTTGAGTATAACCAAACCTTGTGTAGTACGTACACCAAGTGTTTGGTGAATTTACAACTCACAAATTTGTTTTATCTTCTCTACAACTAATTGGTAATAACTTACACCTTGTTAAACTTGCTAAAGCGATTCATCATATTCATTTTTAATTGTGATTCTATTATCATCATTTTCATCAAATTAGTTCGCATATCCGATCTTTCCAATACGTAAAGTTTAGACGATCAGATTCAGGGTTGTCGCTCTCTCATAAAAATAATTTTACAAAATGCGCAAATTTTTAAAAGGATCTATTCAACCCCCCCTTCTAGATCCGTCACATCGTCTAACAAACCCTAGGGGTGCAAGTGTACAAGTGTGTTTGATTTGCATGCATTGTTTATCTTGAATTAGGATTTACTAATTGTTGATTTTAGTCTTGCCATACAAATCCTAATTACTAACATTTATATGAAAGCGATAAATTGCGGAAAGTAAAATTACTACACTATTACATCATTAAGGAAGGCGGTATACAAATTTACAAATGGGGATTTCAAGAAAATTAAACCTAATTATCTATTACAACCATATTGAATAATGTACAAGAAAATAAATGGAAAAGAAAAATTTTTTGTTTGGTTTTTGTTAAGGGTTTAGTTTCGACCTAATTAAGAAAATGTTTAATTAAAATTAAATAAAATTAAACCTAAACTAATTGAAAAAATAAATTAAGTTTGAAGCATTTTTAGGGTTTTTTATGAAAAAGTTTTAAGCTTAATGAAAATAATATGGTAATTAATTAATTAAAAGAAACTTAAGTTCTAAATTAATTTTAAATAAAAAGAAGAAAAATAATTAAACCTAAATCTAATTATTAATTTATTAAGAAATTAAATTAATTTGTTAAGAAAATGTTTTTTTGTGTTCATAAAGAAAATAAAAATAAAAGTGTGGAAATGATAAATAAAAATATTTTTTGGATTTTTATTAATAAAAATAATAATAAAAATAATAATAATAAAAATAATAAATAAAATAAAATAAAAATATAAAGAAAAGGTCAAGGAGGTGTGAAATTAAACTTGGGAGTTTGTTAGAAAAGTGGTTTTTGAATCTGGACCAAATGATGTTTTTTGTTTAAAAATCAGAAAAATGAAAAAGGGGTTTGGACCTGTGTGGTAGCAAGCAAGCAAGGGGTGTGGTGTAACAAAAATGGCAAGGCCCACTGAGAGGAGGCCCATGCACACTGTTTGTAACAAAAAGGAAGGAAAATGTTGAGAAATTAAACAAAAGGCAGCGCTGGGACTTGAACCCATGACCTTGAGATAAACGCGCGCTGCCTTTGCCACTTGGGTGGTTGTACATCCTTTAATATAAGTGAAATGATAAATACATAACATAAAATAAGTCTTGAAAATGACTTCATCTTCAACCTCCAGCTATGGTTCCTGTAACTTGCTCATTTCTCAACAAAAATGAAAGATGCAAACATGAAAGTTGCTCCATTTTTCCATACGAATCCAACCGTATAAATATCATAAGCTATAAATCAAAGATGAATGAGAATTTCTAAAAGTACCAAATTATGACATAACTTTTTTCAGGGATTCAAACCTAAAATTCTCTAAGCTCAATCAATATAAATGATATCTACATTTTATCTTCACAAATGTAAGCTTAACAATGCCTAAATGAAAATATAGAAGTTCAAAAAAGATACCTCAAAACTGGAAATCGTGAAATGCAAATGAGCTTAATTTAAGATGCTGCAATGATCAGGTTAGCTTCTTCAAGTTCCCAGGAAGCTAATGCAATGATTAGCTTGAGCAATGGATGGCTGGAATGGCCTGGAGAAGTCCAGTTGCAAAGCTCTGTTTTTGAGTTTGGAAGATGATGAAGATGGAGTTACAATTATGAAACATGGATGGAGATGGACTATATTTCATGTATAGAAGCTTTGTGATTGATTTGGAATGAAAACGCATGAGGGAAATGTGAGTTTAGGTTTCAAGGTCAGAATGTACACATAAATGGAGTTTTGATGCAAGTTCTGATTTGAGGGAGTTTGGGAGAGTTTCAGGGTGCTTAAGCTCGTGTCTTAACTCAAAAATAGTGCCTCTATTTATAAGCAAGAAGTTTTGATACTTGTAGTTGATCAGAATTCAAACTAAAATGTTTAAGCTCAACATGTGATTTTCTTGAAAAATCAAGTTTCAATGATTTGTACTTGCTATTGTAGAGTTGTTACACTTTAAACAAGCTTGCTTATGACTTTGTAGATGGAGTGTGATCAGAAGGAACAAGTGAGAGTCTCAAGAATTGACTTTGTGCATAAAGCTTGCTTTTCAAGAATGGCAATGTTAGCTTTCTTCCCAAAATAGAAAATGGACTTGGACAATGCTTAAACCACTTGGATTATAGATCAAAAGTTTGTATAATCCATTAATTATGGATAGATACACAAGTTATAAGACCTGCAAAGTAAGATTATGAAGCCTAGCATTGAGATTGGATTATGTGTTCATCAAGAAATGGCTTGTAATTCAAGTTTGAAACCCTAACTTCTTGCATTCGATTCTCTTAGCTCAAGTATGATCTTAATGAGTTCTTGGACATTTTGGAAAGCTTGTAACATCCTCTACAACCATCATGTTGGAAAATTTTGAAAATTCAAATTGGAACTATGTGAAAAATTTCCATGAAGTTAGGTAAAAATCCTTCCTAAACTAGGGCAAAATTTCACTAAGTCTTCAAGTTTCATGAACATGTCTTCACAAAATCATAACTTGAAATCCAAGCATTTATAGAAAAAGTTCTGACCTATAATGTTTTATATATAATTGAGATCTACAAATTTCATATTGAAAGTTTCTCTTGAATCATCTTGCATCATGGTGGAAATTTGGCACAAAGTAATGAAAAAAACATGAATTTTCAACACTTAGAAAAATTCAAAGTCTTTGAAATTTTGACTTTTCAAGGATGAATTTTGACTTTTTGATTTCTTGATGAACAAGTTTCATATTTTGACACGTCTTGATGAATTGTAATCTTTGAAACTTGATTTTGATCAAAAAGTCAAAGTTTGACTTTTTCAGTGTACAATTGACTTTTCATCAGCTGACTGCAATTCAACTATCAATCAACTAATCTTGAGAAATGTTTTGAGCAGGGACATTATGTCAAAATGAAGTATTTGAATCCTTGAGATTATGTCTTAAACCAATAAGTCATTGGTTAGGTCAAAAGTCAAAAATTGCACCTTCTTAGTCAAAACCCTAATTTTGACCATTTTGCCCTTTTGATGACCTGATCAAATTTCTTGAAAAATTGTGATATAAACTTGATCAATTGACATATATGAGTTCATGATGTTGATATGGATCAAAATTTATGATGTTTGACTGTAAATTGATCACATTTTACTTTTTCCCCAATACAGCTAATTTTAGGTCAACTGATCAATTAACTGAGCAAAAATGTGATCCAAAACTTGAAACTTGACATGAGCAATCTTGAGGGTCAAAAATGATCCATGAAATTCATATGGGGCATTAAAAGTCCATTTGTCCTTGTGAAAATTCAAACCCTAATTTTCAGTTATCAGTGCTTAAGGAGGTGTCTTGAGCTGATCAAACCTTGTGTAGTCTTGAATCCATGGAGATCTTGTGATATATTACTTGAGAAATGAGAGGGAAAATTTTGGGGTATAACAACTGCCCCTGTTCAATCTTCTTAAACTTGAAGAGTTAGATTGGCGGATCCGCCATTCGTGACTTGAAGGTGGAAGATGATTGAACACTAGAGTGTCCAGAAATTTGCACTCGAAGATGGATTGGGAATGGGCTTATAGATGCCATTTGGAGGAATAATGGTAAACACTGGAAGAAATATTAGCATAAATCTTTGGTCGATTTATACTAAAACTTGATGTTTTACTTGTGGGAAAAAGGGTTAGTTAAATGCAGATGTATGCATGATGTTCGCAAGATGAATGAGATTATGTTAAATGCGGTTTGTATGTAAATGCTATGATGTATGAATGTGGGATGAATATTTGTCTGGGAAAATAAATCCCTGACTGCTGCTGAGGAGTTCTGAATCCCAGATTGCTGTTGGGGATTATCTCTTGAATGTTAGCTGCTATATGGTTGGGTCGAGGCTTCACAACTCGCTGAGGATGAGGAAGTCAACTGCTATCTGGTCGGATCCAGGCTTCATGGTAACATACTGGGGAAGAATAAATTAACTGTTATCTGGTCAGTTTCCAGGCTTCGTAGAAAATTATTGAAATTGAACTGTTATCTGGTCGGATCCAGGCTTCACAATAAACTTGAAGTGGTAACTACTATCTGGTCGAGTCCAGGCTTCATGGATTTTGAAAAGTTATACTATTATCTGGTCGGATCCAGGATTCATAGTGTCTCGCCGGGGTTTGTAGCTAGCTGTTATCTAGTCGAACTCCAGGCTTCACAATAACTTGCTCGAATAGACAAAATTGAACTGATATCTGGTCGGATCCAGGCTTCACATATTTTTGAGGTGGATGAAGTTATTTGTTATCTGGTCGGGTCCAGGCTTCACAATAACTTGTCTGAAGAGATAGAGTTAAACTGATATCTGGTCAGGTCCAGGCTTTACAGTAACTTTCTTGGAACTTAGTTGTTATCTGGTTGAATTCCAAGTTTCACAACAAACTTTTGAAGGGAATTGCTATCTGGTCGGATCCAAGCTTCACAATAACTTACTTGAAAAGATGAAGTTGAAAACTGATATCTGGTCAGATCCAGGCTTCATAGTAACTTGTTGGGGCAGAGGTAAACTCTACTGGGAAAAAGAAGTTAAGCCCTGGTCTGGTTCAGTCCAGGTTCTTGAATATATCGAAGGGTTAAACTATTATCTGGTCGGGTCCAGGTTTCATAGTATTTTGAAAGTTGTACTATTATCTGGTCGGGTCCAGTCTTCATAGTATCTGGAAAAGTTACACTGTTATCTGGTCGGGACCAAGCTTCAAAGTATCTTGAGAAGTTAACTATTATCTGGTCGGGTCCAGGCTTCATAGTAACTTGAAAATTATACTATCATCTGGTCAGGTCCAGGCTTCATAGTATCTTTTGGAGATAGCGAAGGCTTTATTGATGACTTCATTGGGGATTAGGGGTTGTGGCCCTCTGTTTTGTAATAGTCTGAAAGGCAAACTCAAGCTGGAGAGTATAGACTCAGTCGGGGAAGACAGACTCAGCTGGGGAAGATAGACATAACGGGGAAATTTTGCTGTTCGTTGATTATTGTATGTTGTTTGTTGGGGAAATAAACCCTGTTGATGAATACTTAATGAACTGTTGACGAGGTGAGTTCTTTTAGGAAGAGATCCACAAGGCTTCTTCTTGTAGGATCAACCTAGCTGGGGAGAGAGCTGTCAAGAGATTGAGACTCTGGCTGGAGATCGGTTTATTGTAGCCGTTCTTGTGAGGATAATGTTACTGAAATAACTCTGTGGGGATATTCCATATACATTAAAGAGATGCTTGGTGCTGCTTAGCCGGACACATGCGCCAAATAGTTTTAGTTATGTTCATGTGTGTATGTTCGTTCAATTTTAGTCATTGGACATTTTTGCATTCAAAACAAAAACAAAAAGTTTGCACTTCAAAGTATATTTGTATTGATATTTTGCCCATGAATAGGCGTTTTTTGTACAAAGAGACGGAGATCCTAGTAAGAGGAAATATTCGAAAGGAAAACAAAAATTGAAAACAAAAACAAATAGACATGTGGAAATGATCTCATTGTGTTCCAACTCTACTATTTCTCCAATGTCTTCGAATGCCCCTTGCCGTTGCCAAAATTTGATTGGATTGATCTTGGACCATTTGAAATTGGACCTTGGTAATAAAGTTGACCGTGGTGATTCCACGGGACATAGTCATACGCTTTCAATCCTTAATTTTTGCCTGGACCGCCTTTTCGGGTTTTCAGCCCACCAGGATACCCATTTTTGCCCAAGTCTCTCTTTCGGGTTTTCAACATGCCGGGTGTACAATCTTTTACATATATCCCTAATTTCCCCCCAAACCTTTTGGTTTTCTAGAATGGCCTTATTTTGCCTAGGTGTGTCAACCTAACAGGTCTCTTATGCGTAGTATTTTTTAACTATGTCCGTGTTCACAGGGTGTGGGAAGTCTTCACCGTCCATGGTAGTCAGCATCATGGCACCACCAGAGAACACTCTTTTGACAACAAATGGCCCTTCGTAGGTTGGAGTCCATTTGCCTCTGGGGTCTCCTTGCAGGAGAATGATGTGCTTTATCACCAAGTCACCAGCTTGATATACTCGAGGCTTGATCTTTTTGTTGAAAGCCTTGATCATACATTTTTGGTATACCTGACCATGACAAATAGCAGCTAGTTGTTTTTCATCGATCAAGTTCAACTGATCCAATCTTGTCTGAATCCACTCGTCTTCGCCTAGACATGCTTCATTCATAATCCTTAATGAGGGAATATGAACTTCCACTGGTAGAACATCTTCCATGCCATAGACTAAAGAAAAGGGAGTTTCCCTAGTTGATGTCCTAGCTGAAGTGCAGTAGCCATGAAGGGAAAATGGTAACATCTCATGCCAGTCCTTATAGGTTACTACCATCTTCTGCACAATCTTCTTAATGTTTTTGTTGGCCGCTTCGAATGCACCATTCATTTTAGGTCTATATGGAGAAGAATTGTGATGCTTGATTTTGAACTGAGTGCAAAGTCCGGTAATCATAGCATTGTTGAGGTTAGTCCCATTGTCGGTGATGATCCTTTCAAGGATACCATAGAGGCAGATGAGGTTATGTTTGATGAATCTGGCTACCACGTTCTTAGTGACTGATGCAAACGAGGTGGCTTCGACCTATTTGGTGAAATAATCGATAGAAACAAGAATGAAGCGATGTCCATTGGAATCAGTGGGCTTGATCTCTCCAATCATGTCAAAGCCCCACATTGCAAATGGCCACAGAGCGGTCATGACGTTCAGAGGGATAGGAGGCACATGGACCTTGTCAGCATAGATTTGGCATTTGTGATAAGTCCTAGAGTGTTGATGGCAATCAGTCTCCATTGTTGACCAATAGTAACCAGCTCTCAGGATTTTCTTTGCCATAGTATATCCGCTTGAGTGAGTCCTGTTGTATCCCAATTTTTGCCCCTAAGATACCTTCATCATACCATGTTGATTCATTCACAACAAGATCACATTAGGATTCTTGGTTCCCCTCTCTATACTTAGCTTTGATCTTTGAGGAATCACCAAGAACCTTTACTTGTGTTCTTTTATGATCATGAATATTTTTGTCTTGATTTCTTCTTTTAATTAATGAAATGCAATGTTGGTTTGTCTTGCTTGTTACTCATGTAGGTAAAGGCAATAAAATTCAACAAGTTGCTCCATGGGTTCATGAGTTTATTTCCACGCCCTAGTCAATAAAGCTTGAGAAGTTCAAACCTCACCATTGGATTTGTTTTGGAATAAATGGCATGGCAAGGTTATTTTGGTTCACCACATTTCAAGGTTATTAAATTTGGTTGAAAAGCACAAGGGATTGATTGGAGAAGTTGTCATGCTTGGACAAGGCTTTGTTCCCATTGGTCACAAATGCATATTTCTCTCAATTCTCAAGATATGGAAGTGGTTGTGGTTGCTATGAGTTCTAATTATCATCCTCAACAACTTATATTTACAAAGCATTTTTTTGGCACAAGAAGTTTGTTCAAAATTGTCAAAGTTCCTCAAGGCATGTTTCTTAATCTAGGAGCTAGGGTTTTGAACTTCAAAGGAGTATATCTTGCCCATCATTTGGTATTTTTGAGTGATTTCAAAGACATCATTCTCTTCAAAGGGGTATTAACAAATAACTTCAAAAGTTCCGAGGAGTTTTTATGTGGAAGAAACTTGATGAGGAAGAAAGATTACAAGTCCTCCAGATGAATCCCCAATTTTTCATGTGTAACTTCAAATAAGTATAACTTGGTCAATTTTTATCACCTTGAGCCTATTCTTTTTCCATAATTATCTTAAAGATGTGAACGTTTTGCTTTATTTTATCTGAAAAGTGAGAAAATGGATGGAAGTTGCCTTAAGAATACAAAAGATTATAGGTCATTTTATGAAATTTTGCCAACTTCAACAAGTCATAACTTTCTCAATTTTTGGAGATTTTGAATGGTTAAAGTTTCAAAATGTCATTCAAGAGATCTAATTTATGCCATATTTTTTGGTCAAGAGAAAATACCAAGTGGAAGGCTATGTTTGGATGCAAGACATTATAGGTCATTTTTGAAGGAAAATTTGAAATATTTCTAAGTATGGAAAATCAACCCTTTTTCTCCAACTTTGACTCATTGCAACTTTCAGCTCAAGAATCCATTTAACTCAATTCTTGTTCCATTGTAAATCTTGTAACCTCATCTTTCTAAAGCATCAAGAATCATGCCATAAGACCCCTTGAGTTGAAAATGCCATTGGTCAGAAGTTGGCACTTTGAAACTGAATTTCTCACCAAGTCAGAATTTTGAAATCCATAATGTGTCCTCTAATCACAAGTTTTCCACGCGTTTTTGCCTCTAAACATGTTTAGTGAAGTTCCAGAATTGTTTAGCACCTCAAAACGCAAGGATTGGATGAGTTTTGGTGAAAATTAGATCACACTTCACTCGTGCATCAGGTTTGCACAAATTCCCTCCAAAATGCATCATTCACTATTCCTTTTGATCCCATTTGCTTCTCCTATAAATACATGAACTACCCATTCATTTTCTCAAGCTTAGATAGCCAGAATCACCCTGCCAAACTTGTTCCATAACTCATAATTCAGTAACTTTGAAATCCATACACAAGCCTTTTTCAATCCAATTTTTTCATCAATTCACCTTCCTTGATCTTCCCTGAAGCTAACCATATAATTACATTCAAGAATCATGCCCTATATTTCTCCATAGAAGTCCAGTTTCAGAGCTCTGCAACTCAACTTCAATAGGTAGATTCCTTCATCAATTCTTCAAAACTTTGATATCATTGTGATGCTCTCATTGCCCTGGTTCTAGTCGCAACACTTACCTTTTACTGGAAACACGTTTTGACCATGAAATTTCAAATCCCTTTTCAAAACTTTCTTTCCAAATTGCTTGAGCTACAGTTTACATAAATTTGACGCGAGGGTGTGGTTGTCTTCGTCTTGAAGAGACGAAGCAAATGACATAGGTCTGAGCTTCTGATTTTACAGTTTGAGAGACCTGCAATTCACGTTGGATGGAGTTTGAAGATGACCAACGTGTCATCTTCCAACCAATGATGACACGCCACTTGTTATTTTTGAATTCTGATTTTATTTCTGATTCTATGCTTTATTTACTAATGACCATGATATGCACAGCACGCCGGATCCCTTGGATTTGATTACTAACGCGCTTTGACTCTCATCCATTGGTCCACATATTTTTTACTTCTATTTTCTTTTCTGATTTTTTATATTTAATTGTTTTAAACTTCAAAAAATCATAGAAAATTCATTTTAAGTCCAAAAAATCTAAAAAAATTATGGAAAATATTTTTGATTATTCTCTTTTTGATTTTGATTTTTTAACAATTTAATTTTGTGTTTTAGTATTTTTTATAAATTTACACTTTATTTGAATTGTTTTAAATGTTTAAAAATACTTTTATGCATTTTTAAATTCTAAAATTATGGAATGATCCAATGATATTTTGACAAATATTGGTGACCTTATTTTATTTTTGTTTCTGACTTTGCTATTTTTTTTAATCATTTTTGGTTTATTTTACCCATTTCTTTTAATTTTAAAAATAGTTTTTTACTTTAAAAAATTACCAAAAAATTTATAAAATCATTTGAGCCCTTTTCTGATTTTTCTATGGTCTTACTTTTTATTTCTTGATTAATTTGAACAAAGTTGATATTTTTCTCTTTTATTTATATTTTTAAACATTATTTTTAAACCTTTTTTGTATATATTAAAATGTAATATTATTTTGTGACTATTTTCTGGCTGATCTTGGGTTAAATTTTTGATCATGAATTTTATTAACATCATTGGATCCATGGTGTTGAGTCTAACTCCACAAAAATGGATGAATGATTTTAATAATAGTTTGATTAAATTTAATCCAAAAGTGGTTTGTATATCCTCTCCCACCCCTCTTCATCTCATTCCCTTCTTATTGCACTAAATGTTGTTGGAGCATGATCTCTATATCATGTCTCAAAATAAATGGTGCATAGATTGCTATTGACCGGCCTCAAAATAGGTGCGACTTCTATATAAGTCCACTTACGATTGCTTAACATAGCGCTAAATTTTGTCCCGATTTGAATAAATGATCATTCATGGCCCAAACTTATGTTTGCAAGCCCAAGTATGTTAATTTGATCTCTTTGATCCAATAACCTTGAGATTCATTGTGTGGAGGCTTTGATTCTACCAATCCTCTAATGGATCTACAATACATTTGGTCAACGTAGATCACTTAAACATCGTTGATCCTTAAATGATACTCATAAGGATTCTAAGTGGATGATATACTTGACAAAAAGCAAAAGTAACTTGCTGTGTGGAGGCTTTGGTTCTACCAATCCTCTAATGAGTTCCAAATGCAAGTTTCAAGATGATCATCCAGCTAACCACTAATCACTAATAATTGACTTTATCCTTTATTATTTTATTATATGCCCCTTTTATTTTTATGCACTATTTACTTTTAGCATTTACATTTCATGCCATTTTCATCTTTGCTCATTTGAGCATTTACTTTCTTGTCATTTTTATTTTGCTCACTTGAGCTTTTCTTTTCTTTTTCTTAAGATACTTAATAATCAACATAAACCATAAAATCCTTAATGATACTTGGACTATTTGGTTACTATCCTTGGCATTATGGAGCATTGGATTTTTTGGACTTAGGATTAGAAACCCTGGCCTATGATTGGAAACCTTGTGATCTTATCTGATTATTTTGTCTGGAGCTCTTGAGGTTTACCTCAAGACATTGGGTTGTTTGTTTGTTTTTGTGTGCAGGTTATTGTGATTACACCCTTTGTTTGTAATCTGGAATTCACCCGTATACAGCCGTTACTCTGCCCAATTTTTGTGAAGACTTAATACACTTGAAGTTTGGTTCTCTCAAGAGGTCTAGTATTTTTGCTTGTTTGGTTTCAATCCAAAGAATTGGAATTCTTTCTTGGCATAGTGTCAAGTATTGGCTTCTTGTTGGTTAGATGGTTCTTATCCCTAGCTTTTACCTTATGCTTTAGGATAGCCTGTTCTTCTCCTCTTATCTTCTTTAATTTAAAAAAAATATTCTTCCTCCTTTTGAAAACTCTTCTTGTTTTAAACTTGAACCACTTCCATAATAAACTTGGACTTAGGCCCATGCATTTCAAACATTTTCATAAATAAACTCCAATAAACTTAATAATACTTTGACATCCTTTTTGTGAGAAGACTACAAGTCAATCAATATCATTTCAAACCATTTTTGCCACTTTGGATTTTATCTTTAAACTTTTCTCAAAAGATTGAACTCTTGTCAATCCTTGTAGTGATGCAAACAACTATACTTCTACAATATGTAGTGAAGAGAGATATTTTCCACTTGGGTGTTGAGTGAGGCATTATTGATTTTAAAATCCAAGCCATATCCTCCACTTTGAGATGATGCAAATTCTCCTTTCTCATGATTGTGGGTAGTAGGTATGTTTTCCACACGGACAAGATGTGATGTTTTATCTCATAAAATTAACCAACACATTTGTGTTTTTTTAATTTAAATTTTTAAAAGAGGAACTACGTGTACCCTGATCCCCTATTGCACGAAAAGGTGGTACGTAGGCACTAAAGGTTCACAACCGCGGCAGGTGCAAAAATCATAAAAATATATTTCTTTTCTCACCTCCACCATCCATTTTTATACAACATTTTTTATAGCCAAAATATACAGATTTTTACAAAGAGGTTCCTGCGGAGTATCGTATATGTTTAGGGTGCTAATACCTTCCCTTTTCATAACCAACCCCCTTAGCTAGAATCTTTCCCATTCTTTTTGGGTTATTCGCTCTTGTCCCATTCCTTTGGAAACAATAAAGCGCGGTGGCGATTTTGATTTTGATTTGTATAAAGTCTAGTCAATCCAATGGCTTAGTCTTGAACATTTCTACTGCTACAAGTCCCAAAGAGACCATCGTGCATGTCTTTCATAATTTCCTCTTCCTCCTTCTTGTCTACACACCGGAGTAGATTATAGTCATGGTCGTGCTTGTACAATATTCCGTTACTTAGGAAGAATTTGGCTGAAAATCTTCATAAGAACTTTCTATCATTGATTGATGCTCCCTCGGGATACTCTTGCACTTCAAGGTATCTCTTCACCTCATGGTACCATGGATTTTCCGTGTCAGTGTCAAGCTCACAACAATGCGCAGGTTCTTCAAATTTCTTAATGGTAATCATAGGAGCTTCTTTTTCCCATATGACTTTGAACATAGAAGACATGGTGGCTAAAGCATCTGCTAACTGATTTTCCTCCCTAGGGAAGTGTTCAAAAGTGATCTCTTCAAAGTAAGGAATCAGAGATAGCACAAGTTCCTTGTAAGGGATGATATTAGGGTGTTTAGTGTCCCAATCTCCTTTTACTTGGCTAACCACTAAAGCGGAATCCCCAAACACATTCAAATGCTTGATTCTCAAATTAATGGCAACTTTCAGACCCAAAATGCATGCTTCATACTCAGCCATGTTGTTCGTGCAATTGAATCATAGTCTGGCAGTGAAAGGAGTGTGTCAACCTTCATGAGATATGATCACAACACCAATTCCGTTACCTAAAGAGTTGGAAGCTCCATCGAAGACCATAGTCCATTGCGATCCTTGTTCAGGTCCGTCATACAGTCCAGGTTTCGCGCAGTTAGTCACTAGCATGATATTCTCATATGGGAAGTCAAAATTCATAGACTGATAATCATCAACAGCTTGATGGGCCAAATGATCTGCTAGTATGCTTCCTTTGATGGCATTTTGTCTCATGTATTGAATGTCGTACTCAGTCAAAATCATTTTCCATCTTGCTATCCGTCCAGAAAGAGCGGGTTTCTCGAAGATGTACTTGATTGGGTCCATCTTAGAAATCACCAGAGTGGTATGAGTCAACATATATTGTCTTAGCCAGCGAGCAGCCCATGCCAGAGCGCAACAAGTTTTCTCGAGCAGTGAATATCTGGTTTCATAGTCGGTAAACTTTTTTCTCAGGTAGTAAATAGCATGCTCTTTTCGGCCAGACTCGTCATGTTGGCCCAAAACACACCCCATCAAATTTTCTAGTACTGTCAAGTACATGATCAAGGGTCTTCCTTCAACTGGAGGCATGGGAATAGGAGTTTCTTACATATTTTCTTTGATTTTGTCGAAGGCATCTTGGCATTCAACATTCCATCTGACTACCTGATCTTTCTTCAAGAGTTTAAAGATTGGCTCACAAGTAGCAGTCAAGTGAGATATGAAACGAGCGATGTAATTAAGACGACCCAAGAATCCTCTAACTTCCTTTTCAGAGTGGGGGACTGGCATTTCTTGGATGGCTTTCACCTTGGCAAGATCGACTTCGATGACCTTACCACTGACAACAAAACCTAGAAGCTTTCCAGATCATATTCCAAATGTGCACTTATTTGGGTTTAACCTCAACTTGTACTTTTTCAACCTTTCGAATAGCTTGTACAGGTGATCGATATGTTCCTCCTCAGTTTGTGATATGGAAATCATATCATCCACATAGACCTCTATTTCATGATGAATCATATCATGAAATAAAGCTACCATAGCCCTTTGATATGTTGCCCCTGCATTCTTCAGCCCGAACGACATGACCTTGTAATAAAAGGTTCCCCATTGCGTAACAAAAGTTGTCTTCTCCATGTCTTCAGGAGCCATCTTAATTTGATTATAGCTGGAGAAACTATCCATGAAAGAGAAGAATTTATGCTGAGCAGTGTTATCGACCAAAACATCAATATGAGGTAGAGGGAAGTCATCCTTGGGGCTTGTCCTATTCAGATCCCTATAATCTACGCACATATGAACTTTTCCGTCTTTCTTCGATACTGGCACCACATTTGCAACCCATTAGGGGTAAGATGTCACAGCTAGGAATCCTTCATCAAATTGTTTCATCACTTCAGCTTTTATCTTTTCAGACATGTCAGGCCTCATGCGACAAACTTTTTGTTTGACAGAAGGACAATCTTCCTTTGTCGGCAGACGATGAACTACAATGTTGGTATCCAACCCCAGCATATCTTTATACGACCAAGCAAACACTTCTACATAGTCATGCAACATCTGAACCAATCTGCTTTTGACACTGCTTTCCAGGTTAGCGCTGATCTTGACTTATTTCTTGTCTGTCTCGGTACCTAGATTGATGACTTCAACCGACTCTTCATGTGGCTGAATAGCTTTTTCCTCTTGTAATAGAAGTCTGGCTAGTTCTCCCGGTATTTCACAATATTCCCCTCCTTCGTCTTCGGCTTGGTTAATTGGACATTCGAAGTCATAGTCAGCAATAGTTTAGTCATTGGCAATAAGATCCAGAGTTGACGAGGACCTGTAAGATTATGCGTGTGTGTGTGTAAGACACATGGCTATTTTGAAAAATGTATTTGAAGAAAAGAAAGACAATGCGAACAAATATTTGAATGCAAAAGAGTCCAATGGTTTGTATTGAATGATCATATGATAACATGAAAATAAATAAAACCTTTGATAAATGGACCATAATGCCCAGGGCCAGGCACATGGCATAAAATTCATTGTTTAATATTACATACAAAATGTTCTTGAATTAAAAGAGAGAAATAAACAAGTGATTACTCCTCAATAAAGGAGATGGGAACAAGTTCCTTTGCGTGCCAATTCTTGAGCTCCGTTGTAGTAGGATATACCCAATCTTCAAATGCAACCTGATCACTAGAATCATTTACAGTGTTGACCTCATGGCTTCCAATACGGAGAAATGGCTTTCCTGCACGAGCGCACCTCACTTCCTTCTGAGCCTTGACGGTGAAACCCAAACCACATTTATCTGCTTTGAATGGGATCTCGAGGAGTTGCCCCTAAGTATCACAACTTCCTTATTTGACTGTAGCACGAGCATCTTTGAATGAAACCATCTCCGATACGACCTTAACAACTTTGTACACATAAGAGGAACATTTGGTAGCATCAACCATTGGTGGCACAACTTCAAAAGCTTGACACGGGGTCTCTATAAATTCTCCATCCATCTCCACGTATTTGAAAGAGTTGAGGTGGCTTACCATGAACTCCTCCTCACCACAGACAGTGACAATTCTTCCTTTGACCGAATACTTGAGCTTTTGATGAAGAGTTGAGGTCACTGCCCCAACTCTATGGATCCAAGGGAGACCTAACAAACAAGAGTAGGCAGGATGGGTATCCATGATGTAGAAGGTAGAGTTGAAAATTTGTGAGCCCACCTTGATCGGGAGATCCACCTCTCCATGAACTATCCTTTTTGATCCATCGAAAGCCCTCACAATAATATCACTTGGTTTCAATACTAGTCCTTCACAGTCTAGAAGGTATAACGCCCCCTTGGGTAGTACGTTTAAACAAGAGCCAGTGTCGACCAAAACATGTGCTAGGTTGGTCCCTTGCACTCGACAGAAACATGTAGAGCTTTATCGTGGTTCTTCCCAAGCAGTGTCAGATCAGCATTTGAGAACCCCAAACTATTATCGGTCGTCAAGCTTGCCACATAATTTTCAAAATAGTCAGTTGTGGTCTCATGAGGGACATGAGCCTTCTTCAATAATTTGATTAACGCCCGAGCATGAGCATCAGAACAGAGTAGCAAAGACAACATAGAAATCTTGGAAGGGATTTTCCCCAACTGCTCCACGATCTTGAAGTCGCTCCTTTTTATAATTTTTAAGATCTCATCCATTTCACAAGCAGAAGGTTCTCCATTAGCAATGTATTTTGCGGGTACTTCCATCTCAACAGACTCAACTACCTTCTCCTTTCCCCTTGTATCAGTACTTGGCTTAGCAGCAGTGATGCAGATAAGTGCCTTTGTAACAACTGGTGGTGAGATATTGGGTGAAAAGATTCTCCCAGTTCTGGTCACTTTTCTAGATCCAGTTATGTTACCAATATCATCAGTTTGTTTTCTTCAATCCAAGCGTCTTGTTTTATCCCATGGTAAAACACCTCAGCACCATAGTTCTATGGAACTACTTTGTTAGAAGAGTAGGGAATTGGTCTGGGATTGGTAATTATTAGGGGATAAACAATTGGTTCATTTGAAATCCTGATAGGACCTTTGGAGGAGATCCTAAAAGGCTTGTTTAAGATGGTTATAATGGAGAGATCTTCACATTTATTAGTCAAACTTTTGGCAAGCGGAGTCTTCTCAAATAGGATCTTGTGGCTATCCATCAAGCGTTTAATGCCTTCCTTCATCCCTTCACATCCACTGAGTTGTTTGGTACAACAAACGCAATCCTTCACATAGCCAGGGAAAATCTCAGCTTTCAACAGATTCTTTTTGATGATGTTCAATGGAGTAGTCAAGTCTTCGACGGAGGAAACAAAAATTGTATCTTCAACAACATTGACACCCTTGCCATGATTTGGCATAGGCGCGGTGATTACATTCGGAGTTGGAGGAGGATCAAATTCAATGGTTTTGTTATATATCAAGTCTTGAATTTTATTCTTTAGTGCCCAACATTGGTCAGTCTCATGCCCGAGACTACTTGAATGATATGCACATTTGGCGTTTGGATTATACTTTGGTGAAGAGGTATTTGGGTTAGCCGGAGGATCTCGTAATGTCACCAAATTAGCCTTTAGAAAGTGTTATAAGGCTTGGGATAGTGACATGCCTATCCTCGTGAATTGTCTTCTCGGAGTTTCAAACCGTTGATGATTTGCAGATGATCTTTGAGCAGGAGTTGGATTGGAGATCCGGACAACATTAACAGACGGAAGGTCATCCTTCTTGGTACGGGCCCTTGACCCATACGCAACATTGATTTCTTTCTTCGTGGTAAAAGGTTTCTTTATAGGATTGGAAGAGGAGGTAAATGCCATGGGAATCTTCCCGCTTTTGATACCGCTTTCAACTCTTTCACCGGTTAAGATCAGCTCCATGAAACTGGAAGAAGAACAACCAACCAATAAGTTAAAGTATGGACCAGATAAAGTTCCTATAAACATGTCAATGTGCTCCCTATCAGTCAAAGGTGGTTGAACCCTACTGGAAAGGTCTCTCCATTTTTGGGCGTATTCTTCGAATCCTTTATTCTTCCCCATTGTCATGTCTTGCAACTGAACTCTTGTCGGTGCCAAGTCGGCATTATACTGGTATTGGTGGTAGAAAGCGGTGGCTAAGTCTTACCATGTATTGATACAGGAACCATCCAACTGGTAAAACCACTCTAGTTGCGTCCCAGCCAAGCTTTCTTGAAAAAGTGAACCCAGAGTTTCTTATTAGCGGTGCGCGGCTGTATCTTGCGCATATGAGATTTCAAGTGAAGTTTTGGACAGGAAACCCCATCGTACTTTGCAAAGACTGGTATCTTGAATTTGTGGGGAATGATAACCCCGGATTTCAAACCCAAGTCATCAAAATCCAAACCGGGAACGACTTAAACCTCGACGGCCTTCAATCTATCTTCTAGCTGCTTGTACTTGACATCGGCAGGAGGATACTGCTCGTCGAAATAATCATCATCAGACGCTTGATCATTGATACACCTAGCCTGGGTACTCCTAGCTTCTCCAATCTTATTCTCGTCTTCCTCAGACGAGTCTTCCACTACCGGGATCTGACGGACCGACTCTTTGAATCTTCTACCCATGTTGACCAGGGATTTCCTCTTTGATTTCTTTTTAGCCTCTAGCAACGCCATCAAGTCTTGTTGCCCCTTGGATAGAGTCAGCAGAGTCTCTTGGAACTGAGAGTTTTGTGCTTGTAGGTCCTTCGCAGTTTTCTCTAGATCTATCTTGCTGAAATAAATAGCAGAAAGATAAGGAAACCTGTTGTGTGAAAACCTGTTATGTTATGATGCATGGAAGATGTATATGCAAATGATTTCAAGGATTTATGAAATTTAAATTTGTATAGACAACGAATGAACAAACGTCAATTTTCATTAATTAGTTCAAAATGATTACAACATGCCTCTTGGGCTTACAAGATAACTCTCTAAGATAAAAAGACCGAACGCATCCTCTTCGGTGCAAGGTAGGTGTTCACACTTTTCTCTTCACGTAGCTGCTTTGTAAGCTCCAAGACCCTTTTCTCACTAGCATAAAATTGAGCTTCGAAAGTATCCCATTCTTCCTTTAGCTGAATCTAACCCTTTTGCAAGTCTTCAAGAGAAGTAGGCATGTCGGGATGGAGGACAGTGTATGACATCTCCTTCAACCACATGTTTTATGATAACTGGTAAGATGGAGGGATAAGGCATCGCAAGTTTCTGAGCACGAGCTTGTACCCACCTAAGATAAGGTTCCAGTGGAATAGAATTCTTGTATCCTAGAGTCTTACTATCCACTTTGCTTACCATCCTCCTAGCTCGTATAAACCTCTGACGGTAGCCTTAATCATCGCTTTCATAGTCGAATACCACTTCTTGGATGAGCATATCATGAGGACCATCTCTTCGGGAATTTCCAAACTGTCATAAGGCTAAGCAAGGGTTGTAAGTGATACCTCCTCTAATTCCAACCAAAGGGACATTAGGGAATTCCCCACAACAGTCGATGATAGTAACATTCTCCAAGGATCGAGAACACCAACGAATATTCGAATGTCTGAGCGTCATCAGCCTATGGGACCATCTCAAACCTTGCTCATTCTTCAACACAGACCGGGGAAGATGCAAAATAAACCATATTTCCAAGAGAGAAGTTCAACACATAAGGATCCCTATCTTCCTCATAGTGCGAGAGTGAAAAGAATGTAGGACATCTCCCAACAAAGTAGGCACCGGATTGTGAGACATGAAGATTTTGACAAAATTTACATCCATAACTTGGTCAGGGTTTGGAAACAAAACCATCCCATAGATGAGAAGGGACAAGATTTCTTCAAAAGCTTGTAAGTCCAAAGAGTTCCAACAATCTTGAGCTTTCTCAAACAAGAACTTGGCTAAGAACCCTTTGACACCACTCCTTGTTTCCCAATTAGTCGTGATATCATATTGTTGCAAGTGTAACGCTTGGGCAATATCTTCAGGTCTTGGATCTCTTTCATACCGTTGAAGGGTAGTTGATTAAGAATGGGAATCCTCAAAAGTTGAGAGAATTCTTCCAGAGTAGGTACAAGTTGATAATCGGGAAAAGTGAAGCAATGGTGTAGAGGATCAAAGAATTGGAAAAGCACCTTCATCATATCTTCATCAGTGTTTGAGGTAACCAAGTTTAGGAGGTGACCATGTATTTCAGTGAATGAAGAATTCTCAGGGACCCTTGATGTTAACTCTTTGAGTTGAGGAGGAATTCTTAAGAGATTGACTTGGATAGTATTCCTACGGATGGAAGCCATGTCCTATAAAACAGAACAAAGATAAATCCCAATAATCCTTGAAATGGTTAGTGAGAATGAGTATGATGTCATGATGTTTATGATGTTATGTACAAGTAAGCATATACAAACAAGGCAAACAAGTCCTTAGGTTTAAGCTTGCATGGAGTCTTATAGGTAAGTACCCTCTTGAAGTTTAGTTGGATCAAACCTGTCCTAGAAATAGTAACCGAGTTCTAAGGGATCTCAATATCACTGATCTTTCTTATCGGGCATTTTTTCAGCGTAAGCCTCTTTCACGGTGGCCAAAATATCCCAAGAAGTCAGATCTTAATGAGCGTAGTATCGAGTATAAACCAACTTCGGACTACACCAAAGTCGGCTATCTCACTACTTCCTAATGGCCAAGTTGGTCAAGTAAAGGTTCTAAAGTCAGTTAGTACATCATGACACCACACAGCGGCCCCGTATTCTCCTTGACTACTCAAGGGCTACCAGTACCCACAAATGTGTCACACTAACGTAGCTATTGCTTAGACCATGTCGATATACACCATACAGTTTCCACAACGTATTGCTACTTACCTATAAGGTATCCCAAATCCGGGTAGAGGATTAAAACAAGCCCAAACAAGGAACCTAAATGTAAAGCAAGCAAGTCAAACAATGAAATCAAATAAAGGTTATCTAGCCCTAAGGTAACCCCACTTTTAAGTCTTCCCCAGCAGATTCGCCTGTTCTATAATACAGTGGGAGAAATGACTTGGGATGTTTACGTTTTATCGCAATTGTTGCGGTTAGTAAGAGTCTCTACCGACTTTTTTTTTATCCAAAAGGAAAGGTGGAAAAGAACAGGAAAGACCTTTGAGATTATTTCTTGAGTTCAGGGGGTAGATTATGAAAAGGGAAGGTGTTATCACCCTTTTCATCCATAGTTATCTATGGGTTCTTAGTTGCTTGCTAGATCACTTTCTTTTGTTTGAAAATGTGCTTTGTGGTGGTTTTGAAAGTATTTTGAAAAAGCGCCTTCGTTTAGGCAAACTTTGTAATGGTTCTCTTTTGTAAGAACGTATACAAAGTGTTGGACTTTTGAAAATATTTTAAGTTTTGAAAGTTTGTTTTTGAAAGTGTTTGGTGTTTGTTTTGAAAGTGAGCAAGCAACTAGGAATAATCTACCTACTCAAAAGTCTTTGTTCATTTCTTCCTTTAATATTGCTATCTTACCATTGATTGGTAAGAAGCCTTATCTTTGGATGTAAAGGGACGGGCGTGGGTCATCGTATAATCATGATATCAATGTTATGAGATATCTTAGCATTTCTATTTGAGGGACTAAGATCATTTTGAAAGGAAACATTTGTAGCGTCATCGAGGGACTATGATCTTATATTTTTGTAAGGAAACAAAGTGGAGTTAATCCTAGGGGTGCAAGTGTGCACGTGTGTTTGATTTGTATGCATTGTTTATCTTGAATTACGGTTTACTAATTGTTGATTTTTGTCTTGCCATACAAACCCTAATTACTAACATTTATATGAAAGTGATAAATTACGGAAAGTAAAATTACTACGCTATTACGTCATTAGGGGAGGTGGTATACAAATTTACAAATGGGGATTGCAAGAAAATTAAACCTAATTATCTATTACAACCATATTGAATAATGTATAAGAAAATAAATGGAAAAGAAAAGATTTTTGTTTGGTTTTCGTTAAGGGTTTATTTTTGACCTAATTAAGAAAATGATTAATTAAAATTAAATAAAATTAAACCTAAACTAATTGAAAAAATAAATTAAGTTTGAAGCATTTTTAGGGTTTTTTATGAAAAGGTTTTAAGCTTAATGAAAATAATATGGTAATTAATTAATTAAAAGAAACTTAAGTTCTAAATTAATTTTAAATAAAAAGAAGAAAAATTATTAAATCTAATTCTAATTATTAATTTATTAAGAAATTAAATTAATTTGTTAAGAAAATGTTTTTTATCTTCATAAAGAAAATAAAAATATAAGTGTGAAAATGATAAATAAAAATATTTTTTGGATTTTTATTAATAAAAATAATAATAAAAAAAAGTAATAAAAATAATAAAGAAAATAAAATAAAAATATAAAGAAAAGGTCAGGGAGGTGTGAAATTAAACTTGGGAGTTTGTTAGAAAAGTGGTTTTTGAATCTGACCCAAATGATGTTTTTTGTTTAAAAATCAGAAAAATAAAAAAAGGGTTTGGACCTGTGTGGTAGCAAGCAAGCAGGGGGTGTGGTGTAACAAAAATGGCAAGGCCCACTGAGAGGAGGCCCATGCGTGCTGTTTGTAACAAAAAGGAAGGAAGATGTTGAGAAATTAAACAAAAGGCAGTGCTGGGACTTTAACCCGTGACCTTGAGATAAACGCGTGCTGCCTTTGCCACTGGAGTGGCTGTACATCCGTTAACATAAGTGAAATGATAAATACATAACATAAAGCAAGTTATGAAAATGACTTCATCTTCAACCTCCAGCCATGGTTCTTGTAACTTGCTCATTTCTCAACAAAAATGAAAGATGCAAACATGAAAGTTGCTCCATTTTTCCATACGAATCCAACCATATAAATATCATAAGCAATAAATCAAAGATGAATGAGAATTTCTAAAAGTACCAAATTCTGACCTAACTTTTTTCAGAGATTCAAACCTAAAATTCTCTAAGCTCAATCAATATAAATGAAATCTATGGACATGTACAGTTTCAGGGCAATGATATCTACATTTTATCTTCACAAAGGGCAATGATCAGGTTAGCTTCCTCAAGTTCCCAGGAAGCTAATGCAATGATTAGCTTGAGTAATGGATGGCTGGAATGGCCTGGAGAAGTCCAGTTGCAGAGCTCTGTTTTTAAGTTTGGAAGATGATGAAGATGGAGTTACAGTTATGAAACATGGATGGAGATGGACTATATTTGATGTATAGAAGCTTTGTGATTGATTTGGAATGAAAACGCACGAGGGAAATGTGAGTTTAGGTTTCAAGGTCAGAATGTACACATAAATGGAGTTTTGATGCAAGTTCTGATTTGAGGGAGTTTGGGATAGTTTCAGGGTGCTTAAGCTCGTGTCTTAGCTCACAAATAGTGCCTCTATTTATAAGCAACAAGTTTTGAGACTTGTAGTTGATCAGAATTCAAAATCAAATGTTTAAGCTCAACATGTGATTTTATTGAAAAATCAAGTTTCAATGCTTTGTACTTGCTATTGTAGAGTGGTTACACTTTAAACAATCTTGCTTCTGACTTTATAGATGGAGTGTCATCAGAAGAAACAAGTGAGAGGCTTAAGAATTGACTTTGTGCATAAAGCTTGTTTTTCAAGAATGACAATGTTAACTTTCTTCCCAAAGTGGCAAATGGACTTGGACAATGCTTAAAACACTTGGGTTATAGCTTAAAAGTTTTTGTAATCCATTAATTATGGATAGATACACAAGTTAGAAGACCTGAAAAGTAAGATTATGCAGCCTAACATTGAGATTGGATTATGTGTTCATCAAGAAATGGCTTGTAATTCAAGTTTGAAACCCTAACTTCTTGCCTTCGATTCTCTTAGCTCAAGTATGATCTTAATGAGTTCTTGGAAATTTTGGAAAGCTTGTAACATCCTCTACAACCATCATGTTAGAAAATTTTGAAAATTCAAATTGGAACTAGGTGAAAAGTTGCCATGAAGTTAGGTCAAAATCCTGCCTAAAGTAGGGCAAAATTTCACCAAGTCTTCAAGTTTCATGAACACGTCTTCACAAAATCATAACTTGAAATCCAAGCATTTCTATAAAAATTTCTGCCCTACAATGTTTTAGATCTCATTGAGATCTACAACTTTCATTTTGGAAGTTTCCCTTGAATCATCTTGCATCATGGTGGAAATTTGGCACAAAGTTATGAAAAAAACATGAATTTTCAACACTTAGAAAAATTCTAAGTCTTGGAAATTTTGACTTTTCAAGGATGAATTTTGACTTTTTGATTTCTTGATGAACAAGTTTCATATTTTGACATGTTTTTATGAATTATAATCTTTGAAACTTGATTTTGATCAAAAAGTTAAAGTTTAACTTTTTCAGTGTACACTTGACTTTTCATCAGTTGACTGGAATTCAACTATCAATCAACCAATCTTGAGAAATGTTTTGAGCCATGCCATTAGGTCAAAATTAATTATTTGAATCCTTTAGATTATGTCTTAAACCAACAAGTCATTGGTTAGGTCAAAAGTCAAAAATTGTACCTTCTCAATCAAACCCCTAATTTTGACCATTTTGCCCTTTTGATGATCTGATCAAATTTCTTGAGGAATTATGATCCAAACTTGATAAATTTACATATATGAGTTCATGATGTTGATATAGATCAAAATTTATGAAGTTTGACTGTAAATTGATCACAATTGACTTTTTCCCCAATACAACTGATTTTAGGTCAACTGATCAATTGACTGAGCAAAAATGTGATCCAAAACTAGAAACTTGACATGAGAAATCTTGAGGGTCCAAAGTTATCCATGAAAGTCATATGGGGCATTAAAATTCCATTTGTCCTTGTGTAAATTCAAACCCTAATTTTCAGTTATTAGTGCTTGAGGAGGTGTCTTGAGCTGATCAAACCTTGTGTAGTCTTGAATCTATGGAGATCTTGTGAGAGATTACTTGAGAAATGAGAGGGAAAATTTTGGGGTATAACACCTATCGTCAATCAATTACCCTTCAACAGTATGGAAAGAGACCCAAAGCCTTAAGAAATTTCTCAAGCCCTGTATCTACAACGTCCGATGTTGTAGCAAATTGGGAAACAAGAAGCGGTATCAAAGGGTTTCTAGCCAAGTTCTTGTTTGAAAAAGCTCACTATTTTTGGGATACTTTGGATTTACAATCCTTCGAAGAGGTGTTGGCCCTTGTCATTTATGGGATGGTCCTGTTCCCTAATCCGGACCAACTCATAGATGTGAATGCGGTCAAAATTTTCATGTCTCGTAATTCGGTGCCTATCCTAATTAGAGACATTCTGTACTCTTTTCACACTCGCACCATAAAGAGAAGAGGAACCCTTATGTGTTGCACTCCCCTGTTGGCTAGGTGGTTTATTTCGCACCTACCCCGGTCTGTTGTGAAGAACGAACAAGGCTTAAGATGGTCCAATAAGTTGTTATCCCTCACGCATTCAGATATTCATTGGTGTCCTCGATCTGTGGAAGACGTTACCATCATTGATCGCTATGGGGATTTCCCTAACGTACCTCTCCTAGGAATTAGGGAAGGAATCACTTATAACCCTTGTTTGGCTTTGCGACCGTTTGGGTATGCTAGGAGGGATGTTCCTCATGACGTACTGGTTCAGGGAATTGCATTCAACTACGAGGATGATGTTCAAGGGTATCACTAAAGGTTCATACAAGCTTGGAGCATGGTGAATAGAGTGGATAGCCAGACATTTGGGCATAAGAACTCCATCCCTTTGGAGCCTTATCTTAAGTGGGTGCGAGCACGCGCTCAAAATCTTATAATAGATTACCCTACCATTCTACCCATCATCATGGAACCCGTTGCAGATACAAATGTACCTCATACCATTCTCCATCCTGACATGCCAACAACTCTCTAGGAATTGCAAAGGTCCTGTGTTCAACTTAAAGAGGAACGAGATACCTTTGAAGCCCAGTTCTAAGCAAGTGAGAAAAGGGTTTTGGAGCTTACAAGATAATTTCATGAAGAACAAAGTTCGAATGCCTACATCACACCAAAGAGGTGTTAGAACATAGTTTGATTCTACAACCCTTATAAGAGTTTTGATGATAACAAACACAAAGAACAAATATGCACTCTAAATTTGTGTTGTATGTTGTACAGAAGTTCTGACTGAAACGACATCATAAGTTAAGCCACAGAAAGCTTTCAAGATGAGTAATCAGAATGTTCTGAAGAATGATGATCAGAATCTGCGCTAAAGTAAAAGATATTCTGATTTTGAACAGAAGTCTAACGCGCCAACAGATCCTCATGTCTCTGAGTTATCAAAGTTATGAAGTAAAATAGCATGCAAGATTCCCAAGTTCTGAAGCGTTACTTTTCCATTAAGACAATAACATATGCAACGACTTCATTCAGACAAGAATCTTCTCAGTATGGAAAGTGCATTAAGTGTCCATTATCACGGTTCAATTTGGATAGATTTCCACGCATATATAAACAAGCTCAAAGAGTAAATCGTTAACGATTTTGCTAACAACTGCTCCATACATTCTCAAAAAGCTGCAAATATTCATATTCATTCTATATTCAAATTGTGTAATACATCACAGTAGTGATACAGTTTTTGTAACGAAAAACAAATAGTACACAGTAAATTTTTCTTTGATTAAGATATTGTTTCTTGAGATAAACTGGGTTGTGGTTATACTCAAGAAGACTTTGGCAGTTGTCAAAGTAGATTTGTATTCTGTTTGATTAGTGAATTAAGTCCTCGTTGGACAGAGGCGAAATCACCTTGGCGGGTGGACTGAAGTAGTTTGAGATCAAGCGAACCAGGATAAAAATCTTGACTCTATTGCTTTTGATTTTTAAGTTTCAACTCAACCCCCACTTCTTGTGTTTTTCACTTCTTCAATTGGTATCAGAGCGCCTGGTTCTGAGTTCACACACTTAACCATGTCAGTACAAGATCCAAGCTTTTGAAAACACCATGGTGGGACCAAGCCAAAACATCAGCAATGACTATCACGATGACAAGGACAGAATCAGCGGCAAACCTACAGTCTTTAATTGAGAAAATTTTGACTACTGGAAAGACAAAATTGAGAGCTTCTTTCTGGATCATGATGCTGACCTATGGGACTTGGTAATTGATGGATACATGCATCCAGTGGATGAAAGTGGTCAAAAGATAGATAGAAAAAGAATGTATGACCAACAAAAGTGTGATTTCAAAAACCATCATAAGGCCAGAACAATTCTTCTCAGTGCCATATCATACTCAGAGTATGAGAAGATCTCAAACAGAGAGACATCCAAAAACATGTTTGACTCTCTGAGAATGACGCATGAAGGAAACATACAAGTTAAAGAAACCAAGGCCCTTGCGCTCATTCAGAAATACGAAGCTTTCAAGATGGAAGACCGTGAATCCATAGAAGCGATCTTCTCAAGATTCCAGATTCTTGTTGCTAGGCTGAGAGTTCTTGACAAAGGGTATTCTACTGCTAATCACGTAAAAAAGATCATCAGAAGTTTACAAAAGCAATGGAGGCCAATTGTCACTTCTCTTAAGCTGGCTAAAGATCTCAACAAGATATCTCTGGAGGAACTTGTTAGTTCCCTCAGAAGCCATGAGATAGAGCTAGAAGATGACGAGCCTCAGAAGTAAGGTAAGACTTTAACATTAAAATCTAACAAGAAACTTAATTCTAAGGTTTTACAGGTAATGGAAGAAACCTCTGATGGATCCTCATCAGAAGAAGACGAACTGTCTCTTCTCTCTAGAAGGGTCAATCAACTGTGGAAGCAGAGGCAAAGAAAATTCAGAAATTCCAGAAGATCAGGGAATCAGAATGAATCCTCCTCCAGGTACAAAAAGTCTGAGCCCTCCTCTGGACACAGAAGATCTGAAGCTTCGTCTAGTCATAGAAAGTCAAACAACAGAGACATTATCTTCTATGCGTGCAATGAATAGGGGCACTACAAAAGTGATTGTCCAAGGCTTCAGAAGGAGAAGCCCAAAAAGAAGTTCTTCAAGGAGAAGAAGAAAAGTCTCATGGAAACATGGGATGATTCAGATACTTCTGACACAGACTCAGAATCAGATGATGAAAGATCCAACATTGCTCTTATGGCTAATGTGACAGAAGACAGCGAAGCATGTCAGTCAGACTTAGAATCAGACACAGAAAAGGTATTTCCTGATTTCACTGTCAATTTCACTAAAGCTGAACTAGCAGAAAGCCTGAATGAGACTTTGGAAAGGTATCAACAGATCAGAGTCAAATTCAAGAACCTGAAAAGGGATCTTGTCTTTGACTCTAAAGAAACTATGAGTCTTAGATTAGAAAATTCTAAGCTAAAAGAAAAGATTTCAAAACTAGAAATTGATTTACAAAACTCTCAGAAAGAAATAATCTTAGAGGCTCCCAGTAGTGCTGATAAAATTATAAAAGAATATGATCACAACTTTCAGAATTTTCTGGCTAAAAACATAGATAGATGCAAGATGGCTTCAATGATCTATGGAGTTAGCAGAAATGGCAGAAAAGGAATAGGATACCAAGGTAAGGTATCTCCACCTAAGAAAGTCATGGACCTAGTAATAAAACGCACACCACTAAAATCACACTTCACATATGGGCACACACATGATATGAAATACACTAGCAATGATTATTCTGCCAAACCAAAATTCAAACAGAATTTTGGTAAAACTAACAAACCAGGACCCAAAAAGATATGGGTACCTAAGGAAAAAATTATATATGTAGCAGATATCTTTAGCAGCAAGGCTAAGATACCAGTCATGGTACCTGGACTATGGATGCTCTCAACATATGATGGGAAGAAAGCATATGTTCCAAAGCCTAGAACTTAAACCTGGAGGCTACGTGGGCTTTGGAGGCAACTAAAGAGGGAAGATCATTGGCTCTGGAACAGTAGGTAATGGTAACCTTCCTTCTATTAATAATGTGCTGTTAGTTGATGGATTGATGCATAACCTGTTATCCATAATTCAATTAAGTGATAATGGTTATGATATAATCTTTAATCAAAATTCATGCAATGCTGTTAGTCAGAAAATGGAACTATCCTGTTTAATGGAAAGAGGAAAAACAACATTTATAAGATAAAACTTTCTGAACTAAAAAGTCAGAATGTAAAATGTCTTCTTTCTGTTAACAACGAGCAATGGGTCTGGCATAGAAGATTAGGGCATGTTAGTATGAGAAGAATATCTCAGATTAACAAACTCAATCTGGTCAGAGGACTTCTTAACCTGAAGTTTAGCTCAGATGCTCTGTGTGAAGCATGTCAGAAAGGCAAATTTTCAAAACCCGCTTTTAAAGCTAAAAATGTTGTTTCCACCTCTAGGCCATTAGAACTTCTGCACATAGACTTATTTGGACCAGTGAAAACTACGTTTTTTAGTGGCAAGAAGTATGGGTTAGTGATCGTAGATTACTATAGAAGATGGACATAGGTAAAGTTCTTAAGACATAAGGACGAGTCACACTCTGTGTTCGTTGCTTTCTGTAACCAAGTTCAGAATGAAAAGGATCTTATAATTGTCAAAGTCATAAGTGATCATGGTGGAGAGTTTGAAAACAAAAAATTTGAAACATTTTTTAATGAAAAAGGCATTTCGCATGATTTCTCTTGTCCTAGAACTCCCCAAAAAAATGGAGTTGTATAACGAAAGAACATAACATTGCAAGAAATGGCCAGAACCATGATCAATGAGAATAACATTGCTAAGATCTTCTGGGCAGAAGCAATTAACACAGCGTGTTATATTCAGAATAGAATCTCTATAAGACCTATTCTGGAAAAGACTCCATATGAATCATGGAAGAACAAAAAGCCCAACATTTCTTATTTCCATCCTTTTGGATGTACATGTTTTATTCTAAATACTAAAGATCATCTGAACAAGTTTGAATCTAAAGCACATAAGTGTATTATGTTAGGATACTCTGAATGCTCAAGAGGGTACAAAGTATACAATACAGAAAGACAGATTGTTGAAGAGTCAATCAGTGTTAGATTTGATGATAAGCTTGACCCTCAAAAGTCAAAGCAGAATGAATCTTTTGTAGATATAGAGGTTGAATTCACAGGTGCTGAAGACAACTCATCAGAAGTTCCCAACAGAGACGCTCCAACAACTTCAGAAGGAAATGTCACAAGCGTTTCATTACCTTCTGTTGATCAACTCCATAAAAAGTTATCCAGGAGCAGCATAGCTCACCCTGAAGATAAGATTCTGGGAAAGAAGGATGATCCAATCAGAACAAGATCAACATTCAGAAACTCTGAAGAATCCTTCATGGGATTGGTATCTCTGATTGAACCAACAACTATTAATGAAACTCTTCTGTACAATGACTGGATTATGGCAATGCAGGAGGAGTTAAACCAGTTCACCAGAAATGACGTATGGGATCTGGTTCCCAAACCAAAAGGATTCAACCTCATTGGAACAAAGTGGGTGTTCAGAAACAAACTGAATGAGCAAGGATAAGTCATCAGAAACAAGGCACGACTGGTGGCACAAGGTTATAGTCAGCAAGAGGGGATAGACTATACATAAACCTTTTCTCTAGTCGCCAGGTTAGAATCTATCAGACTCTTAATCTCTTTTGCTGTAAACAATGGCATCACTCTGTATCAGATGGATGTCAAAAGTGCATTCTTAAATGGTTACATTGATGAAGAGGTATATGTGCACCAACCCCCTGGGTTTGAAAATTCCAAATATCCAGAATATGTTTTCAAATTAAAGAAGTCACTTTATGGTATGAAACAAGCTCCCAGAGCTTGGTATGAAAGGCTAAGTAATTTTCTATTAGAAAAGGAATTCACCAGAGGGAAAGTGGACACAACCATGTTCTGTAAGACATTTAAGAATGACATTTTAGTTTGTCAGATCTACATAGATGACATTATATTTGGATCCACTAAACCTTCTCTAGGAAGAGAATTTTCTAAGTGCATGCAAGAAGAGTTTGAGATGAGCTTAATGGGGGAACTTAAATTCTTTTTGGGCATTCAGATCAATCAGACTCTAGAAGGAACTTACATTCACCAGAGAAAATACGTCAGAGAACTTCTGAAGAAATTTGACCTCTCAGAATGTAAGCCCTCAAAGACTCCAATGCATCCCACGTGCATTCTGGAAAAAGAAGAGGTAAGTAATAAGGTAGAGCAGAAGATCTATAGAGGTATGATTGGTTCTCTCCTTTATCTGATGGCTTCAAGGCCTGCTATTTTATTCGGCATTTGTTTATGTGCTAGATTCCAATCAGATCCTAGAGAATCTCACTTAACGGAAGTTAAGAGAATTTTCAAGTATCTGAAAGGTACTACTAACCTGGTTTGTTTTATATAAAATCCAAAGAATACAGCTTAGTAGGATATTGTGATGCTGACTTTTTTGGAGACAGAGTAGAGTGTAAAAGTACTTCTGGAAGCTACCAGTTTCTAGGAGACAATATGATCTCATGGACCAGCAAGAGATAGTCCACAATTGCATTGTCAACAGCAGAAGCTGAATACATAGCAGCTGCTGGATGTAGCACACAAATTCGTTGGATGAAAAGTCAGCTTGAAGACTTCAACATATTTGAGAGTAACATCCCTATTTTCTGTGATAATACTTCTGCTATCTGTTTATACCGAAATCCCATTCTGCATTCTAGGGCTAAGCATATAGAAATAAAACATCATTTTATTAGGGATTATATTCAGAAAGGAATTCTCTCTTTAAAATTTATTGACACAGACCATCAATGGGCTGATGTGTTTACAAAACCCCTTTCTGAAGATAGATTAAATTTCATTCTGAAACATATCAGCATGAAATTATGTCCAAAATAAGATGTTTTATTTGCATATTCTAACCCTCAGAATTTTATTGTTTTCTGTGAACATCTGATCAACTTGTCTTCAGAAGTTAGGAGTACAGTTGCCTCAGAATCTATCTATGAAGATCTGAACTTTTCATTTTAAAGATAGAGGCGTGCAGTTCACACCATTAAACATATGTCATCCTCTCACGAGCTACCTTCTAAGGTTGAACGCGCATTCAAATTTTGAAGGATCCAAGGCTTTGATTGGATGCATTGAGACACTTGCCAATGGTAACTGTTCAGTATCTACACGAAATCCCCTAATTTCAGGTTTCATTAATTCAGTATAATCATTACTCATTTTCTCTTTCTTACTGATTAAGTTTTCAAAAGTGTTTATAAACTCATCATTTATTATTTCATTCACGTCTTACTGCTTTCACTGTTCTCTCTCGCTCTAGTTTTTCAAAAACCCCTTTTCTCAGTTTTCTTCAACAAATCCGTGTGAACAATGGCATCCTCGTCAAGTATCAAGAATCTCAACAGTGCTCTTTGTTCTTCTTCAACAGAATAGTATGAGGAGCTCATTAGAACACTACTCACTCTGGTGGATAACCTTGAAGTTCTATGTGAATTGATAATCGATTTTGAGAGTTTAAAGGAACACGGGTTTGATCTGTATGAAGATGTAACGATACATGGATGGAACAGATACTTTGATCGTCTGTTGGGTCCAACATTTCCTATTCTTGTTAAAGAATTTTGGATTCATGCTACTTCATCCAACCACCAGGTTACGTCATATGTTATGGGGAAGAAGATAGTGATTACAGAAGACTTGATTGGGAAACTTATTGGGTACAATAGCGGCGGAGTCAGATGCATTGACATGGCTGACAAGTGTTCTGACCTAAAATCTATTGCTAGAGTCATTTTCACTTTTGGACAACCATCCAACAAGATAAGAGACTTGAAAGATTATTTTAGAATCTGAGATAGGATCATTCTGGGATGTATCAATCACAGGAAGCCTACAAGCTCCCCTGATTACATCAACATTGATCAGTAGTTTCTGTTATAATTCATTGCAAAGAAGACCAAAATAAATCTTCCATATTTGCTCTTCAACCATCTGAGAACAAGTGTGAAAAAGACAAGATAAGAATAAAGAACTAAGAGGGATTGGATTCCTCTGGGAAGATTGATTTCAGATATTCTAACGGAAAACAGGCTGATAGAACATCTGATAGAGGCTCAAGAGATCAACACTCTGGAAGAAACTGCTGGGAAACCACTAAATGCCAAATATCTGAAGAAAAATGAAGATTATTGAAAGCATTAAGAAGGAACCAACAATTTCTTCTGATGAGGTCATCACGTCTAAGAGAATTCCTCTGAAAGATTTTCCACTACTCTCTGAGATAGACGCGTCTCCAGAGATTGTGGTCAGATACCTTGAAGCTTGCAAGGAAGATGGAACTATTCCAGAACTCAACATCCGTGACTTGCACAAGCCAGCTCTAGAGGTTGTGCTGAAGAAATCCATAAAGAGGAAGGTAGCGGGAGAAGGATCCTCTCAGAGGAAACCCAAAGCTGCGAAAAAGAAAGGTAACACATCTTTTATTTCTGTTGTAGAATCTATAGCTTTTCCAACATCTGAAACCATTCCCTCTCAACCAACAGAAAATCCCTCACTACAAACATTTGAGGATTTTAACATAGAGTTTGATCCATCTGTAACTCTTGACAGCTTCTTAAATGAACCTCACTCCCCCAATCCAAATCCAGAACAAAATCAACCAGAACTTGCAAGAGTTCTATCTGATATTGAACTATTTGATCAAGAATTTCACTCACCAATCCCAAAAAATCCAAATATCCAGTCTCAACAACCAGAAAATCCACACCCACACTCTCCACAATCATAACATCAAAACCTCAACTCACCTCAACCAGAAAATGAAAACCCTCTCACTCCTTAACCTGAAAATCCAAATTCTGAAACATATAAACCAAAAAATCAACACGCTACCGCAAACCAATCAGAAGACTCCCTCACAGACTCTGATACCACTACCCCAATTCCTAGAATAACAGAACCTCTTATGGTTCTATTACCTCTCTCCATCCATGATATTCCAGAAATACCTTCACCATATGATTCCACACCACCAAACACTCTTCACTCACAAATCCTGATTTCTGATTCTCCTACTCCCTCACCAATTAACCGTCCATCAGATCATCTCAGAATTGTCATTGATCTAGAAGCACTAGACCATCTTACTTCAACCTCTCAGAAAATTGCCATTCCCAAACCCAAACCAACCTTAACCAAAACAGATGTTGGTAAAAACTTGCTGATTTTTGATACAGAAATACAGGAATGGGTTACTGCTCTAACGCAAGCAAGTCAAGAGAATTCTAATCCCGCTGCCTCTGATTATCTGTGGGATAGATTCAGAAAATGGTTCAACTCTGAATCCCAGAGGCTGAAAGAATTGAGCTATGAGATGGCTCAGCAGAACTTCAGTGATCAGCTAAAAGCCTTCAAAGACCAAGTTCTAAGTCACTGGGACATGAAAGAAATTCTTCTGCTGGAAAATGCTCCCTGGAAAGAGCACCAACCTTCAGAAGCCACTGAACCAGGTTTTGATAGTCACCCTCTGACTATTGCTCCAGAAAAGGAAATTGCAATAGAAGAAGTAGTTGAATCAGAAGAGGCTGTAGAGTGTTCTGACCAACATGTAACCTCTGAGGATACACCAGCTACGTCTCTAGTCATGAAAACTCTGGAAGAGTTGAAGAAGGAGAATGATTTAAACCATGCAAGGTTGGATAAGCAAGAAGACACAAACAAAGAGATAAGGGATATATTGGACAAGCAAGAAGATACAACAAATGAAATCAAGGATATTCTGGGAAAGCAGGAAGAATCAAGCACTAAGATTAAGAGCTTGCTGGAAGTGTTGTTCACACGACTTCCCCCTCCATCTTAGATTTTATTTAACTTATATTATGTATTCTTCATCTTATCTTCTTTGTTTCTGGAAAATGTCATTGCAGTATGTTTTCAATACAAATCATCACTTTTTTAAACTCTGATTATATTGCTTTTTGATACCTGACAAAAAGGGGGGAGAACGTAAGATATTTTCAATAACAGTATACCGAGACAAAGTCTCAAACATTCTGAATATCTTAACTTCTATTTTTCTCTGAAAGCATGAACATGAACATACTCTGATAAAGACAGAAGGAGATGCATCAAAAGCTCTGATGAGAAGGAACTTCAGGGAAGTAATTCATCTCTATCAGAGTACTCAACTCAGGGGGAGACTCTCTTAAGCTTTTTGTTTTGTATATTTTTTATTGAAAATCCTAGTTTTTGTCATCATAAAAAAGGGGGAGATTGTTAGAACATAGTTTGATTCTACAACCCTTATAAGAGTTTTGATGATAACAAACACAAAGAAAAAATATGCACTCTAAATTTGTGTTGTATGTTATACAGAAGTTCTGACTGAAACAGCATCAGAAGTTAAGCCACATAAGCTTTCAAACTGAGTAATCAGAATGTTCTTAAGAATGATGATCAAAATCTGCGCTAAAGTAAAAGATATTCTGATTCTGAACAGAAGTCTAACGCGCTAACAAATCCTCATGTCTCTGAGTTATCAAAGTTCTGAAGTAAGGCAGCATGCAAGATTCCAAAGTTCTGAAGCGTTACTTTTCCATTAAGACAGTATCATATGCAATGGCTTCATTCAGACAAGAATCTTCTCAGTATGGAAAGTGCATTAAGTGTCCATTATCACGGTTCAATTTGGACAGATTTCCATGCCTATATAAACAAGCTCAAAGAGTAATTCATTAACGATTTTGCTAACAACTGCTCCATAAAATCTCAAAAAGCTGCAAATATTCATATTCGTTCTATATTCAAATTGTGTAATACATTACAGTAGTGATACAGTTTTTGTAACGAAAAACAAATAGTACATAGTAAATTTTTCTTTGATTAAGATATTATTCCTTGAGATAAACTGGGTTTTGGTTATACTCAAGAAGACTTTGACAGTTGTCAAAGTAGATTTGTAATCTATTTGATTAGTGAATTAAGTCCTCGTTGGAGAGAGGCGAAATCACCTTGGCGGGTGGACTGGAGTAGTTTAAGATCAAGCGAACCAGGATAAAAATCTTGAGTTTATTGCTTTTGATTTTTAAGTTTCAATTCAACCCCCCCTTCTTGTGTTTTTCACTTCTTCAAGAGGATGCGCTCATGGGAAGCTTGAGTCCTTTTAGACTTAGGAGTTTTGTTTATCTTTGTTTCTTCCATTGTAAGCCCAAGAGGCATCTTTGTAATCATTTAAACTTATGAATGCAATTAATGTTTGTTCTTCTCTTTGACTAAGAAAATTTAAGACCTCAAAAGTCCTTGAAAACATTGCATAAACATTATCATGCATTTCATTGCATAAGCAGGTATTCCAAGACAGGTTTCTTATTCTTTTTGTTGTTTATTTCAGCAAAAGAAATGGCTCTCGAACAGACAGTAAAGGACCTCCAAGCTCAAAATGCTCAATTTCAGCAAATGTTCATAGCTCTGGCCAAGGGGCAAGATCTGAAAGGTTTAATCATCAAAGAGAAGACCAAGAAGCCAAAGAAACCAGCTGGTGTCTTGAATTTGGGTAGAAGATTCAAAGGGCCGGCTAGGCGAGCTCTAGATTTCACAACTACGTCGGATGAGGGGGACAATCAAGGAGAAAAGCCCACGGAAGAAAACAACAACCCAGGGTCTGAGGAAGATGAACCTGACTATTCTGAGGAGAATTATCCTCCTTCTGATTATAAATACAAACATCTAAAGGATTGGCTCAATGTTATGGAGATCCAAAGGGTACCCGGGATGAATTTTGAGGAGCTAGGACTGGTCTCAGGGGTGTTCATCCCACGGAAAGTCAAAGTCTTTACATTTGCTAAGTACGACAGTGTCTCCTGTCCTAAGCTTCATTTAAGGTCGTATGTCAGGAAGATTCAACCCCACACTACTGACAGGAATCTGTGGGTACATTTATTCCAGGAGAGTTTGGCAGAGACTGAGCTGGAATGGTTCTATCAACTGGAAAGAACCAATGTTCGTAATTGGGAAGATCTAGATGCTGCTTTCTACAAGCAGTACCAATATAACACTAACCTCACCCCAACTCGTACACAGTTGCAAAGTATGTCTATGGGTTCCAGCGAAGGTTTCAAAGATTATGCCCAAAAGTGGAGAGACCTTGCGGGAAGAGTCCAACCTATGTTGTCTGATAGAGAGCTGGTGGACATGTTCTTGGGCAGGTTGTCTGGTCCATTCTTTAACCATCTGAGTGGCAGCTCGTATGCCGGATTCAATGAACTAATACTGACTGGTGAATGGGTAGAGGCTGACATCAAAAGTGGTAAAATATAGAGAGATGCATCCTTCAGTACTGCAAAGAAACCTTTCACAGGAAAGAAGGAGGTCAATACTGCTTATGGCCAAAGAAATCACAACAAAACTGAGCGTCATCTGACGGTAGGGGCTGCTATGATTTCCAATCCTGCATTAAACCAACAATGAATCAATCAGCGCAGACCAGATACACCCAGAAGATAGTTTACTCGGATCAACATGACCTTATCCCAGGTTTTATCACATCTGCTGAAGTCCAATCTGGTAACCCTAAAGGAGGCCCCGAAGAATCATAATAATACCTTTCCCTGCTACAACCCAAATGCTCAATGTACCTATCATCGGAAATGCCGGGGCATGATACAAACGATTGTTGGGCTTTGAAGAACAAGGTTCAAGACCTTATTGATGCAAAGGAGGTTGAATTTGATCCCCCTGAGACTCCCAACGTCATAACTGCACCTATGCCCAAGCATGGCCTGGGAATCAGTGCTATTGATGCTGTCTCTACCACAGAAGATGCTGATAGTAGCTATGACTTAGACAAGTGGATCTTCCCAACTATCAACAGTGGACTCAACAATTGGGAGGCCAGAGATTTTGTTCCCATCTCTTTTATTCAAGAGTAAATTTGTATTTTGTTTTTTTGAGGAAATGTAATATTTGAACAATTGAAACATTAAAGCTTTGTGTCTTACCCTAGGCACAATGATTTATTTGTGAGGGTCATTGCTTCATTTTCATATGTCATTAATAAAACAGTAGACGTTTTGCATACAAATTTTGCGCTCTTTGTTTTTCTTTTCTGCCTCTTTACTTTATCAAAAAATATACAGCTATGCTCTTACATACACCCACATATCAAACTGCAGATCCACATCCACTCTGGATCCCATTGATAACGATTCTTCTATCGCCCATTATGACTTTGAAAATCCGATCTACCAAGCCGAGGACGAAGGTGAGGAAGATTGTGAAGTACCAGGAGAACTCACCAGACTGTTACAACAGGAAGAAAGGGCGATACAGCCTCATGAAGAGTCGGTTGAGACAGTGAACTTGGGTACTGAAGAGGATAAGAAAGAAGTCAAGATAGGTTCTGATCTGAAGCATAGTGTCAAAAAGTAGTTAATACAGATGCTACATGACTATGTTGAGGTTTTTTCCTGGTCATACAAAGACATGCCAGGACTTGACACTGATATTGTGGTTCATCGCCTACCTACAAAAGAGGACTGTCCTCGAGTGAAACAGAAGGTTCGTCGTTACTTCCTATCCACGATGGGTTTTCAAATTTTTTACAAGACCTAAGAAAGACAGCAAGGTACATATGTGTGTGGATTACAGAGACATGAATAGGGCAAGCCCCAAGGATGACTTCCCGCTTCCCCATATTGATGTTCTGGTTGACAACACCGCACAACATAAAGTATTATCCTTCATGGATGGTTTCTCTGAATACAATCAGATCAAAATGGCACCTGAGAACATGGAGAAAACGACCTTCGTCATACAGTGGGGCACTTTATGTTACAAAGTTATGCCATTTGGGATAAAGAATGTCGGGGAAACCTATCAACATGCTATGGTAGCTTTGCTTCATGATATGATCCATCACGAGATAGAGGTCTACGTTGACGATATGATAGCTAGGTCTTAGACTGAAGAGGAGCACCTCGATCATCTATAAAAGCTGTTTGAAAGGCTGAAAAAATACAAACTGAGGCTGAACCCAAATAAATGCACCTTTAGAGTAAGATCTGGTAAGCTCTTGGGCTTCATTGTCAGCAGAAAAGGAATTGAAATGGACCCTGTAAAGGTTAAAGCTATACAAGAAATTCCAACTCCTTGCACTGAGAAGGAGGTTAGGGGATTCTTGAGACGCATAAAATACATAGCCAGATTCATTTCGCATCTGACCGCTACTTGTGAGCCAATCTTCAAATTGTTGAAGAAAGATCAAGCAGTGAAGTGGAATGACGACTGCCAGAATGCCTTTGACAAAATCAAAGAATATCTTCAAGATCCTCCAATCTTGATGCCTCCAGTTGAAGGAAGACCTCTAATCATGTACTTAATAGTGTTAGAGAACTTAATGGGGTGTGTGTTGGGGTAGCATGACGAGTCTGGTCGAAAAGAGCATGCAATATACTACCTTAGCAAAAAATTTATCGACTGTGAAACAAGATACTCACTGCTCGAGAAAACTTGCTGCGCTTTGGCATGGGCTGCTCGCCGACTAAGACAGTATATGTTAACTCACATTACCTTGTTGATATCTAAAATGGATCCTATCAAGTACATCTTTGAGAAGCCCGCTCTCTCCGGAAGAATAACAAGATGTCTAATGATCCTGACCGAATACGACATTCAATACACAACCCAGAAAACAATTAAGGGAAGTGTACTAGCTGATCATTTGGCTCATCAGGCTGTGGACGACTACCAATCCATGAATTTTGAGTTCCCGGATGAGAACATCATGCTAGTAACTGATTATGAAGAACCTGGACCAGATGAAGGCCCTGAAAAAAGGATCCCTATGGACTATGGTTTTTGATGGAGCTTCCAACGCACTTGGCAATGGCATCAGTGATGTGATCATATCTCCCAAAGGCTGTCATACTCCTTTCACTGCTAGGCTATGTTTCAATTGTACCAACAATATGGCTGAATATGAAGCATGTATCATGGGTCTCAAAGCTGCTATCGACCTGAGGATTAAATTCTTGAGTGTATTTGGAGACTCGGCCTTATCAGTCAAATAAAAGGAGAATGGGAGACGAAGCATCCTAATCTCATCCTATACAAAGAGCATGTGTTGAAACTAATTTCGTATTTTGAAGAAATTACCCTCGAGCATTTTCCATGAGAGGGAAATCAACTAGCGGACGCGCTAGCTGTAATGTCATCCATGTTCAAGGTTAGGTGGGATAATGAGGCTCCTCAGATCACTATTGAAAGGATAGATGAACTGGCACACTGTCATGAGATTGATACTGAAGAAGTAGTGGAAAAACCTTGGTTCTATAAAGTCAAAAGATATCTTGAAGCCCAAGAGTATCCTGAAGGAGCTTCAGTCAATGATAAGAAGTTCCTAAGAAGGTTCTCTGCCAAGTTCTTTCTTAGTAACAGAATTCTCTACAAGCACAACCAAGACTCTACTTTGCTTCGGTGTGTAGACAAGAGTGAAGTAGAAAAGATTATGGCTGATTTGCATGAAGGTACCTTTGGCACCCATTCTAGTGGGAACACAATGGCTAAAAAGATCCTACGGTCAGGATACTATTGGTCCACTATGGAAGCACACGGTTATCAGCATTTGTGAACCTGTCAAAAATGCCAGATCTATGCTGATAAAGTACACGTGCCTCCAATTCCTCTAAACGTCTTGAATGCTCCCTGGCCATTCACAATATGGGGCATCGATATAATTGGAGAAATCATACCTACAACTTCTAATAGGCACCGCTTCATCCTGTTTGCCATTGATTACTTCACGAAGTGGGTCGAGGCAGCTTCATTCGCTTCTGTTACCAAGAACTTGGTGGCTCGATTCATCAGACATAACCTTATCTGTCGGTATGGTATTCCAGAAAGAATAATTACGAATAATGGTACCAATCTCAATAACACTATGATCACCGAGCTCTGCACGCAATTCAAAATCCAGCATCATAGCTCTTCTCCTTACAGGCTGAAGATGAATGACGCTGTTGAAGCTGCTAACAAAAACATCAAGAAAATCATACAGAAGATGACAATGACATACAAAGACTGGCACAGGATGTTACCAATTGCTCTTCATGGTTACGGCACCATACTGCGCACATCAACAGGGGAAACTCCTTTCTCTTTGGTGTACAGTATGGGAGATGTCCTGCCCATAGAAGTCCAGATCCCTTCCTTGAGAATCATAAAGGATGCAGGGCTGAGCAAAGACGAATGGGTTCAGACTCGACTTGACCAATTAAACTTGATTGGCGAGAAGAGGCTCGCGGCTGTCTGCCATGGTCAGATGTACCAAAAACGTATGATCAAAGCTTTTAATAAGAAGGTCAGGCGCAAGGTATATCAAGCTGGTGAGTTGGTAATCAAACGCATCATATTGCCGCAAGGTGATCCCAAGGGAAAATGGACTCCCACGTATGAAGGGCCATTTGTGATCAAGAACATATTTTCTGGTGGAGCCATGATCCTAACCATTATGGACGGCGACGACCTTCCACACACAGTAAACGCAAACATAGTTAAAAGATACTACGCATAAACAAAGACCCGCTAGGTCGACTAGCCTAGGCAAAAATTAGGGAATCCCGACGAACCAAAAGGGTTCGGGAAAAAATTAGGGATATACAAAAATAATCTGTACACCCGACAAGTCGAAAACCTGAAAAGGCGACTTGGGCAAAAAAGGGTATCCCAGTGGACTGAAAACCCGAAGGGACGATCCAGGCAAAAGTTAGGGATTTTAAGCGTATGACTATATCTCGTTGGATCACCTTACAGCCAATCTTCAGTATCAACTATCGAGCTCAAGTGGTACCAATCAATCCAGTCAGCTTCGGACAAGCAGCGAAAGAGATGAGACACTTAAAGACATAAAGGGAATAGTAGAATAGGAACCCAATGGGATTACTGCACATAGATGTTTTTCTTTGTACACTATTTTTGTATAGTTTCCATTCTTACGACGATATTATCTTACTAGGATGTTCGTCTCCTTGTACAAAAAACACTTACTCAAGTTAATACAAAGCTATTCAGTTGAAAGTGCAAAACTATTTGTTTTTATTTTTTTGTATTGTTTGCGAAAACGTCCAATGATTATTTTTGAACATATGCATTTCAATGTGATTACTGCTTACAAATATACACATAAAGAAACAGAAAGACAGTTACTAATGAATTTAAGAAATATGACAATATCTAAGGGCCGTCCATAAAATCCCCGAAGATATTTTCTGCAGCATATAACTTCTCCAGCAGATACAGAGGCAGAGATATCCTACTACGAGGTCACTGCCATATTCTCAGTATGCAACCTAATGGTGTCAGGTTCTCATATCCCTGGCGGAGCAAGGATCTTCAAATTACTGCTCCAACTAAAAATTCCCCAGTGAAGTCGCCAAAGCTTCTCAGGATCCCCAACAGGATTTCAACAAAATCCCCAAGCAGTTCACAGAGTTTTCCTTCCCCAACAAGGTTTATTTCTCTGGTAATGGAAATCCGTCTCCCAGTGTTTCAACTTCAGCAAATTTGAAGACTTACATTCTTCATCCCCAACAACAATCAGGGATTCATTTTCCTTAGTTCAACACATTGCAATAGAGTAGCTGATACATTCATACATTGCATTCATACATCATTTCTACAAACATCATAGCATATGCAGCACAAATGTGTATATCACAATCTCATTTATTTTGAGAGCATCATGCAATTCATACATAATGACATCACATGAAACTGAATTTACCTTTCCAGGTTGAGTTCGCAGAAAGACAAACACTATCAACCTATACAGCAGGTCAAAGATTAATACCCGAAACCAAACGGGGAAACTATCTACACGACCAACTGGTATGAACTCCAGAAACAAGACGGGTTTACCAACTAATACAGCAGGCCATGAATTAATGCCCGAAACTGGACGGGGAAACTATCTATGTGACCGACAAAACCAAGTTCCAGATTAATACCTGTAACAAGCCAGGAGAACTATCTGTGGACGATCGATTGTAGATTAATACCTGTAATAATCCAGGAGAACTATCTACATGAGGATATTGAAGATTAATACCTGTAACAAGCCAGGAAAACTATCTTTCTTTCTCATGTCAGAGATTAATACCTGTAATAAGCCAGGACAACTATCTCCGCAACCGACAAATTTCAAGTTCCAGATTAATACCTGTAACAAGCCAGGAAAACTATCTGTGGATGATTGATTATAGATTAATACCTGTAACAAGCCAGGAAAACTATCTACATGAGGAGATTAAAGATTAATACTTGTAACAAGCCAGGAAAACTATCTTTCTTTCTCAGGTCAGAGATTAATACTTGAAACCATCCAGGACAACTATCTTAACAACCAACAATTTTCAAGTTCCAGATTAATACCTGTAACAAGCCAGGAAAACTATCTGTGGATGACTGATTGTAGATTAATGCCTGTAACAAGACAGGAAAACTATCTACATAAGGAGATTGAAGATTAATACCTGTAACAATCCAGGAAAACTATCTTTCTTTCCCAGGTCAGAGATTAATACCCAAAACCAGCCAAGACAACTATCTCAATAACTAACAATTTTCAAGTTCCAGATTAATACCTGTAACAAGCCAGGACAACTATCTGCGGATGACCGATTGTAGATTAATACCTGTAACAAGCCAGGAAAACTATCTACATGAGGAGATTGAAGATTAATGCCTGTAACAAGCCAGGAAAACTATCTTTCTTTCTCATGTCAGAGATTAATACCTTGAATCAGACAGGACGATTATCTCAAATGACCGATAATTTTCAAGTTCCAAATTAATACCTGAAACCAGACAGGGCAACTATCTGTGAACAACTGATTTGTAGATTAACACCTGAAACCAGACAAGAAAACTATCTACACGACCAGATGAAGCAATCTTACACGAGTTCCTTCTCATCATCCAGATGCAGTCTAACATAGACTCATCCTGAAGCAGCCATACACATGCTCCTTCTCATATATCTCCGGATGCAGACTAACACAGACTCATCCTGAAGCATCCCTACACAGTTTCTTTTTATTACATTTTCAGATAACAGTTAATTCCATTATCCCCAGCAAGTTACTGTGAAGCCTAGATTTCAACTAGAAAACAACAAACTTTCATCTCTCCAGAGATAACTCTTCAGCAGAGCCTTGGACAATTAAAGTTCCTAGATTCTATTCCCCAGAGTTTTCCTCAAGCAGGAGAATAACAAAAACCCACATTCCCCAGCAGAGTCCTCCTCAGACAGCAGGAACAGAAACCCCCACAAAGAGACCTCTTAGGAAATCATCATCTACTTTGGACGTCATCTTTAAGCCCATCTCCGACGACTCTCATTCATCTTCTCCAAATGGCATATGTAAGCCCATTCCCGCCATCATCAACCATCAGTGTTACTTCATGCGAGTGCAAATTTTTGGGCACTCTAGTGTTCAATCCTCTTCCACCTTCAGATTACGAAAGGCAGACAAGCCATTCTAAATCCTCAGGTTTAAGAAGATTGAACGGGGGCAACTGTTGTATACCAAAGTTTTCCCTCTCATGTTTCCCAAGGCTTTCCCTTACATGGGTGGTTATAAATACTTGCCTAAAGAAAATGAATTTTTTTGAATGATGGTCAAGTTTCCTTCGATTCGATTCACCAACAATGACCTCCTGCATGTTTATTTGGACTCACAAGGCGAAAGGCCTCTGCATGCAACCTTCGACTGATAGGGCGGAAGGCTTCTACATGCAACCTTCAATCCACAAGGCAGAAGCTTCCTCATACTTATCTGGGATTCACAAGGGAAAAAGCTTCTTCTATGATTTTGTTCAATGCATAAGGCAAGGACTTCCTCTGTGCTTGTTTTCAATGCACAAGGCCAAGACCCCTCAACACAGTTTCTGCACTATGACACACAATATGACCCCTTTAAAAGAGCATTCCAAAGGTCCATTCGAAGGACACATATTGGTGGCCATTCGAAGGAGACACAAAATTACTGAATGCAAGTTTGTCTTATGATGAGTCTTGGTCCTACATGTTGCCAGGCCCAAGCCTCCTGCGCAATGGCATTTAAAGTAAGTGACAAAGGAGGCTTCGATTGGCTAGAATAAAGTTCTCATTTGGGCTATTTGAATCAAGCAGCTAAGGCAAATAGATGGGTCCAATCGAAGGACCCATTCGAAGTACATGTAAATGATCCATTCGAAGAAGCATTTAAAGGCCCATTCGAAGGATACATAGTGTTGTCTGAAAAAAAAGGGTTTGGTCAAAGATTATATCTAGTTGGTCAAAACGAAAGAGAAATATGCAAAGATGCTGGCTGGCCTAAAATCCCACATATTTCCATACTCAAGCTTTCTGCACAAGCACATTCATGCCAAGGGAAGCTTCCATTGGCCAGGAAAGAGTTTTTGTTTGGGCTATCTGAGTAGGGGCTCAATCAAAGAGGCTCCAATGATGAGAATTTGAGCTATTCAAAAGAAGTAACTCAGAGTCAATCGAAGGGCAAGACTTGAGCCATTTGAAGGAAGCAACTCATAGCCAATCGAAGGGTAGGGACTGAAGGCATTCGAAGGTGAAACATGTCCAAGTTCACTCAACATTTCAAAATGGCATGAAAATTCTCTAAATGGCAATCTTTCCCCATTTTCTTGTCTCCTCTCACCCCTATAAATATAAGACACTAACACCAGCCAAAGGAGGGGACCAGATACACACACACACATTGGAGACATAAGCCCAGAAACTACACCCATACACCGTCTCACACGCACACGTTGCCTCATAAGCCATACTAAAGCTATCAAAAATCTCATAAGTGGTCCAAATCGAAGGAATCTTAAACAACACCCCACCCACTCCTTGATGTTTGCAAGAGACGTTCCCAAGCATTAGCCAATTCACGCCCAGAAGTACTAAATCGAAGCCTCCCGTCGTTGGTAAACTTTTCAAATTCATATCTATGGTTTCATAATGTATTAATGTTTGTTAAGTGCTTGATTCACGCTCAAGGATATCATGTAGCTCTATTCGATTTGGTTTCAAAGCTAAGGGCCTGAGTTCGACACCAGGTCCACTTTCGTTTTCTTTTCTCTAACGCCCATACTACAGATCTGGCCTAAATAAACCAATGTACGCAAGATCGAAGGACCTGGGTTTGACACCCAGGTCATTTTTTTTTTGCTAATATTTGTCTTACATGTCTAGATTGAAAAATACTACCTCCCCCAGATCGAAAGGAATAACTTCCTTCCCTAGATCGAAGAAGACATTTTCTTTCACTGGGTCGAAAGTGCCATTTCTTTCCCAGGATCGAAGGATCATTTCCTTCCCTGGATCGAAAAAACATCTTTTCATTTTCTTATTTTTGGTTTTGTTTATTTCTTTTTTTTTGCTTTCATGTTTTATTAACATTAAAACAAAAATCACAAAAATAGGTCTAGTCTTTTTTTCAATTAAAATTATTTTTCTTAACTAATTAATTTAATTACTTTAACATCTTTCTTAAAATTAAAACTAAATAGACTTAGACTTTATTTTCTTAAAATGAATAAAAAACAAACAAAGTATTTCCTTTCCCTAGGATTTTTTAGATGCACGCATTTATTTATTTTCGCACTTTTCATATTAGTGTAACTGCTTATGGGATGTAAAAGAAATTAATTATGACTATTTACCGCTTTTCTTTATTTTTTTCCAAGTTTTAGACATGTAATTAATCCCCAAAGCCATGTAATAGCGTAGGATTTACATTTCCTCCCTTTTAATTCTTGTACATATATTAACTGCTTAGATGTATGCTAATATGATTGTATGATAAGACTAAAATCAAACGTTAGCAAAATTAAATTTAAAGATTAAAATAAATGAACATAACACACATTGCACATATACACATCTAGGGTATCCCACTTCGGTTGCCTTCGGAAAATAGTCACAACTCTCGAAACATGAGAGGTTTTAGTGGCTACCCTATGGTTCAAAAAGATCATAAGTCCCTCGATGACCCTCTTGACGTTGCCTCGATAAAATATGATCTTAGAACCCTAGGGTAGTTACTAAAACTTCTTGCCCAATTGCCTTTGTGACTATAAATCGTCCCTTTGAATGTCCCTCAAACATCCAATGATAGGGCTACCTACTCACTAATAGTAGGATAGCGCTATCTATAGGATAGGAGGAAAAAACAAACCTTTCGAGTATAAGTAGATAGCTGTTAGATGTTTGTTCAAATAAAACACACTTTTTACACTTACACATTTCAAAACACTTTCAAAAACATTCGCTTTGTCAACACTCTTGATGACTGATACAAGAGTTATCATAAAGAGAATCTCCGTACTAAGGCATTTTTAAAACAACCTTTTTTCAAAGCACAAAGCACAAGGTGTTTTAAAAATGAGCTAATCATCTAAGAGCTCGTAGAAAACTACAGATGGAAAGGGTGCTAACACCTTCCCTTTCCATAATCTACCCCTCTTACTCAGAAAATTCTCGAAAAGATATTTTTCTGTTTTTTCACCCTTTCCTTAATTTGGATAAAAAAAGTCGGTGGCGACTCTTGCTTACCGCAACATTTGAAAACACAAACACAAAACCAATATAACAGTCTGTTCTGCAACCATATCACAACTGGGGAGAGGATTTTAGCCAGTGATTTTAGCCTTGATTGTATCTGAAGATGTATTAAATGGGTATCATAATGATATTCATATCTGGACTGTATCTGAACCGTATCTGAAAGATGTACTGAATGAGTATCAGAATAGATCTGTATCTTGATCGTATCTAAACTGTATCCGGAAGATGTACTGAATGAGTATCAGAATGAATTTGTATCTCGATCGTATTTGAACTGTATCTGGAAGAGAAATCTGGAATGAGTGCCAGAATGAATCTGTATCTTAATTGTATCTGCATTTTATCTAGAAGTGGATCTAGAATGAGTGTCAACATGAATCTGTATCTTGATTGTATCTAGAAGAGAGCCTGGAATGAGTGTCATAATGAATCTATATCTAGATTGTATCTGAACTTTATCTAGAAGAGAATCTAGAATGAGTGTCAGAATGAATCTATATCTAGATTGTATCTAAACTGTATCTAGAAGAGAATCTAGAATGGGTGTCAGAATGAATCTATATCTAGATTGTATCTGAACTATATCTAGAAGATGATAAACTGTTGGAGAAATAAACCCTGTTGGGGAAATACTCTTATTGAGGAAACACCCTTGTTAAGGAAATGAACTCTGTTGGAGAACAAAAGTCTGAAAAGGGGTTTTACAACCTTGGAGGAACAAGCTCAGCTAGGGTAGAGAAACTCCATGAATTATACTGATTGGAACTCCGTAGGTTGGTGATATTTCTGGGGAGAAAATCATACTCCTTTATTAGCCAGAGTGATATGTCATGGCAATTGCGAGGAATGTATGAACTTGTGAAGATTACTCTGTGGGGATAATCTCATGGAAATGGCTCTGTGGGGATTTGTGGACAGGTTGAACTTTGTCCTAACTCCCAGAGTCTTGAGTAAATGCTGATCACGATGATAAGTCATCTACTAATAGACAGGCAACAAGATGACAGAACATAGTCGTACACTTTAATCCCTAACTTTTGCCTGGACTGCACTTTCAGATTTTCAGTCCACCAGAATACCCCTTTTTGCCCAAGCCGCCTTTTTAGGTTTTCGACTTGTCGGGTGTACAGTTTTATTTATATATCCCTAATTTTTGCCCAAACTTTTTTGGTTTGCCGGAATGCTCTTATTTTTCCTAGGCCAGTCAACCTAGCGAGTCCTTTTTTCATGCATAGTATTTTTCGACTATGTTCGTGTTTATAGGGTGCAGAGAATTGTCACTATCCATAGTAGTAAGTGTTGCAGCACTGCCAAAAAATGTTTGCTTAATCATACGTGGCCCTTTGCTGGAACTCATGTTCAATCCATCAGGTGATTTAGATGGAGGTCTACCCCTGGCTATTCGGCACTTTTGAGAGATTCCTTGAATCTTGACTCGACTACCCCCATATCAGTTAAACACCATGTCATGCCTGTTGTACCCCAAAATTTTCCCTCTCATTTTTCAAGGCATTTCCCACAAAGATTCTCAGGATTCAGGCTTGCACGAGTGCTTTGGGATTTTCCAGTACCAAAATTAAAAGGAAACTGTCAAAAAGGGAGAAAACAGATAAAAATAACATTTTGACAAATTTGGAGAAAAATAGGCCTCCTTCGATTCAGCCTTTCGATTGGACAAGTGTGCTTCCTGCATGCTTGCAATCGAAAGCCATGACATGCTGGCAACACGTGTTCCCTGCAAGTCAAACCTTTTGATTCACCAAGCGTGCTTCCTGCAAGCCTGCTTCGATTTGGACAAATAGCTGCCTGCAAGCCTGCTTCGATTTGGACAAGTTTACTGCCTGCAAACCTACTTCGATTTGGACAAGTTTACTGCCTACAAGCCTGCTTCGATTGGGCATATGCTGCCTGCATGTTTGTTTTCGTTTGGATAAGCTTCGATGGGACAAAGTAACCATCTCTATGATCCTTAGAATCCACTTGCACCAAGGACCTCTTGCAGACTTTGCCTCTCTTCGTTTGAGCCAAGAGATATCTTCATACAAGATTTGACTAAGTGCTTGCTTCCCTTGAAAGAACACCCTTCGATTCAGAAGCCAGGAACTTCCCTCATGCTAAACAGACACAAGGCAATGACTCCCTTTATGTTTGTTTCGATCCACATGCTTCGATTGGGAAATATTCTTCCTTCGAACACGAGCTTTCGATTGGGAAATGTGTTTGCTTCGATCCAAGCTGGGCATTAGCTTCCTTTGAGTAAGCTTTGTTTCGACCACAAGCTTCGACTGAGGCAAAGGCTTCCTTCAAACAAGTGTGCTTAGATCTCATTCTTGCATTCGACTCAAGACCAAATATCACTTGTCAGGATACTTTGCTTCCAAATCTTTATAATCAGAGGCTTGTACAAAAGTTTTAAACTTTGCCTTTTGGATAATACTGTTCTTGGTTAAAATAGCAAAAGGCTACATACTCTTTCTTTTCATAGAGAGTACTTTTATCACAAAAGCAACTTCCAACCTGAATTTTGTCTGAACAAAAAGCAGGGCCAGAAGCATAAGTCACATCTTCTGCACCCCAACTGCCAAAAAGCCCCCCACTTGTACCTTTCACGTTTTATTATTTTATTATTTTGCAAGGCTGGCTATTGAAAAGATGTCCATTCTTTTTCTCTTTAATTAGAGGAATTTTTGCAAATCTAAAGGGGGGATTTTTTGGACGAAAGAAAAGAATCTCCAAAATTTTCTCAAACACAAACACAAAACTCTCAAGTTCATCAACACTTGAGAAATCAAAAAACCCAGAACCATACTCACCTTCTTCGATTCTGAAGAACTCCCCACTCTTCAGTATCCTTCGAATCCAGCTTGGAAAGAAATATAACGCTTGTTTCTTTCTTTCTTCGAATCAGCATCTAAGGCCTAGTTTTTGCTCCTTCCCTTCGAATCCAGGGACATTACAAACAACCACCTAAAGGCCCAACACACGTTCCATCTTCCAGCAAGGTAAGTCACTCTTACCCTTGAACCTTTCATTTCATGGCATAGTATGTGAATAATTTTCCCTTTCGTTTCAAAACATGTACATAACACTTTGGTTCTTTTTGTTTCCACCTCCTTAATATGTTTTCAGAGCTAACCCCTTTCATTTTGCTGCTTGTTTACTTAAATATGCATTAAGTATTAAACTGATTGTAAGGCAATACTAGCATGGCCTTAGGCCATGTTGTTGTTCAAAAAGTTCAAACGAAAGAAACAGGAGACAAGAGTATGAAACGAAGCCTTTGGCTTCCACACTGACTTCCAAGCCCATCCAGAGGCACGCTTACACTGATTTCACTGGCCCAATCGAAGAAGGTAACAAGGCAGAAAGGTAGAACCTTAGGCTTCGCCATACACTTACTTCCTTTCCAATCGAAGGACAGGACCTCACTGGTGTTAGTGCCCAATCGAAAGACATGACCCTGCTGGTGCCTGCCCAATCGAAAGACATGACTCTACTGACTCCAGGCCCCAATCGAAGGAGGCCAAGAAATGTAAATCGAAGGCTGCTTCTCCCCCCAATCGAAAGAGCCCACTTTGCTTCTTTTTATTTTTGCCTTTATATTTTTATGCACTTCAATATGGTTGTAATAGTGTAGGATTTATTTTCTGCATTTTATTATTATTCTTGTACAAATGCTAGTAATTAGGTGTGTATGGCAAGATAAAAATAACAAGTAGACAACCCCTAATCAAAGACAAAATGCATGCAATCAAATACACTATTCAAACATGCACCCTTAGGGTAATCTCACTTGTTGCCTCGGAAAAAAAATCATGTCCCTCGAACATGGGCATTTCAGCAAAGACCCTCGATAAAAGATCATAGTCCCTCGATGACCCTCGATGTTGCCTTCGGTAAACGATCTAGTCCCTAAACGACATTGATAAAACGTCTCATAGGTTGCCTTCTATGACTATACAAACGTCCCACGCCCGTCCCTTAACATCCAACGATGGGGCTTCTTACCAAAACAATGGTAATATAGCAACATCTAAAGGAGGAGGAAAAGAACATCTAAGACCTTTTGAGTAGGTAGATTTGCTCCTAGTTGCTCGCTTGCTCACAACAAAAACATTTTATACACCAACACTCTCATTTTGAAACATTTTCAAAAGACAACACTTTGTACGTGTTCTTATAGAAATGAGAGCCATTACAAAGACACCTTTTCAAAATCACTTTCAAAAACACATTCCACAAACTCCTCTTTGAACTATTTTCAAAACAACACTTTGTACGCGTTCTTATAGAAACGAGAACCATTACAAAGTCACATTTTCAAAATACTTTCAAAACCAACATCACAAGCACACTTTCAAACAAAAGTAAGTGATCCAGCAAGCAACTAAGAGCCCGTAGATAACTATGGATAAAAAGGGTGCTAACACCTTCCCTTTTCATAGTCCACCCCCCAAACTCAGAAAACATCTCTAAAGGTCTTTCCTGTTCTTTTCAGCCCTTCCTTATTGGATAAAAGAAAATTTGGTGGCGATTCTTGCTATCCGCAACAATTGCGATCAAACGCAAAACACCCAAGTCAGTTCTCCCACCGTGTTACAGAACTGGAGACTCTGCTGGGGAATTATTCTTAAAAGTGGGGTTACCTTAGGGCTAGATCACCTTTACTTGCTTTCATTGTTTGACTTGTTTGCTTTACATTATGGTTTCTTATTTGGGATTGCTTTAATCCTCTACCCGAATATGGGACACCTTTTTAGGTAAGTAGCGATAGATTGTGGAAACTGTAAGACGTAGACCGATATGGTTAAAACAATGGCTACATTAGTGTGACACATTTGTGGGTACCAGTATCCCTTGTGTTGAACCGAGGAGAACACAGGGATGCTGAGTGGCGTCATGAAGCACTAAATTAATTTAGAACCTTAATTGAACAACTTGGCCATTAGGATGTAGTGAGATAACCGGTTTCGGTGGAAAGCTGAAAATTGGTTGATACTAGATACTACACTCATTGAGATTGGACTTTTGGGACATCTCGACCGCAAGAAAAGATTGATTATGCTGAGACAATGCCTAAAAGAAAGGTCAGTGATATTAAGACCCTTTAGAACCCGATTACTATTAACTAGGACAAGTTGAGCCAACTAAACTTCAAGAGGGTACTTACCTACGAACCCCCATGCAAGCCTAAACCTAAGAACTTGTCTGCTTTGTGTGTATATGATTATAACAACTTGCTTACTTTGCATATTTGTAGATAACATCACGACATCATACCATAGCATTTTCAAGAACCATTTCAAGGATCCCAAGGGTCTATGATGCAGGGTCACATTGAACAAGACATCTATCAAGGGGCAAGAGGATTTATTTTCCTCTAAACAAGCACCGTCAAAGATCAAGTACAACAACTTGAGTCAAGGGCTATGACCCACTCGACATGGTGATCTTGATTCTCGTGGAAGGACATTCACCGATACGAAGTTCTCCGATCAAAGTTATTGATCAAAGTTCAACTTCTAACATTTTCTTGTGTTTACCCTGCGAGATCCTTGAAAACATGCATCCACATATCATGCATCATATCATGACAGGTCTCTCCCATATAGGTTTCCTTATCTTCTCGCTGTTTATTTCAGTAAGATGGATATGGAACAAATGGTGAAAGATCTCCAAGCTCAAAACGCTCAATTCCAATAAATATTCTTGGCCATGGCTAAGGGGCAAGAGGACCTGAAGACTCTTCTTCTCAAAGACAAGAAGAAGAAGCCTAAGAAGCCATTAGGCATCCTGAACTTGGGAAGAAGACTTAGAGGACCAGCCAAGAGAGCTCTAGATCTCTCAACTTTATCCAACATGGGGGATAGTCATGAAGAAGACAACAGTCTGGAGATTGATGAAATCGAAGCTGACTACTCTGAGGAACAATATCCTCCCGCCGATCACAAGTACAAACAATTGGAGGATCGCCTCAATGCTATGGAAATTCAATAGATACCTGTCTTGGATTTAGGAGACATGTGTTTGGTTTCTGGAGTGGTCATCCCGCCAAAGTTCAAAATCCCTACCTTTGCCCTATACGATGGAGTCTCTTGCCCTAAGATGCACTTTAAGTCTTATGTCCGCAAGATTCAACCATACACAACTGATTCGAAGCTTTGGATCCATTTCTTCCAAGAGAGCTTAGTTGGGACTCAACTTGAATGGTTATATCAATTGGAGGGTTCTCGCATCCACACCTGGGAGTTTCTAGCTGCTGCTTTCTACAAGAAGTACCAATACAACGCTGATCTTGCACCAACTCATGTGTAATTGCAGAACATGACCATGGGTTCCAATGAGAGCTTCAAAGGATACGCCCAAAAGTGGAGAGATCTGGCTGGTAGGGTGTAGCCCCCTTTAACTGATAGGGAGCTGATTGACATCTTCATGGGAACTTTGACAAGACCTTTCTTCAATCACCTAATCAGAAGCTCCTCAACCGGGTTCACCGAGATAATACTGACCAGCGAAAAGGTCGAAGCTGGCATCAAAAGCGGAAATATCCAAGGAGCTACACCCTCCGGTGCTCAGAAAAAACCACACAATGGAGAGAAAGAGTACAATGTTGTGTATGGTCAAAAGAGTCGTTATGACTAACATGTAAGGGCAATCCTGATCTCTAATCCTACACCTGTTCAACAAAGACAGAGCAATCGGCGTATGTGTGATACGGTGGAAGAATTGACTGTTTAATACTGGTTTACATTTTGCGTTTTTTGTTCGCAAAATGTCGCGTTAAGCAAGAGTCGCCACCGACTTTTATTTTATCCAACAAGGAAAAGGAAAAGGAAAAAGAACAGAAAAAACCTTTTTTGAGATGTTTTTGAGTACGGGGGGTAGATTATAGAAATGGAAGGTGTTAGCACCCTTTCTATCCATGGTTTTCCATGGGCTCTTAGGTACTTTCTCATTTTGAAATTGCTTGTGTGTGCTTGTTTTGAAAAGTTTTGTTTTACTTCATTTTAACCCTTGTTTCTGTCCTCAGGAGTGTTACGAGGTTGTTTTTGAAAACTGTTTTGAAAGTGTTTGTGTGAAAAAGTTTTATTTGAGCAAGTACCTACTAGCATCTACCTACTCGGAAAAAAATCGTTTCTATTCTTGTTCCTTTAGACAGCGCTATCCTACTATTGAGAAATAGGTAGCACCGTCGTTGGAATTTGTAAGGGTCAATTCGAAAGGGACGTACGATCACTAAAGCAATGTTAGGACGTCTTAGTAATAAACCTAATGTCTTAAGATCATATTCGAGGCGACATTTCCGAGGAAACCTTTCCGAGGAAACCTTTCTGAGGCAACATTTTCGAACGGGACTTTGATCTTTTGTTTAGACAAGAGGGCGACCACTAAAATACCCTATACTTAATAATCGTTTACCGAAGGCAACTGATGTGAGAGTATACCCTAGGAGTGCGCATGTGCGAGTGATTCAATTTCAGTTATTATCTTTACACATTTAGGGTTTGCTAACCGTTTTAAAGTTAACATACATTCTTGTCATACAATCCTATTATCATACATCTAACAGTTAATATTTGCGAAAATTAAAATGCGAGAAATAAAGCTACACTATTACAAGGCTTCGGGGAGGGGGGATTAATTACATAGCCAAAAAACCTGTAAAACGATAAAATAAACGAAAAATCCTAATTAAACTATTACATCCCATGAGCAGTTACATTAATATTGTAAAAATAAATAAACGTGCGCGATGAAACGAGAACGAGAAAAAATTAGGGTTTTGACCCCGTCTAAACCTAATTAAAAGAAAAGTCATTTTTTTTGGTTGTTTTTGATTATTTTAAGAAAATAAGGTTTTAAATTAAATAAGTACAAACCTAATTACTAATTAAATTAAATTAAGGAAAATAATTAATTTTGACCTATTTTGTATTTTTGGTTATTTTAAGAAAAGAAAAATAAAAATTAAATCAAGTAAAACCTAAATTTCTAATTTATTTTAAGCTATTTACAAAATGATTAAAGTTACCCTAAAATTAAATTAAACTAATTAAATTAATTTTGAGAAAATATATAAAAAAACCTAAATTTGATGAAATTGATTTTTATGAGTTTTTATAAAAAAGAATTAATTTTTTGAGAAAATAATTTAAACAAATAAATAAAAGGAAAAAAATATAAAAGAGAAACAAAGAATTTGGGCCTGGTATGCTAAGCAAAAAGGGGGTGCCAATAAGCATTTCTGAGCCCAAAAGCCCTGGTCCACGTTTGACTTCCATGATCCAATGTTGCACTTTGACTAGGCCTATGGTAAACCCTTAGAATATGGCTCTTGGATCCATCTTGTTGGAGATCTGGTGGTTGACCATTGAGGGCGTATGGTGAACCCCTTTACCTGTACACACGCATAATCACACAAAGAAAAATGTTATGAAATAATATGGGGACCTGGGATTCGAACCCAGGCCCTATGGCTTTTCCCTTCGCCTCACAACCAACTGAGCCAACACGCTTGTTTGTATAATAGATAAAAAACAATGATTATATTAAAAAAACACAACATATTAACTTTCAGCGTGCAAAATTTTGAACGGGCCAGTCAGGCCATGCCACACCATCATCTCCTACCTCCCTCTGTTGCTAAAAGTCTGATGACTTTTACCTACGGACAAAAAGCGTAGGTACAACCCCTGCATATTTCCAAAATTTCATACAAGCTCAATAAATGAGAAATAATGGGGTAGATCGATTCGTCTTGACCTTGTGAACACCATAGTACTCCTCTTTTGGGCCAATTTTACCTGCAATCAAAACCCCTAAAACGAACAAGAAAACCCTAGCAATGGTGGTTCTCAGTATAGCTAACAAAAATGCAATTAATTGTTACCATTAGTTTGCAAACATGATAAAGATTACAAATATGTCATTGGAACATGATAAAGATGCAAGAATAAAGAGATACGATTTTGAAAATAATGACAAACCGTGGGGGTCATGGAGATGGATTCTGGGCACGAAAACACTTGCTATTGATTTGTATAGACTCCTTGCACACCCAGGAAGCGAATGAGATAGCTTGGAAGTCTTGAAAATGCCTAGAACTATGAAATCAGATTACCACTTTTTCTTGATTTTTTCAAAGTTGTTCTTCACTCTACACGCCTCTAACCCTTGTGCATTTGGTCTGAATTTGTTCTATATATGTCCTTGAGTGAATTAGGTTTACAAACTTGCTCCAAATCTTTGTAATTATGAAGATTGAACCATGGTTTGATTCTCTTGTAAATCTTTCCAAAATAAGCCAAAAACCAATCTTTTTGTGTACAAATAGGCCTTGTACGATTTTATTTCATTGCTAGCTATATAAGAGACCTGAAATATGCACAAAATCTCAAGGTTTAAATGATTTTGATATTTCCATGATTTTATTTTGATTTAATTTGATTTAATTGAAATAGAAATCAAAATAAATGGCAAAAATAAAATAAAGGCAAGTGGGAAAGATCATGGATCGTGGACCATGTTACAAACTCAAGACAAGTACAAAAGGTTGGGCCCTTTTGACAAAAATTGCAATTTGAGGCACTTTTAACTTTTGGCAATTTTGCAAAAAAGGTCAACTTCACCAATGCATAACTTCCTCAATTTTGACCCTATGAGATTGTTCTTAGACCTTTTAGAAAGCTTGAGATGTCCTCTAAGCAACTTTTTTGTCTCATCTCAATTGAGTCTTCCATGTTCATGTATGAAGCTCTGACAAAAAAGGTGTTTTTGTTGACTTTTCAAAGTGACCTATAATGTCCAAATTCATAACTTCTTGTGAGTGCATATTTTGAACTTGGTAGATGAAGATGAATTGTAGGGAATTTAATCCTCTTCAAAATGAGATTTGGATGGGTCATTTCTAATAACGTATGAGAAATTTATGCTTTGTCAAAGTTGAGTTGACTTTTCCTACAAAACCCTAATTTAGCAACTTTTGGGTTTTGATGAATTGTGAGAAATCCTTGAGGAATCATGATCAACCCTTGATCAAATGATGAATAATACTTCAAAATGAGGATGTTGACAAAAAATCTTGAAGTTTGACTGTATGTGGGCCATAGTTGACTTTTGCCCTAGCACAGTCGATTCTCAGGTTTTTGAGCAATTGACTGAGCAAACTTCCTCTGCAAGGATTGAAACTTGAAAAGGATGATCCTGTGAACATATTAGGATAATGGTGAGCATTTGGGACCCCTTTTACTCAAACATCTTGATGCAACATGAAACCCTAATTTGAGGTAGACTGCCTTAGGAGAGAGTTTGTCTGGTCAACCCTTGAACTTCCTTGAACAATTTGAGGACCTTACTTGAAATGTATTGAGAAATATGGGAGGGAAAATTTTGGGGTACAACAACTGCCCCTGTTCAATCTTCTTAAACCTGGGGATGTAGATTGGCTTGTCTTCCTTTCGTGATCTGAAGGTTGAAGATGATTGAACACTAGAGTGCCCAAGAAATTTGCACTCGCATGAAGTGGTACTTGTCTTGTGATGTCGGTAATGGGCTTATAGATGCCATTCGAAGGAGTGTCGATCGCATAAGAGATTCCTTAGCGAGAGCTTGTGTACCTGTTGTTGAGGAAGATTTCATTGGGGAAATCTGTTCTTTGTCTTGAGGAAAGTTGAATTTTAGGAGCTTCGGTAGTCCGTTATTCTACTGGGGAATCATATCTTGGTAGAAGAGGTGAAAATGAACTACTATCTGGTCATGATCCAGGCTTCATAGTGATAAGATCGACTGCTATCTGGTCATGCTCCAGGCTTTACAGTGACTTAACGGGGAGATGAGATTAAACTTGCTATCCAGTCGTAATCTAGGCTTTGCAATTTATCAATTCTTATTTGGTCGTAATCCAGGCTTCAGAAGGAATTAAGTTGTTATCCGCTTGCATCCGGGCTTTAACTTGAATTTAGGGCACACTAATATCTGGTCGACTTCGGGCTTCTTATTAATTATCCAAGCTTCACAGTGTCTCATACTGTTATCTGGTCGTAATCCCAGGCTTCAGTGTCTTTTACCGCTATTTGGTCGTAATCCAGGATTCACGATGTATTATACCATTATCTAGTCGAATCCAGGTTTCATGGTGTTCTGTACTGCTATCTGGTCGATCCCAGGCTTCACAATACCTTAATTCTTATCTGGTCGTATTCCATGCTTCAGAAGAAATCAATTGGTTATCCAGTCGCATCTGGGCTTCCATTTGATTTTAAGGCCTACTAATATCTGGTCGACTCCGGGCTTCATAGTAATTGGCCGGGTAGACTGCTATTTGGTCATAATCTAAGCTTCGCAGTGTCCCTTACTGTTATCTAGTCGTAATCCCAGGCTTCCGTGTCTTTACCGCTATCTGGTCGTAATCCAGGCTTCACGATGTATTATACCATTATCTGGTCGAATCCAGGCTTCATGGCATTCAGAGAAATCAAGATATTATCCAGTCGAATCCGGGCTTCATAACTTGCATTAAAGATATACCACTATCTGGTCGACTCCAGGCTTCGTAGTATTCTTGGCTGCTATCTGGTCGTAGACCAGGCTTCACAATGTTTTATACCATTATCTGGTCGAGTCCAGGCTTCATGGTGTCTTGTATTGCTATCTGGTCATAATCCAGGCTTCGCAATACCTTGCTGAGCTGTTATCCAGTCGATCTTCGGGATTCACGGCTTGTGTTTATGATATACCACTATCTGGTCGAATCCAGGCTTCATGGTGTCCTTGTACTTCTATCTGGTTGAATCCAGGCTTCACAGTAACTTGCATTGCTATCTGGTCGTTCTCCAGGATTCACAATAACTTGCTGGGGATTAAACTATTATCCAGTCGAATTCGGGCTTCATAGCTTGTTTTTGAGAGATGCCACTATCTGGTCGATTCTAGGCTTCGTGGTATTCTGATACTATTATTCGGTCGTTCTCCGGGCTTCATAATATGATGGAGAAATCAAGATATTATTCGGTCGGACCCGGGCTTCATAGCTTGAACTTTGTGAGAATTTGATTGTATCTTTCCCTGAAAGGTAAAGAGTTAGTCGTATGTAATGTCACGATGTATGAAATGTATTGAGCAATGATGTTCTCAACATAAATGAGATTGTGCTGTTATGATGCTTATGCACATGTCATGATGTATGGATTTGCAATGCTCTCGTGATGTTTTCTAGTTGGGGAAAATAAATCCCGGAATGCTGTTGGAGAATATGAGGAGTTTTGCTCGCTGGGGATAACGACCGAAGATGATTTGAGAATAAATTGGCGGGAGAATAATTCTGCTGGAGAATAAACTGGTGAGAGAATGACTTTGTGGGGAAGAGATATTCTGTCAGAAGATCCGCTGATCTGGAGAAATAAACTCGGCTGAGCATGAATTACTATTGCTGGTGATGATGAACTCTGTCGGGGATTGAATTTCTGCCTGTGGAAGAAATAATCTCCACTGGGGATAATCTTCCATTGTTGGTGATAGATGAACTCTGCTTGGGGATAATTAATACCACTGTATTCTGGTACCTTTTTCTCTGCGGGGAGAGCATGTACTTTTAGTCATATTCTCCAGCTGGGTCTATTCCTGTACCTGATGAATAGAGCAAGTGTAAGGTTTGGACATTTCTTGCTTGCCCCTGTTCCTGGAATTACGGGTAATTGTCTCTTGTTTCGTATGTAAATATTTATGAGCAACAATTATTTTCAAATGCATATATCAAAAATGAATCATTTGACGTTCTTGCAAAACAAAATAGGAAAAGAAAAACAATTTTGAAATTTGTTGTAAAATAAATTGTATTGATTTTGAAGTTGGCATGCAATAGGCGTTTTGTACAAGAGGCTGATGTCCTAGTAAGAGAACACCGCCGAAAGATAGAAATTATACAATTTGTGAAAGACAAAGAAAAACAGCTATGTGAACAATCCCACTGGGTTCCAACTCTGCTATTGCCTTTATATCTTCGAGCATCTCATCACTTTGCTACTTGGTTGAAGGTAGATCAGATTGATCGGTGCCATCCAAGCTTGATAGTCGATACTGAAGTCTGGTTGCAAGATGATCCAATGAGACATAGTGTTACACTTTGATCCCTAATTTTTGCCTAGACCTCCCTTTCTGGTTTTCAGTCCACCGGGATACCCTTTTTTGCCCAAGCCGCCTTTTCATGTTTTCGACTTGTCGGGTGTACAAATTTTTTTACATTTTCATCCCTTACTTTTGCCCGAACCTTTTTGGTTTGCCGAGAAGCCCTTATATTTGCCTAGGCCAGTCGACCTAGTGGGTCTTAGATTATGCGTAGTATTTTTTAACTATGTCTGCATTGACGGGGTGAGGAAGGTCGTCACCATCCATGGTAGTTAGAATCATAGCTCCTCCCGAGAAAATGTTCTTAACCACAAATGGCCCTTCGTAAGTGGGGGTCCATTTGCCCCTGGGATCACCTTGCGGTAGTATGATACGTTTGATCACCAGATCCCCGACTTGATATTCTTGTCATCTGACTTTATTGTTAAAAGCCTTGATCACCCACTTTTGATACGTCTGACCATGACAAATAGCAGTAAGTCTCTTTTCATCAATTAAGTTCAGCTGATCAAGTCGGGTCTAGATCCAGTCATCCTCGCTCAATCCTGCATCCTTCATGATTCAGAGAGAGGGTATCTGGACCTCAATGGGTAGGAATTCCTCCATACCATACACCAAAGAGTAGGGTGTTGCCCCTGTTGAAGTCCGTGCTGAGGTACGGTACCCATGAAGAGCGAATTGTGACATCTTATGCCAGTCTTTGTATGTCACCGTCATCTTCTGCACAATCTTCTTGATATTATTATTAGCCGCTTCAACAGCCCCATTCATCTTCGGCCGATAAGGAGAAGAGTTATGATGCTGTATCTTAAACTGTTTGCAGAGCTCAGTGATCATCGTATTGTTGAGACTTGTACCATTGTCCGTAATGATCCTCTATGGTACACCGTATCGACAGATCAGATTATGTCGGATAAACCACGCCACGACGTTCTTGGTTACTGTAGCAAAGGAAGCTGCCTCAACCCACTTTGTAAAGTAGTCAATTGCTACCAGAATGAAACGATGCCCGTTAGACGCAATAGGTCTGATCTCGCCGATCATATCGATGCCCCACATTGCAAAAGGCCAAGGAGCTGTCAAAACATTCAGAGGAACTGGAGGTACGTGCACCTTATCAGCATAGACTTGGCACTTATGACAGGTCCGAGAATGCTGATAACAATTGGCTTCCATAGTAGACCAACAGTATCCTTCTCATAGGATTTTCTTCGCCATGGTATGTCCACTGGAATGAGTTTCGAAAGTACCTTCATGTAACTCTGCCATAATCCTTTATGCCTCGTTCTTGTCCATACATCGCAGTAAGGTTGAATCATGGTTACGCTTGTAAAGGAACCCATTGCTAATGAAGAACTTCGCAGCGAATCTCCTCAGAAACTTCTTATCATTAACAGATGCACCCTCGGGGTACTCCTGAGCCTCAAGATACCTCTTTACCTCATGGAACCAGGGTTTATCTTCTACCTCTTCAGTCTCGATGTCACAACAATGTGCGGGTTCGTCCAACCTCTTGATGGTAATATGGGGAGCTTCATTGTCCCACCTGACTTTGAACATAGAAGACATGGTAGCTAGCGCGTCCACTAACTGATTCTCCTCTCTTGGGAAGTGTTCAAAGGTTATCTCCTCAAAGTGTGGAAGCAATGTCAACACGTACTCTTTGTAAGGAATAAGATTTAGGTGTTTCGTATCCCACTCGCCTTTGATCTGACTGATCACGAGAGCGGAATCTCCGAATACACTCAAGAACTTAATCCTTAGGTCAATAGCTGCCCGAAGACCCATGATGCATGCTTCATACTCCGCCATATTGTTGGTGCAGTTAAAACATAATCGAGCGGTGAATGGAGTATGAAAGCCCTTAGGAGATATGATCACAGTGCCAATGCCATTACCCAACGCGTTTGAGGCTCCATCAAAATACATAGACCATCGGGATCCTTCCTCAGGTCCTTCATCCGGTCCAGGTTCTTCACAGTCGGTCACCAACATGATGTTCTCATCCGGGAACTCGAAATTCATGGATTGGTAATCATCCACGGCCTGATGCGCCAAATTGTCTGCCAACACACTCCCCTTGATTGCTTTTTGGGTTGTGTATTGGATGTCATACTCAGTTAAGATCATCGGCCATCTTGTTATTCTTCTGGACAAGGAGGGTTTTTGAAGATATACTTGATTGGATCCTTTTTTGATATCAATAGGGTAGTGTGAGTCAACATATACTGTCTCAGCCGGCGAGCAGCCCATGCCAAAGTGCAGCAAGTTTTCTCGAGCAACGAGTATCGAGTATCACAGTCGATAAAATTTTTGCTAAGGTAGTAAATAGCGTGCTCTTTTTGGCCAGACTCGTCATGCTGCCCCAGCACGCACCCCATTGAATTATCCAGTACTATCAAGTATAAGATCAAAGGTATTCCTTCAACTGGAGGCATCAGAATAGATGGCTCTTGGAGGTATTCCTTGATCCTTTCGAAAGCGGTCTGACATTCATCATTCCATTTTACCACTTGATCTTTCTTCAGCAGCTTGAAGATTGGCTCACAAGTAGCAGTCAGATGTGAAATGAATCGGGCAATGTAATTCAGCCGTCCCAAAAAACCTCTAACTTCATTTTCCATTCGGGGAGCTGGCATCTCCTGTATAGCCTTCACCTTTGCGGGATCCACTTGAATACCTTTATCACTAACGACGAAACCCAATAGCTTACCAGACCTGAATCCGAAGGTGCACTTGTTCGGGTTTAACCTCAGCTTATACATCTTCAACCTGTCAAACAGTTTCTGGAGATGGTCAAGGTTTTCTTCTTCAGTCTGGGACCTTGCAATCATGTCATCAACGTAAACCTCAATCTCATGGTGAATCATGTCGTGGAACAAAGCGACCATGGCGTGCTGATAAGTTACCCCAACATTCTTCAACCCGAAAGGCATTACCTTGTAACAGAAAATGCCCCACTGTGTAATGAAAGTGGTCTTTTCCATGTCCTCAGGAGCCATCTTAATCTGATTGTAACCAGAGAAACCATCCATAAAGGAGAAGACCTTATGCTGCGCGGTGTTGTCGACCAGAACATCGATGTGAGGCAATGGGAAATCATCCTTGGGGCTTGACCTGTTCAGATCCCTATAGTCCATACACATTCGTACCTTACCATCCTTCTTCGGCACCGGGACAACGTTGGCAAACCACTGCGGATAAGAAGTAACAACTAGAAACCCGGTGTCAAACTGCTTCATGACCTCAGCTTTGATTTTCTCAGACATCTCAGGGCGCATACGGCGAACCTTCTGCTTTACCGGAGGACAGTCTTCTTTAGTTGGCAGGCGGTGTACCACAATGTCAGTATCTAAACCAGGCATATCTTCATAAGACCAAGGGAAGATCTCAACATAGTCGCGTAACATCTGTATCAACCGCTGCTTGACACTAGGCTCCAGATTTTCACCTATCTTGACCTCTTTCTTGTCTTCCTCTGTACCCAAATTCACTGATTCCACTGGATCTTCATGAGGCTGTATGGCCCTCTCTTCCTGTAGTAACAGTCTAGCAAGTTCCCCAGGCACCTCACAATCATCCTCACCTTCGTCCTCGGCTTGGTTGATTAGATTTTCGAAGTCATAACTGGCAGTAGCAGAGTCGTTATCAATGGGATCCAGAGTGGATGTGGATCTGCATTATGATATGTGAGTGTGTGTAAGACAATAACTGTTTTGATAAAGTGAAAGATAGAAAAGAAAAACAAGGAGCGCAAAATTTGTAATGCATGAAAACGTCCAATGCTTTATTGATGATATATGAAAATGACAAATAATAAGTGTGATACGGTGGGAGAACTGACTTGAGTTTTTGCGTTTGTATTTGCAAATGTTTCGGTTGAGCAAGAGTCACCACCGACTTTTTATTTTATCCTAAGGAAAGGTTTAAAAAGCACAGGAAAAACCTTTGAGATGTTTTCTTGGGTTCGGGGACTAGATTATAGAAAGGGAAGGTATTAGCACCCTTTCTATCCATGGTTATCCATGGGCTCTTAGTTACTTGCTTAGATCACTTGCTTTGCATTTTCAATTGTTTGAAATGGTGCTTTGTGTGTGTGTTTGAAAGATGTTTTGAAAAGAGGCCATCGTTGTGGCAACCTTTGTAATGATTCTTGTTTGAATGTATACAAAGGTGTTTGTCTTTTTGAAAGGTTTTCAATATTTTGAAAGTTGTTTTGAAATTGTGTTGTGGAGTGTGTTTTGAAAAATAGCAAGGATGTTTTGCAAGATTTTTAATCAAGTAACTAAGAGTTGTCTACCCTATTTTACTCAAAGATCTTTCTTATGTTTTTAACCCTTTTAACAGTATTGTTCCACCATTGTATTTGGTGGACAATCTTGTGTTAGGATGTTAACGGGACGGGCGCGGGTCATCGTATAGACCATGATAGCAATGTTGCAAAGTATCTTAGTATTTCTTTTGAGGGACTAAGATCATTTTTGTAAGGCAACTTTGGATAGCGTCATCGAGGGACTATGATCTTTTGATTTTGTTTGTTTTACCAAGATACTTTGCATGCGTAACATGGCCCATTTTTGAAGGCAACAAGTGGATGCAACCCTAGGGGTGTTAGTGTGCAAGTGTGTTTTATTGCATACAAGAGTTTATATTTGAATTAGGATTTTCTATTTCATTGATTTTATCTTGCCATACACACCCTAATTACTAGCAATAAAAAGCAGAAATATAAAATCCTACGCTATTACAACAATTAGGGGGTGGGGATACACATTTGTACATGGGGTGGTTCAACGAGAAAAATAGACAAGAAAAGAAAATAACAAAAACAAGATAGAGAGAAAGAGAGAGGGAGCCAGCGCGCTGCTGAGAGGTCATCAGAAGTTCTGACTCAGGACCGCTGCCAGATGATCAACCTTTTGGTTAAACTGTATGAGTCAGAACTTCTGACTCTGGCACCTGCAAAACAAAAACCTGTTAGTGGGAAGATCAGAAGTTCTGACCCCCCTGCGCTGCAAAACAAAAGTTTGTTAGTGGGGAAATAAGAAGTTCTGATCCTGCTGGAAATACAATAATTCTCAGAAGTTCTGATATTATTGACAGCAAAATAGGCTTCAGATGTGCTAACGTCAAAGTCAGCACTTGGCTTCTCCCTGTACTAGTCAGAACATCTGCAATTTTGTTATTTTTCCCCAAAAAAGAAAACATATTTGGAACAGCTTCAGAAACTGTCAAAGTATTTCGGAGGACAGAACCAACAAGGTCACAGGCAGGTTTTAGGCTGACTCAAAACATTCTGAGGTAAACGTTCTGAGGTAAACGTTCTGAGGTAAACGTTCTGAGGTATGAAAATCCTCAGAACACAAACAGCAGCAATATGATATTTATATTATGTTCATTTGAGCATGCAAAGCTGATGATGCTTAGCAGCGTGATGAAGGTCAGCAGGTGCTTACCTGGCTGTTGGAAAAGTTTGTGGATGAGAGCTAGCTTTTGGCTCTGATGGTGTTCTGGACAGGTTCTTTGTTGAAAGGGGTGAATGAAGGTGTATGTGTATGTATGGTCAGAGGTTGAAAGGGTGTTCTTTAGTCACAAAGAAAACTGGGTATGGATGAAGTTTGAAGGTAAGAAATTCAAAGTTATGAAACACTGGATATTTTGGCAGAGTTTCACAACACTTTCTTGCTAGAGATTTCTGTTTCTCTTCTAGCAATTTTTCTGTTTTTGGACGCGCTTTTTCAGTGGACAATGGTTCTCTATTTATAGGCAAAGCTCTTGTGGATTTCTTGAACATTAAAGGCGCCAACAGAGGTTGAATTGTTCTTTGAAAGAAATTCCTGGGAAGTTGTGATAACAGATAGCCTTTCAGCCTAGGCTGGAACAACATGCATGGATTGGGGAGAAGTGACCTCTTAGGTGGACGGTGGCGCGTAGACCCATGCCTGAACTTGCATAAAGGCGTTTACCAAGCCACACGTGAAGGGACTACTTGGATGAATGTTCAGGAGTGGTTGGGAGCATTAATGAGCATTAAATAGTGATGAGACTTATCAACACCAATATTCCGGTAATAGAAACAAAACTTTGAACCAACAGTTCTGTTTTACCAAAAATAACGTAAACCATGCTCTGGTCTTGGCCTCCTGTTGTCTTAGCAAATTCTGGGGATTCTCCTGACCTTCTGACACGTTCCTTGGATTTGCTTCTGGAAATCCTGGACTTGGAGATTCTGTATCAGTGTAACACCCACTCTTCTGACCTTTTCATCTTCTGATTTCAGCCTGTTCTGAAGGAGCCTTCAGACTTCCTTGCTTCTTTTGCATTCCTTTAGAAAACTCTGGCTGAACTTGCGTAACTGCTGAGAGAGTCATGTTCTGTCTGAGGCTTACATGTTGAACCACGTCTGCAACTTCTGACTAAGTTGATGTAGCTGCTGAAGAGCCAGCTTCTGACTGTGTTGAGCCAAACTTGCAACTTCTGACCGTTTCTATCTGGAGTTTGGTCCAGAAGTTCTGAGGCGCTAATTTCTTCTTAAACACCCATTTTTTAGAGAAAAATTCCAAATGTTTAGAATTTAATTTTTCTCAAGATAAAAGCGTTGCCTTTAGAGCTTGTGTGATCATTTTCTCTTGTAAATGGTTTGCTTGGGCAAAAAATGACAATTCAGGACTTGGATTTGTTTCAGAGGGACTCTGAGAATCAAAGATGATTTCCTGAAGAAAGAGAGGGCAAATTTTGGGGTACAACAGTTGCCCCTGTTCAATCTTCTTGCACCTGAAGAGTTAGATTGGCAGGCTTGCCTTTCGCGTCTCGAAGGTAAAAGGAGATTAGACACTAGAGTGCCCTTAAATTTTCACTCGTCAAAACAATGGATGCGGGAATGGGCTTAGAGATGCCATTTGGAGATGGGCTTAAAGATGCCATTTGGAGATGGGCTTAAAGATGCCATCTGGAGGGGTGACATAATCTTGTCGGGGATGGGCTTAAAGATGCCATCTGGAATGTTTGTTGAACTGCAATGTGACTGGTCAGAAGAAGGAGGATCAAAATGGTATCCGTGTCTGGAGTGCATTTGAACTGTATCTGGAGACTGAGTTTGTATGAGCAAAAGAATGGCCTCCGTGTCTGAGGCGTATTTGAGCTATAACTGTGCTTGAAGGTAGAATGAATATCAGAATGACTGCTGTGTCTGGAGTGTATCTGTATTGTATCCGGGTAACAGAGAAATATCTGTATGGAGCGACTGTGTGCTGGGGAAAAATTCTGAATGAGTGACAAAATGGCAACCGTGTCTGGAGCTATCTGGAATGTATCTGAAGTTGAAAGTTGTATGAGTAGCAGAATGACTTCCGTGTCCGAAGTGTATCTGAAACTGTAACTGGGATTGAGATCCGTATGAGTAATAGAATGACTTCCATGTTTGAAGTGTATCTGAAACTGTAACTGGGATCTAAATAAATGACAGAATGACTTCCGTGGCAAACACACTGGGGAGAATCAAACTGCTGTGGTAAGGGTCAGAATGGTATCCGTGCTTGGAATGCATTGAACCTTGAGGTGGATAAATGAATCTGAATGAGAGATAGAATGGCTGCCGTGTCTGGAGCGTATCTAGTCTATATCTGATCGTTGTAGTCTGAATGAGTGGTAGAATGACCGCCGTGTCTGGGGTGTATCTGTACTGTATCTGACTTGAAATTCTGAATGAGTGATAGAATGACCTCCGCGTCTGGGGGTGTATCCATACTGTATGTGAGCTGAAATTCTGAATGAGTAATAGAATGACCGCCGCGTCTGGGGTGTATCCATACTGTATCTGAACAATTGTTAATGATAGCCTTTTAATCTTATCCTGAAAAAGATGAAATGTTAGCTATAACACAAAGTTATGTTGCATGACATGTATGATGCAATATATATGTTATATCAATGTTTATGATATGAATGTAAATGAATGCGCATGTAAGCTGAAGAGCTGTCTTGCTGATGATAGATGAATCCTGGATGGCTGGAGATAAAAGAATCTTGACTACTGCCAGGGAAAGTGAATCCTTGACTGCTGCAGGGGATTGCAAGAATTTTGATCGCTGAGGATGAGACATCCTTGTTGACTATTGCTGGAGAATCAGGAGCTTGGGTTGTATACCAATCTGCTGGGGATTCCTGTCCTGGGGAGATCTTTACTGGGGAGCATCTGAATATCCTGTGAGGAACTGAGAATGAGAGTCTTCACTCTGCTTGGGGAATGCAAGATCTTCAATTGTTGAGGGATCTTAGGACTACTGCTGGGGATTAGAACTCCTTGGTGACTTACAGGGAATGAGAATTCCGATGATCTCTATTGGGGAGTTCAGAACCTGATAGACTCACGCTGGAGAAGCATGACTGAGAATCCTTAGTTTTGTGGGAAGCATCTCTGTGGGGAGAAGGTTCACTAGTTTGGTTCCGCTGGGGATTGATAGTTGGAATGTTTAGCTCCACCGGGGATTGGATTTTCAGAGTTTTGAGGCTCCACTGGGGATACTGAAACTCTGAGGGGAATTGAGTTCTGGAAGGCTCTCTGGCTGGGGAGATCAGTTTTGAGAAAGCTCTTGTTCTGCTGAGGATCCTAAAGTTCAACTCTGCTTAGGGAATTTGGCTTTCTGAAAGGGCATCAAGATATCCATCTGTACCTTCAACCTATCAGTAATCATCTTTCTCGATTCATAAGGAAATGATTATGTTCAAATGCATATGCCTATTTAACAAAACATTGGACGTTTCTCAAATAAAACATAAGTGCAAAAGAAAAGAAAAGGAAGACAAAGCAAATTTCTGTATTTGGAAAAGTATTTGTATTAACTTTCTATGAGTATATTTGTACAAAGGAGACAGTCATCCTAGTAAAAGGATGTCGTCGTAAAAATTGAAAAATTTATACAAAATAAAGATGGCTATGTGAAACAATTCCCTGGGATCCCCATTCTGCTATAGCCTTCACAACTCTGAATATCTGTCCATTCAATGCTTCGTCCGCTGATGACTGGATTGATCAGAAACTTGGAGCTGGTTGATGAAGAGATTATCCTTAGAGTGATCCGACGAGACATAGTCATACGCTTTAATTCCCTAACTTTTGCCTGAATCGCCCTTTCGGGTTTTCGATCCACCGGGAAACCCTTTTTTGCCCAAGCCGCCCTTTCGGGTTTTCAACTTGTCGGGTGTACATATTTTTTTTTTGTTTTATCCCTAATTTTTGCCTACACCGCCCTTTCGGGTTTTCGGTTCACCGGGATGCCCATTTTTTCCCAAGCCGCCCTTTCGGGTTTTCGACTTGTCGGGTTATTTTATGCGTAGTATCTTTTGACTATGTCTGTGTTCGCAGGGTGCAGCAAATCGTCGCCGTCCATGGTGGTCAGAATCATTGCACCACCAGAAAATATGCTCTTGATTACAAATGGTCCTTCGTAAGTAGGAGTCCACTTGCCCCTGGGATCACTTTGCGGTAAAATAATCCGCTTGATTACGAGATCTCCGACTTGATATACTTGACGTCTGACTTTCTTGTTGAAAGCCTTGATCATCCGTTTTTGATACGTTTGACCATGGAAAACAGCAGCGAGTCGCTTCTCGTCGATCAAATTGAGTTGATCAAGTCGGGTCTGAATCCAATCGTCTTCATTCAAACCTGCATCCTTCATAATCCTTAAGGAAGGAATCTAATCTTCCATGGGCAGGACAACTTCCATGCCATATACCAAAGAAAATGGGGTTGCCCCTATTGAAGTACGTGTCGTGGTACGGTATCCGTGCAGAGCAAATGGTAACATCTCATGCCAGTCATTGTAGGTGACTGTCATTTTCTGAATGATCTTCTTGATGTTTTTGTTCGCAGCTTCAATAGCACCGTTCATCTTTGGTCGATAGGGATATGAATTGTGATGATAAATCTTGAACTGTTCGCATAGAGCGGTGATTATAGTATTATTCAGATTTGTACCGTTGTCTGTGATGATCCTGTCGGGTATACCATACCGGCATATGAGGTTTTGCTTAATGAAGCGGGCAACCACATTTTTAGTAACAGAGGCGAAGGAAGCTGCTTCGACCCATTTGGTGAAATAGTCAATAGCAACCAGGATGAAGCGATGTCCATTGGATGCCGTGGGCTTGATCTCTCCAATCATGTCAATGCCCCACATTGCAAATGGCCAAGGAGCTATCAACACGTTGAGAGGAACCGGAGGAATATGAATCTTGTCAGCATAGACTTGGCATTTGTGGCAAGTACGGGAATGCTGATGGCAATCTGCTTCCATGGTAGACTAGTAATAGCCTGCCCTTAGAATCTTCTTAGCCATTGTATGCCTGCTCAAGTGGGTGCCAAATGTACCGCTGTGTATCTCAGTCATGATCAATTCTGCCTCAGCTTTGTCTACGCATCAGAGTAAAACACAATCATGGCTGCGCTTATAGAGAATTCCATTGCTCAGGAAGAACTTGGCAGCAAATTTCCTTAGGAACTTCTTGTCATTTACGGAAGCTCCTTCGGGATATTCTCTAGTCTGGAGGTACCTTTTGATTTCGTGAAACCAGGGTTGTTCCACTACTTCTTCAGTATTAATCTCATGACAATGCGCAGGTTCATCCATTCGCTCGATGGTGATTTGGGGAGCCTCGTTACCCCAGTTGAGTTTAAACATGGAAGACATTGTTGCCAGAGCATCTGCTAGCTGATTCTCTTCTCGCGGGAAATGCTCGAAGGTGATTTGCTTGAAATGAGGCAGAAATGTCAGGACATGTTCTTTGTATGGGATAAGATTAGTATGTTTGGTATCCCACTCTCCTTTGATTTAACTGATAACCAAAGCCGAGTCCCCAAATACAATCAAAGATTTGATCCCCAAGTCTATAGCAGCCTTGAGACCAAAGATGCAAGCTTCATATTCAGCCATGTTATTGGTGCAGCTGAAGCAAAGTCGGTCCGTGAAAGGCGTGTGACAACCTTCTGGGGAAATGAGTACCGCACCGATGCCGTTTCCAAGTGCATTTGAAGCGCCATCAAAGTACAGGGTCCATCGGGATCCATTTTCAGGTCCGTCGTACGGTCTGTTACCTTCAATGTTGTCCAAATTCATGATGTCCTCGTCTGGGAAGTCAAATCTCATGGATTGATAATCTTCGATAGCTTGATGAGCTAGATGATCAGCTAGCACACTCCCTTTTATAGCTTTTTGGGTGGTGTACTGGATGTCATACTCAGTTAGGATCATTTGCCATCTAGCTATTCTTCCAGATAAAGCAGGCTTTTCGAAGATATACTTGATAGGATCCATTTTGGAAATCAACAAAGTGGTATGAGTCAACATATACTGCCTTAGTCGGCGAGCAGCCCATACCAAAGTGCAGCAAGTTTTCTCGAGCAGTGAGTAGCGAGTCTCACAGCCGGTAAACTTTTTGCTAAGGTAATAAATAGCGTGCTCTTTTCGACCAGACTCGTCATGCTGGCCCAAAACACACCCCATTGAGTTATCCAAGACGGTCAGATACATGATCAATGGTCTTCCTTCGACGGGTGGCATCAGAATAGGAGGTTCTAGTAAATACTCCTTGATCTTATCAAAAGCAGCTTGGCAATCGTCGTTCCATTCGACTACCTGATCCTTCTTTAATAGTTTGAAAATTGGCTCACAGGTAGAAGTCAGATGAGAGATGAATCTGGAAATATAGTTCAAGCGCCCAAAGAACCCTCTAACCTCCTTTTCAGTACGGGGAGCAGGCATTTCTTGTATTGCTTTCACTTTCGCTGGATCGACCTCAATGCCTTTGTTGTTGACAATAAATCCTAGAAGTTTACCAGACCTAACTCCAAAGGTGCACTTACTTAGATTCAGCCTGAGTTTGTACTTCTTCAACCTGGAAAACAACTTTTCCAGATGTTCAAGGTGTTCCTCCTCTGTTTGTGATCGAGCTATCATGTCGTCTACGTAAACTTCGATCTCATGATGTATCATATCATGAAATAAAGCTACCATGGCGCGCTGATAAGTTACCCCTGCGTTCTTCAGTCCGAACGGCATCACCTTGTAGCAGAAGGTACCCCATTGTGTAACAAAGGTTGTTTTCTCCATGTCCTCGGGGGCCATTTTGATCTGGTTGTAGCCCGAGAATCCATCCATGAAGGAAAACACTTTGTGCTGAGCCGTGTTGTCAATCAAAATGTCGATGTGCGGTAGCGGAAAATCATCTTTAGGACTAGCCCTATTCAAATCCCGGTAGTCCACACACATTCTGACCTTGCCATCTTTTTTAGGTACTGGCACAATGTTAGCAACCCATTGTGGATAGGATGTAACAGCCAGAAAGCCAGCGTCGAATTGCTTCATTACTTCTGCTTTAATCTTCTCAGACATGTCGGGCCTCATTCGGCGGACTTTTTGCTTGATCGGTGGACAATCCTCTCTTGTAGGGAGATGGTGAACCACGATATCTGTGTCTAAACCCGGCATGTCTTCATAAGACCAGGCAAAGATTTCGACGTACTCATTCAACAGCTGATTCAAACGCTCCTTGACACTTGGTTCCAGAATGGCACCCACTTGTATTTCCTTTCGGTCTTCCTCTGTTCCTAAGTTGACAGTTTCCAACAACTCTTCATGAGGCAAGATGGCCCTTTCTTCTTGCTGTAGAAGTCTGGCTAGTTCCCCTGGTACTTCACAACCTTCGTCATCTTCATACTCAGCCTGATTGACCATATCTTCAGAGTTATTGAAGGACATAGCAGAATAGTCACCCATAGAATCCAGAGTGGATGGGTACCTGCATTTGTGAGTGTGGGTGTGTGTAAGGGATAGCCATCCTTAAACAAACAAAAATGAAAAAGGAAAGAAAAATGAACACAACAGTTTATCAATGAAAAACGTCCAAAGAATCATTAAACATGGCATATGAATATGAAGATAATCAAAACCCTTACAAATGGACCTACATGCCCCGGGCAAGGCATGAGGTGAAAAAGTAGCGTGCAGATTGTTCAAAAGTAATTATTACAAACCAACAGGAAATGTTTGACAGATGATTACTGATTAATAAAAGTAATGGGGACAAAGTCTTTTGCCTCCCAGTTGCGTAGTCCTTCTCCGATGGTTGGGAAGATCCAATCTTCAATGTTGGCCTCTTCGTCTTCACCTTCCAAAGCATTGATTCCAAAAGGAGAGATCTTGATGGGTGCTCGTTCAACTTTTGAGCGGCGCATAGCTTTTTGCCTCGCAACAATGAATCCTAAACCAAACTTGTCTGTTTTATGAGGAATATCAGGCAACTGCCCCCATGTTGAGCTCTTCCCTTCCTTCATCGCAGCCTTCGCGTCTTTTAGAGATGCTATCCTGGCCATCTGCTTTGGTACCTCAGCTACCATTTTTGCTACTGCCACTTCAGGAAAGACTTCCTCGAAGTGCTAGAATGGTGTTTTAATGAATTCACCTTCCACCTCTACATACCGAAAGGAGTTCAAGTGTCTGACCATATATTCCTCTTCACCGTGCACGGTTATGATTTTTCCTTTGACAGGGTATTTCAGCATTTGATGTAGGGAGGAGGTGACTGCCCCAACATTGTGTATCCATGGCCTCCCTAGTAAGCAAGAGTATGACGGACGGATGTCCATCACATAGAAAGTTGAGGGGAACACTTCTGCGCCTACTTTAATGGGAATGTCAACCTCCCCATGCACCATTCTCTTCGACCCGTCAAATTCCCTTACAACGATATTACTTGGCCTTATCTCCAAACCTTCACAGTCCAATCGGTCGAGAGCCTTCTTAGGCAGCACGTTCAGAGAAGAACCAGTGTCGACCAAAACATGGGCCAGAGTAGTTCCTTGGCATTCTACTGACACATGTAATGCGTCGTTGTGCTTTCTTCCTTTTGGGGTCAGGTCGGCATCAGAGAAACCTAAGCCGTTGTCTGCGGTAAGACTGGCTGCACAGTCTTGGAATTGGTCGGCAGAGGTTTCCTGGGGTGTTGTACCCCAAATTTTGACCTAAGATACCATCTCCCATCTGCATCATTACATTGCAAGGGTTTTGACCTATTTTTATCAACTTTCAAAGCAGTTTTTAAATTCATAACTTTTTCAAGTCAAGAGCTGTTTATTTTTGAAACGCTAAATTTATTAATTGATCAATGCTAAATGATGTGTATTTAATTATTTGTTATTCTGAATTTAAATAATTGGAATTTATTTTCAGTTGTTATATAATTTAAAGAATTATAAATAATAAAGTAAATATTTGAGAAGAAGTTTATTAATTGATCAACAATGTTTATTTAATTATTTATTATTCTAAGTTTGAATAGTTGAAATTTTATTTTCAGTTATTATAATGTAGAAGAATTATAAATAATGAAGTAAATGATTGAAGAGAAGTTAATTGATCAATGATGTTTATTTAATTATTTATCATTCTAAATTTAAATAATTGGAATTGATTTTTAGTTATTATATAATTTAAAGAATTATAAATGATAAAATAAATAATTGGAAAGAAGAAAAGAATTAACTGGTAAAATAATAGAATTTTATTCATCTTTATTCTAATTATTACAATTATTGTTTAAATACTGTATTATGTACAAAGTATTTACAATGACAATTATATAAATTGTTTAAAGTAAAATAAAAACTATTTTAATTTTTCTAAGATTCTAAATCTTCATCTTCTATCCAATACTTCTTTAATGCTCATTTGATTTTACCTGCAAAGAATTAAAAGAAAAGTCAGAAATGAATATATAATTAAAAGCAGACGATTAATTTAGCGTTCATCACTAAAAGCAAACGACTGGAATCAGTTTTTACCCTCTTTGCAAATCACGGGATTTCTCCCGGTTCACAAAAAGGGATGAATTTTATTGATAAATATGAATGCACAAGTTAAAAATATGCACAAATTCACTTTTGTCAAAATTGCACATTTTAATTGTAAACTGCATAATTCAAAATCCACTGCATATTTCAAAAGTAAAACAGCATATGCAAGTCAAGTTACATTTTCAAAGCCAAAGTCCAACGTAAACTATCCAACATGTGGGAAGAAGTCAAAATACAAAGGCTCCATGCTGTACAATGCATATGACAAAGAGAAACATGTGCAGTTTTAAAACCAAATATGCAAGCAAAGTATTTTCTAATTCTCATCATTTTCCAGCTTTACTTTTTCAGAACAAGTACATAACATCATATTTTAATGTCAAATTGTACTAAGGAGAGAGAAGAGAGAAAGAGTGTGGGTTTACAGGTTTTGGCCTTAGGCAGAAAAGGGATAGAAAACCAAACAACAGTAACACAGTCAAGAAAAGAAAAGCATGAAAAAGGATACAAAACAAACTGAATGAAGCAGTAGAGTGCAGAGGTCAAAGGCAAAAAAATTGTAAAAATATTCAGAACCTGTAACATAAGCCTCAAGGCCAACCTATTATAACAATAACAAACCCTTAAAAAAAAGTAGAGAGTTCATAACCGGTTGGAAGCCTAAAAACCAAAACTGAGTCCAAATAGCTCAAACTGCAACATAAACCAAAACATACATACAACCTGCATTCAAGACAGCCAAAACCATGTCAAAGCCATGACCAAAACCATAACCATTTCAAAGCCTAACCAGTAAACTCATCAAAGGCCAAACCTGCTGAAACAAAAAAAAACAGGCCAAACCTGAAGCAAAACCAGCATAAACTCTGAAACCATAAACCACTGTCAATCCAACCAAAGCCTTACCCTTTTCAAAAAACGATAACCTGTAACATCAGCCCAAGGCCACAGAACTTGAAACCATGACCAAAAAGCCAAGTTAACCTGTCAAACTCCAAACCATAACCTGTTTTGGTTCAATGGCAAACATGAAGCAAACCCCTCACAAGAACTGTCAAACAAGTCCAAGCTGTGAACCTGTCCAAGCCATATCAAAAGGCCAACAAGCCTAAGCTATCAAAACCCTCATACCTGCCTAAACATCCAGGGCCAAAACTTGTACCAGCTATACACGCCCAAAGCCAAAAACCAGAATACCAAATAACACAACTTATCAAACCAATGTCCAAACCCATCAAGCCTCAGAGTTATCCCATCATAGGCCAATAAAAAAGGAAACTGAAGCACAGCAAAGAAGAAGAGAGGAAAAGTATTCGAAGGCAACAGTTAAGCAAAGCATCAAGCCCACAGAAAGAAGAAGGAAAAGAAGCGTGTATAAGCAAAGCAAGGCAAAGGCAGAAGAAGAAAAATATCACATAGGGTTTTCAACATCATCATCAAACCACAAATCAAAGAAGTAAGAAACGAAATACCAAGACTCCAAGCCACCGCGCTTCATTCCTCCGCCAGCAAGCCTCCGGAACGCCTCTCCCTCCTCCTTCGTAAAGGTAGCTATGCTTTTCTTCTTCCTTTCCACCATCTCAACAGAAACCCCATGTAAAAAATAAAGTCAGAATCAAAATGGATACAAAATCATAAACATGCAGAAAATCATAAAAAACCTAATGCACTAAAAGAGCGAGATCGTCACCTCTACACCGTATCACTGAGCGACACTTGGGGAAGAAGAGGCGTTGGTGGCATGGGCAAGAGAGTTCAGAAGCGGGCATGAGAGCAACGAAGAAGAATGCGTGAACGAAGAGCAGCGGCGCTGTAACCTTAAACCCTTTGCTAACCCTAACTCAACTAAAACAAAGATGTTTAACCCTTAAACAAGTTGTGAAAATTGGGCTCAACCCGTTTCCCTTAGCCAAAAAACCCAACGAATTCCATAAAACACCTCCCATTTCTGTTTGTTTTTGATTGGGCCCCTTGAAAGCTCTTTGGCCCATACGATTGCTTATCCAACCCCCCCCCCCCCCCCCCCCCCCCCCCCTTTTATTTCTTGGACACTTCTCTTTCTATTCTCTTTTAGCTTTCTTTAGAATTTTATTAATTTAGTTAATTGGAGTTAATCAAATAGAGGTGTCATTTAATTAAACAAATCTTAAATAATGTGACCAATTTTTATTAAGTTTAACTTTAGGATTAATTTAATAATTTTAGTATTCCTTTTTTAATTAGATTTAAGTTAATAACCTTTTAAAGTTTTAATTTAGTTTAAAATTATTTAATAATTCTTAAAATAATACTTTTTATTAATACAAAAAATACGTATAAAAAATAAAAACTTAAAAAACATTTTCTTTTCTTTAATTAATTCCCTCGCTTTAATTAATATTAAACAAAAATACAAAAATGTATGTTCACCATTTAGTCTGTTATTTAGTCATTGTTATGGTTGTATATCACTTAGCTACTTAAATTGTCTGTTTGATTATTCAGTATTTACATGGTTATTCTGTTTACTTCTTAATCCAAGGAAAAAATGATTAAATTTGTTGACTTCATGTCCTCAAGTCCAATCACGCGAATATCTTCATCTCATTAAAACTTAAGACAATTTTTCCTCAAATATTCAACCTTTTCAAAACTTATACCTTTTAAGTCAAAACTTCGACATTAGGTCGTCGTACCTTCAAAAACCCGTCCGTACCCCTTTTCGGCCAAAACAATTTATTTTTAATCAAACGAACATTTTAATAAACAGATATTTCAAAAGGTTCCTATAGAGTACTATAGATACATTGGGTGCTAATACCTTCCCATTGTATAACCAACCCCCGAACCATAGACCTCTTTTCAAAAACGCCTCGTATTTTTATTACTTTTAGAGAGTATTATTTTACATTGCATATTTTAGGGTTTTATTTCGCTCTTTCCCCTTTTCCCTTGGAAATAATAAAGCGCGGTGGCGACTCTTGCTTTTGTGAGACGAATTAATTAATAGTTCGATCTCCGATTTACCCCGCTACATTTTTTATCGCTACAGAATTGGCGACTCTGCTGGGGATAGATTAACCTCTTGCTGGTCCATCCCTAAGTGGGTTAAGCCTAGTTTGTTTTATCTGTTTTATTATTATTTGATTTGTTTGATTATGTGTTTAAATTGGGGTTGTTTGGGTTTTTGCAAAAAGGACGAATCCTATACCCGGATTAAGTTACACTTAAGAATAGGACGGGCGGCACAGTCATGTTAACTCTGAGGGAGTAATCCCGAAGGAGGAGGCATGAGATACCCCACTCAATGGAAGGCCCTTTTGAACTTAATATTTGTTTACCGAGTAATCGGGAAGACATTATTATTTTTGACCTGGGAGCCAGAGAAATTGAGGACCGTAGAACCCTAACCCATCTTGGCCTTTAGGTGTAGCGCGGAGACTATAACGGAGTAATTCAGAAGTAGTTGTTACGCGATGCTACGCTCGGATGAGTTTCTCATGAGAATATTTCTAATTATTGAGTAATCAAGACATTGGCAATATCTGAAAGAGGAATGTAGACTCTGGGAACTCTTAGAACCTTGTCTTACAGGTGTGATTGAACCGTTAGTACATACCTTGGGGTGGGCTTTACCCTTGACTCCATGCTGAAACGTTGAACCTTTGAACCCCATGTTTGTGAACTTGTGTGTAACTGTTGCATTATCATTCATTCATGCATTCATCAACATTTTTGTAAAAAACTTGTTTTTCAAGGAATTTAGGAATGATTTTGCAGACATCTCAGGTACTATTATTATGGAATTTGGAAGGAGAAACACTCGAAGTTTTAGTTTTAAGGAGCCCGAGATTGAAGAACTGAAGAGTTTAATTCCTAAGATCAAGAACCCGACAGATTTTCAGAAAAAGTATGGGTCCATTATACCTCTCATGAAGCGCAAGATGAAGGAAGGCATCCTTAATACGTTGGTCCAATTTTATGATCCTTTGTACCGATGTTTCACCTTTCCGGATTACCAGTTAATGCCCACCTTAGAAGAGTACTCCTACATACTGGGTTTGCCGATCACCGACTGTGTTCCTTTTTCTGGCTTAGAAGAGGAACCCAAATCTCACGAGATAGCAACCATCACCCACTTGAAGAAATCAGAGATAGAGGAGAACATGACTACAAAAGGGGGAATCCGAGGCTTGTCTGCGCAGTTTCTGTTGAGGAAAGCTCGTCATTTCACTGAGATAAAAGATGCTATTGCCTTTGAAGACGTCTTTGCTTTTCTCGCTTATGGTCTATTCTTGTTCCCTAACGTTGATAAGTTTGTGGACATCAACGCCATCAGAATTTTCTTGATTGGAAATCCGATCCCTACGCTGCTAGGAGATACCTACTACTCCGTCCATCTTCGAAACTCTTATCAAGGAGGAATGATTATTTGTTGTGCACCGTTGCTGTATCAGTGGTATGTTTCTCATCTACCTAGGTCTGATGTTTTCTGGGATCTCGAGAAGGAGCCGCGATGGGCGCCAAAAATTATGGCTCTCACTCATTTCGACATTGATTGGTATAATCGAGTTTACTATAACGTGAATATCATCGATAGCTGTGGAGCTTTTCCTAACGTGCCTCTTCTTGGTACGAAAGGTGGAATTAACTATAACCCTGTTCTCGCGCGCCGTCAGTTTGGATACCCGATGAGGGACAAGCCGAACAACATCCATGTGAGTGGTTTCTTTCTGCAAGAAGGACAAGATCACCAGGCAGCTAAGAGGGAGATCGAAGGAGCTTGGCGCCACATCCATAGGAAAGGGAGAGACATGTTAGGACATAGGGGTGCCGTTTCTTTGGAGCCTTACCTACAATGGGTCCGCGCTAGGGCTTGTGCTCTCAAGATGCCCTATAAACCTGAGAAACCTTTATTCCCTACCGTTGCATCGTCATCTGTTGATATCCCTATCGAGAATATGGGAGAATACCAAGGAAATCTGGCTAAGATGAAGTCCGAGAGAGATGCTTGGAAAGAAAAGTATAATATGTCTGAATATGAGAATCGGGTCCTGGCTCGACAACTAAAAGAAAAGGAGGATTTGCTATTTATTCAAGACGGCTGGTTCATTGATCATGATGAGAAACTTCGTCAAAAGGATGCTTTACTGAAGAAGTATGCTAGTTAAAGGAAGAGAAAGAAGGAAGGTTCGGTAAGCGTTGCTCTCGTTCCTAATCCACAAAAGAAAATCGTTGATCGACTGGTAGCTGAGAAGAAAGAGATGGAAGACTTTTATGAAGAGAAGATCAGGAAGCTCCAGTTACAGTTGGCATTTGGTCCTTCATCTGATGATTCTGAGTGATCTTTAGTTCTTAGTTTTATTTTACTGATGTCATTTTGTAAAACTCTGTAAAAGGGCTTCATGTTCCGAAGTTGTAATTTACTGCTTTTATTATGGGCTTCATGTTCTAAAGTTGTAATTTACTGCTTTATTATGGGCTTCATGTTCCAGAGTTGTAGTTTACTGCTTTTATTATTGGGTTGTTATCCCAAAGTGTAATTTATTGTTTTGTTGTTCCAAAGTTGTAAGTTGTAATTTACCGCTTTTGATTAATGAATTGAGTTTTTGTTGTTCCAAATTCCTTTACCATTGATGTGTGAAAAATTATCGAAGTTCCTTGAAAAAACTATTAAAATGAATCATCATTTGCATCACATATCATGCATCATCCAACATTCCACTTCACATGTTTTCTAGAGTCTTATCCTTGTTTCTTTTTCCACTCCGATAGATTGTCAAGCTGTCTCATCAATACGATACTCGAGCTAATCGTCAGAGGAAGATGGAAGATCTGGAACAGGAAAACCACGAGCTTCGTGAGGAGGTCGCTACCCTTCGTTTCGGTATGGAAAAGTTAACTGCGCTAGTGGAAAGTTTGATGGCTGCTCAGAATCAGCCATCAACTACAGCTGCTGAGATTCAGACTTCAACTACTGTGGTTTCCGAGATTGTCACCGTTCCAACATCTGTGACTCAAATCAACTCTCCGCTTCAGCATCAGATGCCAAAAGGCTTTCCGTGGGGAATGCCTTACAACTTTGTACCAGAGGGGTATCAGCCTGTCGTACAACCTTTGTTTCAACCTACTTTGTCTCTTTCTCAACCAGAGACAACTGACATGCCGCCGGTAATCCCGTCTGTAACACCTTTCCCGCAACCGGTGATGACAACTGTCGCTCCTGTGGTTCACTCCGTGCCATACTTGAATGAACCTACTTATCCTGCCGAGCCTGCTGAAAGTTTGGGTCTTTTTGATAGAATGGAAGAATTTCAAGACCAATTCCAAGAAATGCAGAGGGAGCTCAGAGCGTTAAAGGGGAATGATTTGTTTGGAAAGAACACGCATGACCTTTGTTTAGTTCCGAATGTCAAGATTCTAGCAAAGTTCAAAGTGCCAGACTTTGAAAGATATAAGGGTGATTCGTGTCCTCGGAGTCACTTGACTATGTACGTGAGAAAGATGTCTACATATTCTGATGATCATGACTTGTTGATTCACTATTTTCAAGACAGTTTGACGGGTGCCGCTCTAAAGTGGTATATGGGTTTAGACAGCATTCGGATCCGCAACTTTAACGATCTTAGCGAAGCTTTTGTCCATCAGTATAAGTACAACGTTGACATGGCACCGGACAGGGATCAACTCCGGGCGATGTCCTAGAGAGACAGAGAGTCTTTTAAGGAATACGCCCAGAGGTGGCGTGAAATTGCTGCTCAAATCTATCCTCCTCTTGAGGAAAAAGAAATGACGAAGATATTCTTGAAGACTTTAGGTTCCTTTTACTATGAAAGAATGATTGCCAGCGTACCCAGTGACTCACCAAAATGGTAAGCATGGGCATGCGGTTGGAGGAAGGGATTCGTGAAGGGCGTTTGGTTAAAGAAGGAAGTCTGTCTAGCAGTATCAAGAACTTTGGAAGTGTTTTCCCGAAAAGAAAAGAACAGGATGTCAGCGCAATCTTCCCAGGGAGACCGAGGAGAGGTTACTCACACGTTGCGGCAGTCACTCCGGCTGTCCGCCCAGCTTTGATGACCCCAACTCATCAAACCCCACCAACTCAACAACGGCCATTTCAGCAGCAGCCTCGACAACAGGCTTATCCATTCAACAACCAGAACCGTTCACCAAGAAAACCGCAATTCGATGCCATTCCTATGACTTATACTGAATTGTTCCCTGCTCTTATCATAAAGAACCTCATAACGACGAAACCTCCTCCTGTCGTACCAAATAGTACTTCTCCGTGGTACAAGGTGGATCAGTTTTGTGAATATCATCAAGGGTCGCCGGGGCACAACCTTGAAAATTGTTTTGCTCTAAAGGCGGACGTGCAGAGGTTGATTAAGAATGGTATCTTGTCTTTCAAGGATGTTAACCCAAATGTTAGAGATAATCCTTTGCCTCGACATGGGGCAGCATCAGTGAATATGGTGGAAGGTTGTCCGGGAAAGTTTCGAGTTTTTCAAGTTGAACACGTAAGAGAATCGTTGATCAGGTTACATCAGAGTTTAAGAAGACTTGCCTTTGTTAGGCATCTGCATGATTATGATGTTTGTGAATTTTGTTCAAGAGAGGTTGATTGCCCTATTGTGAAGGAGGATATTCAAAAGTTGTTAGACCAGAGGGTTATCACTATTACATATGATAGAGATCCGGAGGATGAAGTGAATGTTATAATACCACAATTCAATTTGCCTGAATCAGTAGAGATCGTTTACGACAGTCAGACTGCACCTGTTGCTCCTTTGATCATTTATCCACCTGGCCCTGTGCCTTACAACTTAGACCAAGCTATACCGTATAAGTATAATGCCACCATGATTGAGAATGGGGTAGAAGTCCCTATACCAACAAGGCCGTCTTTCGTTAACATCGCTGATGTGAGTAGAGTTACGAGAAGCGGACGTGTCTTTGCAGCAGTACCTTTGAAGAGACCAGAAGTTCAAGTCAGGAGACCCATACCGCCAGAAATTCCAGCGAGAAATGTTGAACCAAGGGTTGAGATAGGCCGATCCAATGAACCTATCCCACATCCTGAGGATGATGAGATTCTGAAGCTCATCAAGAGAAGTGAATATAAGATTGTGGACCAACTATTGCAAACTCCTTCCAAGATTTCTTTGCTTGCTTTACTGAGAGTTTCTGGTGCCCATAGAGAAGCTTTGATGAAGGTCTTGGACCAGGCATTCATGGATCATGATGTGACGGTTGACCAATTTGATGGAATTGTGGGAAATATTACTTCGTGTAACAATCTTGGTTTCAGTGATGAAGAACTCCCGGAGGAGGGAAGGAACCATAATATGGCTTTGCATATCTCAATAAGTTGTGGAAGCGATACTTTATCAAGTGTGTTGGTAGATACAGGTTCGTCGTTAAATGTAATGCCCAAAACTACATTATCTCGACTCTCATATCCAGGTGCTCCCATGAGACCTAGTGGGGTAATTGTCAAAGCGTTTGATGGTTCTAGGAAGACTGTCATTGGTGAAGTAGATCTTCCTATAGTAATTGGTCCTCATACTTTTCATATCACTTTTCAGGTAATGGATATTCGTGCCGCCTACAGTTGCCTATTGGGTCGTCCATGGATCCATGATGCAGGGGCAGTCACTTCCACGCTCCATCAAAGATTGAAGTTTGTAAGGCATGGAAAGCTGGTAATGATTGGTGGAGAGCAGGCTATGGTGGTAAGCCATTTGTCATCTTTCTCTTTTATTGATGCTGATGAGGATGTTGGAACCCAATTCCAAGCTCTATCTGTTGCTAATAATGAAGTGAAGAAGCAAGGGACATCTATTTCTTCTTTTGAGGATGCGCGACGAGTGGTTGAAAGTGGTTCGGCTGAAGGTTGGGGCCAGGTGTTGACTCTGCCCGAGAACAAGTCTGGAGAAGGTCTTGGTTTTCATCCCGTGTCTACAAGAGTCAAGCAGGAAGTAGTTACTCGTCCGATACAAGAATTTTTCCGAAGCGCAGGTTTTATCCATCCGACTCCTCCTGAAGTTGATGCTATAATAGGAGACAATTCTGAAGAGGATTTACCTGATTTTGTAACGCATGGAGTGGTTTTCCAGAACTGGATTGCTGTCGATGTTCCTGTTGTGATGCACATTTCTGAGTAATGTTTTGTTTTATTTTTTTGAAAAAAAAACTTTCGCTCTGCCCAAGGCAAAAAGTATTTGTGTCGGGCTATGTTGAAAATAAATCCTTTTGCTCTGCCCAAGGCAAAAGAGAAAATGTCTGGGCTCTTTGTTTCAAGTATTTCCCCTCATGAATAAAAATGTTATTTTGTCCACTGCTGTTTTATTTTTTCACTTCTTCTGGGAAATAGTAATGAAAATTAATTGGTAGTAATAGGAAAATATAATAATATTTTGTTTCATTTGTACAACATTCATATTAATCGATTTCTAAAATAAAGCATAATCATATGTGCAGATTAATCCATGACTTAACCATTGAAAACAATGATCCTATGCCCTCTCCCAACTTTGAATTCCCTGTGTTCAGAGCCGAAGAAGAGGATAGTGAAGAGATTCCTGATGAAATTTCCCGTTTACTTGAGCATGATGAAAAGATTATTCAACCATTTGAAGAACCTATAGAGTTGATCAATTTGGGTGATGAAGAAGATAAGAAGGAAGTCAAGGTCGGAGCATTGCTTATCCCAGAGGTCAAAGAGAAAATGTTGGAGCTTCTCAAAGAGTATGTTGATGTGTTTGCTTGGTCCTACCAAGATATGCCAGGTTTGGACAACAATATTGTGGAGCATCGTTTACCGTTGAAACCTGAATGTCCGCCGATTAAGCAGAAGTTGAGAAGGACTCGTCCCGATATGGCTGACAAGATCAAAGAAGAAGTTCAAAAACAAATTAATGCAGGTTTCCTTGTTACATAGGTCTATCCTCAATGGTTAGCCAATATAGTGCCTGTTGCTAAGAAAGATGGCAAAGTTCGAATGTGTGTAGACTATAGAGATCTGAATAGAGCTAGCCCAAAGGATGACTTCCCATTACCGCACATTGACGTATTGGTCGACAATACCGCAAAGTTCAAAGTCTTTTCTTTCATGGATGGTTTCTCTGGTTACAATCAAATCAAGATGGCACCAGAAGATATGGAGAAGACAACTTTCATTACACCTTGGGGAACATTTTTGTTATCGGGTTATGCCGTTTGGTCTGAGGAATGCTGGTGCAACATACCAAAGAGCCATGACTGCTTTGTTCCATGACATGATGCATAAAGAGATAGAAGTGTATGTAGATGACATGATTGCCAAATCACAAACTGAAGAAGATCACTTGGAACATTTATTGAAGTTATTCCAGCGTTTGAGAAAGTATAAACTCCGTCTGAATCCCAACAAGTGCACTTTTGGTGTTCGTTCTGGAAGACTTCTGGGTTTCATTGTCAGTCAGAAAGGTATTGAGGTAGATCCTGATAAAGTCAAAGCTATTCGGGAAATGCCCGCACCCAAGACGGAAAAACAAGTAAGAGGATTCCTTGGGAGACTGAACTATATTTCTAGATTTATATCCCATATGACTTCTACCTGTGGGCCGATTTTCAAGCTTCTCCGAAAGAACCAAGGATATGTGTGGACAGAAGATTGTCAGAGAGCTTTTGATAGCATCAAAGAATATTTACTTGAACCTCCCATTTTGATTCCTCCGGTGGAAGGAAGACATTTGATTATGCACCTGACTATATTGGAAGATTCCATGGGATGTGTGCTTGGTCAACAAGATGAGACTGGAAGAAAGGAACATGCTGTATATTATCTGAGTAAGAAATTCACAGACTGTGAGTCTCGATACTCATTGCTTGAGAAAACCTGTTGTGCTTTAGCTTGGGCTGCTCGCCGTTTGCGCCAGTATATGATTAACCACACCACTTGGTTGATCTCCAAAATGGATCCGATCAGGTATATCTTTGAGAAGCCCGCCTTATCTGGAAGAATAGCTCGTTGGCAGATGTTGTTATCCAAATATGACATTGAGTATCACACTCAGAAAGCAATCAAAGTGAGTATTTTAGCCGACCATTTGGATCACCAACCAATTGACGATTATCAATCCATCAAGTTTGATTTCCCAGATGAAGAAGTTATGTACTTAAAAGCTAAAGATTGTGAAGAGCCGTTACCTGAAGAAGGACCTGATCCCAAATCCCATTGGGGTTTGATTTTTGACGGAGCTGTAAATTCTTATGGAAATGGAATTGGGGCAATCATCGTCACTCCCCGAGGTACTCATATCCCGTTCACGGCGAGATAGAAGTTTGACTGCACGAACAACATGGCTGAATATGAGGCATGTATTTTGGGTCTCGAAGAAGCAGTGGATCTAAGGATTAAGATTCTTGATATTTACGGAGATTCGGCATTGGTAATTAATCAAATCAAAGGAGAATGGGAGACTCGTCATCCTGGTTTGATCCCTTACATAGATTACGCTAGAAGATTGTTAACTTTCTTCAACAAAGTGGAATTACATCATATCCCTAGAGATGAAAACCAAATGGCTGATGCTTTAGCTACTTTGTCTTCAATGTTCCAAGTGAATGGTTGGAACGATGTGCCTACAATCCGGGTTATGCGCCTCGACAGACCTGCTCATGTGTTCTTAGTAGAAGAGGTCACCGACGATAAACTGTGGTTCTATGACATTAAACGTGTTCTTCAAACTCAAGAGTACCCGCCTGGAGCATCCAATAAAGATAGGAAGACATTGAGAATATTAGCAAGCAGTTTCTTCTTCAATGAAGAAGTATTGTATAAGAGGAATTACGACATGGTCTTGCTCAGATGTGTAGACAGACATGAAGCAGACATGCTGATGCAAGAGGTGCATGAAGGATCCTTTGGCACTCATGCCAACGGACATGCGATGGCTAAAAAGATGTTGAGAGCTGGTTACTATTGGATGACAATGGAATCTGATTGCTGCAAATATGTGAAGAAATGTCATAAATGCCAGATTTATGCGGACAAGATACATGTGCCACCGACCCTCCTCAATGTTATCTCTTCACCTTGGCCTTTCTCTATGTGGGGCATTGATATGATTGGAATGATTGAACCCAAGGCTTCAAATGGTCATCGTTTCATCCTAGTAGCGATTGATTATTTTACTAAATGGGTGGAAGCAGCATCTTATGCTAATGTAACCAGACAGGTGGTAGTCAGATTTATCAAGAATCAGATCATTTGTCGATACGGCATCCCGAGCAAGATCATCACTGATAATGGTTCGAATTTGAATAACAAGATGATGAGAGAGCTTTGTGAAGAGTTCAAGATCGAACATCATAATTCTTCTCCTTACAGACCGAAGATGAATGGGGCTGTTGAGGCTGCTAACAAGAACATCAAAAAGATTGTCCAAAAGATGGTGGTAACTTATAAAGATTGGCATGAAATGCTTCCGTTTGCTCTGCATGGATACCGTACTTCAGTTCGAACTTCAACAGGTGCAACCCCTTTTTCCCTAGTTTACGGTATGGAAGCAGTACTCCCCGTGGAGGTTGAGATTCCGTCTCTGAGAGTGTTGATGGAAGCTAAACTTTCCGAGGATGAATGGTGTCAAAGTAGATATGATCAGTTGAATTTAATTGAAGAAAAGAGATTGACAGCTTTGTGTCACGGTCAATTGTATCAGCAGAGGATGAAGAAGGCTTTTGATAAGAAGGTTCGACCACGCGAGTTCAGAGAAGGTGACCTTGTGCTCAAGAAGATATTATCTTTCCAACCTGATTCTAGGGGCAAGTGGGCTCCGAATTATGAAGGACCGTATGTCGTTAAGAAAGTTTTCTCTGGAGGTGCCTTGATTCTCACCAATATGGACGGTGAAGAGCTCCCGCGCTCCATGAACGCCGATGCAGTCAAGAAGTATTTCGCTTAGGTTTGAGTTGACAGTTTGCTAAGTTGAAAACCCAAAAGGGCGGCTTAGGAAAGCTTTTGGTCAGACCAGTCTTGGCATTTGAACACATTTCGGAATTCGAAGTTGTTAGGGAGAATAGTGATCATTGTTTTTGTGTAACCCTTTTTTCTTTCATGTACTATTTCCCAAACTTTTGTAAACCGTTGGAGTCGCGTTATTAGCGAACTACCATCTTATTAATGAAATTTGAGCATTTACCTTTTGTGGGCAAAATTTTAATTTTTACGGAAATATTTGAAACAAAGTTATTTAAAGTATTCTTATTTTAAAAATGTGTCGTGAATAATGAAAGGAATATTAACAGTTGTTCCGAGGATGGTCAAGCCATGAAATGCAAAACAGTACAATAATCTATCCTTGCATGATGAACATGTTTCGTTTCAAAATCGTCATGAGGTGTTGGTTGTGTAACTTGCGTTTCTCGCAGTACTAAGCTTGGTGACTCCCCAGCATTTCCAGTTAAGCTTTGTTTCAGTTATCTTTATTTGAGCAGATTTCTGAGGTGTGGTACGTTTTGTATCATGCCAGTGGTCTATTGGTATTAGAAGATTGGATTTGAATACTTTTCTCCTCAGAAGACTTAAGCTTTGTAGCGTGATACGCTCTAATGTTGCTTTGTGGTTCCAGTTCCAGTTATTTTCCGTCTTTTTAAGACTGGCCGAGTATCTATTATTTCGTGACATCTTATCGTTTTCAAGATATTCCATCTGTTCGTTTTGTCAGCATAACATTCATTTACTCATTTACACTTATATCACGCATGCATATTCACATTTGTCGTTGATTTTGGGTTGTATACTTTGTTTATTAAGACAATGTACATGTTCTTTCCAAGTAGAAGGTTAGCTTAGGCAGAAAATGTGATTCCTTTCTAAATTCCCCAACTGAGCTAATCCTCGTGGATGTTTTTTTGATTTAGCCTTCCTTGTCCATTTCTGGATAGGATGAATCCCCCAATCAAGTTACTTTCTCATTGGGTGGAGTCTTGTTTGACTGTTTTCTCTCTGGTTTATTCCTGGAGGAAGTTGTTGTCTCTTGCATAGGCTATCTCATGATTTTCCCCAGTGAAGTCGCGACCTAGACGAATGATGCATTTATTTTGCACGTTTAGGTATGTGATCTCCTCGGGAAGGATGATTCATGGTTCTCTTTGACGAAGATTTTATTCTCTGCCAGTATCATCGCATTTTCCATTTGAGTTATTCTTCAGAAAACGACAAGCGGTGGTCTCTTCATGAGCAACTTGTGCATTATTATTATTTTTGGAAAACGGAAAGCGACGATCTCTTCATGAGCAACTTGTACGTTATCATCGTTGGAAAACGACAAGCGGCGGTCTCTTCATGAGCAACTTGTACGTTATTATTTTTGGAAAACGGCAAGCGGCGGTCTCTTCATGAGCAACTTGTACGTTATTATTATTTGGGAAACGACAAGCCTCGGTCTCTTCACGAGCAACTTGTACGTTATTATTATTTTGGAAAACGGCAAGCGGCAGTCTCTTCATGAGCAACTTGTTACGTTATTATTTTTCTGGAATACAGCAAGCGGCAGCTTCTTTATTTGAGCAGCTTGTATGTCATAGTATTTTTGGAAGACAACAAGTGGCAGCTTCTTTATTTGAGCAGCTTGTATGTCATAGTTTTTTTTGGAAGACAGCAAGTGGTAGCTTCTTTATTTGAGCAGCTTGTATGTTATAGTATTTTGGAAGACAACAAGTGGCGGCTTCTTTATTTTGGCAGCTTGTATGTTATTGACATCCCTGGACGACAGCAAGTGGCAGCTTCTTTATTTGAGCAGCTTGTATGTCATAGTATTTTTGGAAGACAGCAAGTGGCAGCTTCTTTATTTGAGGCAACTTGCGTATCTACAATCTTATTATTATTTCAGCATTAATGAGTATATCTCCGGAAATCTCGCAGAGAAGTTTGTTATGAATCTTTACCTTCAGAAGTCGGTAATCCGTCGCCAGCAAATTTGATACTCTCTGTCTATCTTTGACCTTGAGTTGTGAGCTCACCGATTTTTTTTTTGGGTCAATAATCTGTTTTTGTGGCCTATGCAAGATACCTTCTTTTTTAGGGTCAGAGTCCGTATTCGCTCAAAGTTTTATTCGCCGTCAAGAGTCTATTACTTGAAGTCGATGGTTTATTTCCCCAGTATTGTATAATCCTTGTCCCTGTGTTTTGTGGGTGTTTGATGTCTCCCGCATTATCTTGTTTTCATATAATATCTTTCTCTGCAAATTCAATCACTACATTCATATCAAACATAATGGCGGTATCTTAGGGCAAAAATTTGCGTATTATGTATTTAAGTACCTTCAATCTCGTCGAGATGAAGATTTTAATCTTCATATCTCCGGATAGAAGAAACTTAAATAGGGGCAGCTGTTGTACCCCAAATTTTGACCTAAGATACCATCTCCCATCTGCATCATTACATTGCAAGGGTTTTGACCTATTTTTATCAACTTTCAAAGCAGTTTTTAAATTCATAACTTTTTCAAGTCAAGAGCTGTTTATTTTTGAAACGCTAAATTTATTAATTGATCAATGCTAAATGATGTTTATTTAATTATTTGTTATTCTGAATTTAAATAATTGGAATTTATTTTCAGTTATTATATAATTTAAAGAATTATAAATAATAAAGTAAATATTTGAGAAGAAGTTTATTAATTGATCAACAATGTTTATTTAATTATTTATTATTCTAAGTTTGAATAGTTGAAATTTTATTTTCAGTTATTATAATGTAGAAGAATTATAAATAATGAAGTAAATGATTGAAGAGAAGTTAATTGATCAATGATGTTTATTTAATTATTTATCATTCTAAATTTAAATAATTGGAATTGATTTTCAGTTATTATATAATTTAAAGAATTATAAATGATAAAATAAATAATTGGAAAGAAGAAAAGAATTAACTGGTAAAATAATAGAATTTTATTCATCTTTATTCTAATTATTACAATTGTTGTTTAAATACTGTATTATGTACAAAGTATTTACAATGACAATTATATAAAATGTTTAAAGTAAAATAAAAACTATTTTAATTTTTCTAAGATTCTAAATCTTCATCTTCTATCTAATACTTCTTTAATGCTCATTTGATTTTACCTGCAAAGAATTAAAAGAAAAGTCAGAAATGAATATATAATTAAAAGCAGACGATTAATTTAGCGTTCATCACTAAAAGTAAACAGTTGGAATCAGTTTTTACCCTCTTTGTAAATCACAGGATTTCTCCCGGTTCACAAAAAGGGATGAATTTTATTGATAAATATGAATGCACAAGTTAAAAATATGCACAAATTCACTTTTGTCAAAATTGCACATTTTAATTGTAAACTGCATAATTCAAAATCCACTGCATATTTCAAAAGCAAAACAGCATATGCAAGTCAAGTTACATTTTCAAAGCCAAAGTCCAACGTAAACTATCCAACATGTGGGAAGAAGTCAAAATACAAAGGCTCCATGCTGTACAATGCAGATGACAAAGAGAAACATGTGCAGTTTTAAAACCAAATATGCAAGCAAAGTATTTTCTAATTCTCATCATTTTCCAGCTTTACTTTTTCAGAACAAGTACATAACATCATATTTTACTGTCAAATTGTACTAAGGAGAGAGAAGAGAGAAAGAGTGTGGGTTTGCAGGTTTTGGCCTTAGGCAGAAAAGGGATAGAAAATCAAACAGCAGTAACACAGTCAAGAAAAGAAAAGCATGAAAAAGGATACAAAACAAACTGAATGAAGCAGTAGAGTGCAGAGGTCAAAGGCAAAAAAATATTAAAAATATTCAGAACCTGTAACATAAGCCTCAAGGCCAACCTATTATAACAACAACAAACCCTTCAAAAAAAAAGTAGAGAGTTCATAACCGGTTGGAAGCCTAAAAACCAAAACTGAGTCCAAATAGCTCAAACTGCAACATAAACCAAAACATACATACAACCTGCATTCAAGACAGCCAAAACCATGTCAAAGCCATGACCAAAACCATAACCATTTCAAAGCCTAACCAGTAAACTCATCAAAGGCCAAACCCGCTGAAACAAAAAAAAAACAGGCCAAACCTGAAGCAAAACCAGCATAAACTGTGAAACCATAAACCACTGTCAATCCAACCAAAGCCTTACCCCTTTCAAAAAACGATAACCTGTAACATCAGCCCAAGGCCACAGAACTTGAAACCATGACCAAAAAGCCAAGTTAACCTGTCAAACTCCAAACCATAACCTGTTTTGGTTCAATGGCAAACATGAAGCAAACCCCTCACAAGAACTGTCAAACAAGTCCAAGCTGTGAACCTTTCCAAGCCATATCAAAAGGCCAACAAGCCTAAGCTATCAAAACCCTCATACCTTCCTAAACATCCAGGGCCAAAACTTGTACCAGCTATACACGCCCAAAGCCAAAAACCAGAATACCAAATAACACAACTTATCAAACCAATGTCCAAACCCATCAAGCCTCAGAGTTATCCCATCATAGGCCAATAAAAAAGGCAACTGAAGCACAGCAAAGAAGAAGAGAGGAAAAGTATTCGAAGGCAACAGTTAAGCAAAGCATCAAGCCCACAGAAAGAAGAAGGAAAAGAAGCGTGTATAAGCAAAGCAAGGCAAAGGCAGAAGAAGAAAAATATCACATAGGGTTTTCAACATCATCATCAAACCACAAATCAAAGAAGTAAGAAACGAAATACCAAGACTCCAAGCCACCACGCTTCATTCCTCCACCAGCAAGCCTCCGGAACGCCTCTCCCTCCTCCTTCATAAAGGTAGCTATGCTTTTCTTCTTCCTTTCCACCATCTCAACAGAAACCCCATGTAAAAAATAAAGTCAGAATCAAAATGGATACAAAATCATAAACATGCAGAAAATCATAAAAAACCTAATGCACTAAAAGAGCGAGATCATCACCTCTACACCGTATCACCGAGCGACACTTGGGGAAGAAGAGGCGTTGGTGGCATGGGCAAGAGAGTTCAGAAGCGGGCATGAGAGCAACGAAGAAGAGCAACGAAGAAGAATGCATGAACGAAGAGCAGCGGCGCTGTAACCTTAACCCCTTTGCTAACCCTAACTCAACTAAAACAAAGATGTTTAACCCTTAAACAAGTTGTGAAAATTGGGCTCAACCCGTTTTCCTTAGCCAAAAAACCCAACGAATTCCATAAAACACCCCCCATTTCTGTTTGTTTTTGATTGGGCCCCTTGAAAGCTCTTTGGCCCATACGATTGCTTATCCACCCCCCCCCCCCTTTTATTTCTTGGACACTTCTCTTTCTATTCTCTTTTAGCTTTCTTTAGAATTTTATTAATTTAGTTAATTGGAGTTAATCAAATAGAGGTGTCATTTAATTAAACAAATCTTAAATAATGTGACCAATTTTTATTAAGTTTAACTTTAGGATTAATTTAATAATTTTAGTATTCCTTTTTTAATTAGATTTAAGTTAATAACCTTTTAAAGTTTTAATTTAGTTTAAAATTATTTAATAATTCTTAAAATAATACTTTTTATTAATACAAAAAATACGTATAAAAAATAAAAACTTAAAAAACATTTTATTTTCTTTAATTAATTCCCTCGCTTTAATTAATATTAAACAAAAATACAAAAATGTATGTTCACCATTTAGTCTGTTATTTAGTCATTGTTATGGTTGTATATCACTTAGCTACTTAAATTGTCTGTTTGATTATTCAGTATTTACATGGTTATTCTGTTTACTTCTTAATCCAAGGAAAAAATGATTAAATTTGTTGACTTCATGTCCTCAAGTCCAATCACGCGAATATCTTCATCTCATTAAAACTTAAGACAATTTTTCCTCAAATATTCAACCTTTTCAAAACTTATACCTTTTAAGTCAAAACTTCGACATTAGGTCGTCGTACCTTCAAAAACTCGTCCGTACCCCTTTTCGGCCAAAACAATTTATTTTTAATCAAACGAACATTTTAATAAACAGATATTTCAAAAGGTTCCTATAGAGTACTATAGATACATTGGGTGCTAATACCTTCCCATTGTATAACCAACCCCCGAACCATAGACCTCTTTTCAAAAACGCCTTGTATTTTAATTACTTTTAGAGAGTATTATTTTACATTGCATATTTTAGGGTTTTATTTCGCTCTTTCCCCTTTTCCCTTAGAAATAATAAAGCACGGTGGCGACTCTTGCTTTTGTGAGACGAATTAATTAATAGTTCGATCTCCGATTTACCCCGCTACATTTTTTATCGCTACATGGGGCACATGGGCTGTCTTCAGAAATTTTATCAATGCTTTGGCGTGCGCCTCTGAACAAAGTAGTAATGCTAACATGGAGATCTTTGAGGGGGTTTGCCCCAGTTGCTCTACCACGTCATAATCACTCTTTTTAATTATTTTCAGAATCTCCTCCATCTCTTTATTAGAGGTTTCGGGGATGACCAAAGGTTGAGCCCTCGTCCTGACGAGCTCATCTTGGATCCCCTTCCCCTTATCAGCAGAAGTAGGAGGGACAACAACAGGAATAACAGCTTCTTCAATCAACGGAGTTCTTGCGGAAAGTTTTATCGGTGCAGGAGTAACTTTGGCAGCAGCTGAGGGTCCAAAGATTGCCTTTGGGGGGGCAATCTCTGGAGAAAATATTCTCCCACTTCAGGTGATCTTGCTTGTACCGGCAATGTTTCCATTACTGGCATCTTCTTTATCAGAGCTTCCCTCGGTTATCTCAACTTGTTTAACACCATGGTAGTAGATTTCTCTACCGTAATTCCATGGTACTGACTTGTCAGAACTGTAGGGGACAGGCCCAGGCGTAGTTATTTTCAAGGGAACAGTCTTTGTAGAGGATGTAATCTTAACAGGCTTTTTGATGGCCTTGGAAAGATTGGTGGAAATGGTGATTATTGAAACATCTTTGATAGGGGTTGGAATAGCAGGAATCTTTTCAAACAGAATTTGTTGACTGTCCATCAGGCCTTGGATGCCTTTCTTCAGCAATGGACAGGCGATTGGTAGAGAGGAACAACAATAGCAGTTTTCTTTGCATCCTGGGAAAATCCCAGCCTTTAACAGATTTAACTTGATCGTTAACAGCGGAGTTATCAGGTCATCAACATCAGAAACATACAGATCTTTTTCAATAGCATGGACATTTCGACCATGCTTCGGCATTGGAGCAGATATTATGTTTGGTTTCTCTGGAGCATCGAACTCAACCTCTTTTGCATCTATCAAGTCTTGAATTTTATTCTTTAGCGCCCAACAATTGTTGGTCTCGTGTCTGGCGCTATCAGAATGGTAGGCGCATTTGGCATTGGCATGATAGTATGGAGATGTGGTGTTAGGGTTTTTCGGTGCCTCCTTTAAACCAGTCAGATTCAACTTCAACAAATGTGGAAGAACTTGCGCAGGTGTCAAATTGATGTGGGTGAACCGCGGTTGTGGCCGCTCTACCCGTTGCTGATTTGGTCTGGACTGATTGCCATGAGGCTGATCATTTGATGAATTTTGGATCATCACGGCCCCCACAGTTGGCCGGCGCTCAGTTCTTCCCACTCCTCTCTGAGAGTACACAACAGCCGTTTCCTTCTTCGCCGGAAATGATTTCTTGACAGTTGTAGATGCAGAGGCATCCTTTTGAATCTTCCCATTCTTTATATCGGCTTCCACCCGTTCGCCAGTCAGAATTAACTCAGTAAACCCTGTGGAAGAGCTACCGATCAAATGGTTGAAGAACGGGCCAGATAAGGTTCCTAGGAACATATCAACTAGTTCTCTATCAGAAAGAGGTGGCTGCACTCTTCTGGCTAAGTCACGCCATTTTTGGGCGTATTCCTTAAATCCCTCACCTGAGGCCATCCCCATACTCTAGCTGAGTACGGGTTGGTGCCAAGTCAGAGTTATATTGATATTGGCGATAAAAGGCAGCGGCCAAATCCTCCCAACTACGTATCTCTGACCTCTCGAGCTTGTAGAACCAGTCTAGCTGTGTACCAGACAGGCTATCTTGAAAGAAGTGTACCCAAAGATTTCTGTCGGATGTGTGAGGTTGAATTCTTCGGACGTACGACCTTAGGTGCATCTTCGGGCACGACAGCCCATCATGCTTTGCAAAAATTGGCACCTTAAACTTTGGAGGGATCACAATTCCAGCAATTAATCCCAAATCCTCGAAATCTAACCCGGGAACCCTTTGCAGCTCCATAGCTGCCAGCCTATCCTCTAGGTTTTTGTACTTGTCGTCCGCGGGCGGGTATTGTTGCTCTGAGTAGTCCTCATCTTCTTCAGCCTCTTCCTCTTCAGCTTCTGATTCAGAAGGTACCGCAACCCCTTTTCCTTTACTGGTTTCCTCTTCAGATGCGGAGGGAAATTCAAGAACTCTTCTGGCTTCACCCTCAAACCTTCTTCCCAGGGTAGCTACCCCCACTCTTTTATTCTTCTTTTTCACTTTCTCTTGCTCTTTGTTCCCAAGCAGTGCTTTTATATCCTCCTGACCCTTTTCCAAGGCCATTAGGAGTTGTTGAAACTGTGAGTTTTGAGCCTGTAGATCTTTGACCGTCTGTTCGAGATCCATCTGGATGAAATAAACAACAGAAAGATAAGGAAACCTGGTGTGGAGACCTGCTTATGCACATGATGAATGATATGTTTATTTATGCAATGCATTCAAGGATTTAGAAATTCAAAATTATTGTAGACAAAAAGAACACACGTCATATTCATAAGAAGAAATTTTGTCAGTACATAAATGCCCCATGGGCCAAATTTTACAAAAAACTTCTCAAGGTAAAAAGACGTCGCGCACCCTCTTTGGTGCGATGTAGGTGTTGAGGGTCTCCTCCTCATGGAGTCGGCGGGTAAGCTCCAAAACCTTCTTCTCGCTGGCATAGAAGCTGGCTTCAATAGTGTTCCACTCCTCCTTGAGTTGGATCCAACTCTTCTGCATCTCCTCCCATGATGTTGGCATGTCAGGATATAGGATGGTGTAGGGAACCTCTCCTTCCTTAACGGGCTCTTTAATCACAGGGAGAACATGAGGGTAAGGCATCATTAGACTCTGGGCTCGGGTTCATACCCACTTGAGATAAGGCTCAAGAGGGATGGAGTTCTTGTGCCCCAGTGTTCTGCTATCTACCTTGTTAGGTATCCTCCAAGCTCTGATGAATCTTTGTCGAAGTCCTTGCGCATCGTTGTCGAAGTCAAAAACCAGGTCAGGAATCAGCATGTCATGAGGGCCATCCCTCCGTGCATACCCAAATTGTCTCAAAGCTAGGCAAGGGTTGTAGGTAATGCCTCCTCTAATGCCAAGTAATGGAACATTAGGAAACTCACCACAACGATCGATGATGATGACATTTTCTCTGGACCGAGAACACCAATGTACATCCGAGTGTGTGAGGGTCATCAATCGTTGTGACCACCTTAAGCCTTGGTCATTCTTCAAAACAGACTGTGGAAGGTGCGAAATAAACCACCTTGCAAGGAGGGGAGTACAACACATGAGAACACCCCTCTTTCTCATCGTTCGTATGTAAAATGAGTGGAGGATATCCCCAAGCAATGTTGGTATGGGATTCCTGGATAAGAAGATCTTGACGGCGTTGACACCTATAAGCTGGTCAGGATTTGGAAACAAGACCAACCCATAAATAAGGAGTGCCACAATCTCTTCAAAGGCTTGTAGATCCAATGAATTCCAACACTCTTGTGCCTTCTCAAACAAGAATTTTTCCAAGAAGCCTTTGACACCACTTCTAGTTTCCCAATGCCCCTTGATGTCAGATGGTTGCAAGTGTAGTGCTTGAGCAACATTTTCAGGCTTTGGTTCTTTTTCCGTACCGTTGTAGGGTAGTTGATTAAGAATAGGAATTCTCAGGAGTTGAGAAAATTCCTCCAAAGTGGGCACCAATTGGTAGTCGGGGAATGTGAAACAGTGGTGAAGGGGGTCAAAGAACTGGAACAACACTTTCACCATGTCCTCTTCAATGCTGGTGTTGACTAGGCTGAGCAGTCTACCATGTCTTTCACTGAAGGGAGAGCTTTCCAGAATTCTGGATGTGAGCTCCTTGAGTTGAGGAGGGATCCTCACAAGGTTGACTTGGATAGTTTTCCTGCGAAGAATTTCCATGACCTACAAAACAAGAACAAAGATGAAGATCCAAACCCTTGAAATGGTTAGTGTATGCATATGATGCTTTATGATGTTCATGATGTATGCACAAACACATGTACAAGCAATTCACACAAAACCCTAGTTTCAGGCTTGCATGAGGTTTCATAGGTAAGTACCCTCTTGAGTATAGTTGGCTTAAAAACCTGTCCTATAAATAGTAACCGGGTTCTAAGGATCTCAATATCATTGGATTGTTTTCCATGTTCATTGTTTTGGTTTAGCCACTTAACTAGCGACCAAAATATTCCAAGAAAACAACCCTCAATGAGTGTAGTATCGAGTATCTACCAACTTCGGACTGCACCAAAGCCGGTCATCTCACTACCCCTAATAAAAGGCCAAGATGGTCAAGTAAGGTTCTAGGTCATTAGTGCTTAGTGACATCACTCAGCGGCCCCGTACTCTCCTTGATTGAACTCAAGGGTTACCGGTACTCACAAATATGTCGCACTAATATAGCTATTGCTTCGACCGTGTCGGTATACCCCGCACAGTTTCCACAACGTATTGCTATCTATGAATGTTTCCCCAAATTCGGGTGTAGGATTTCAAGCCCAAACAAGAGAACCAAGATGTAAAGCAATCAAAGCAAACAATTAGTCATGCAAAAGGGTGATCTAAGCCCTAAGGTTACTCCACTTTTAAACATTTCCCCAACAGAGTCGCCAGTTCTATGATACGGTGGGAGAACTAACTTGAGTTTTTGCGTTTGTATTCGCAAATGTTTTGGTTGAGCAAGAGTCGCCACCGACTTTTTATTTTATCCTAAGGAAAGGTTTAAAAAGCACAGGAAAAACCTTTGAGATGTTTTCTTGGGTTCGTGGAGTAGATTATAGAAAGGGAAGGTATTAGCACCCTTTCTATCCATGGTTATCCATGGGCTCTTAGTTACTTGCTTAGATCACTTGCTTTGCATTTTCAATTGTTTGAAATGGTGCTTTGTGTGTGTGTTTGAAAGATGTTTTGAAAAGAGGCCATCGTTGTGGCAACCTTTGTAATGATTCTTGTTTGAATGTATACAAAGGTGTTTGTCTTTTTGAAAGGTTTTCAATATTTTGAAAGTTGTTTTGAAATTGTGTTGTGGAGTGTGTTTTGAAAAATAACAAGGATGTTTTGCAAGATTTTTGATCAAGTAACTAAGAGTTGTCTACCCTATTTTACTCAAAGATCTTTCTTATGTTTTTAACCCTTTTAACAGTATTGTTCCACCATTGTATTTGGTGGATAATCTTGTGTTAGGATGTTAACGGGACGGGCGCGGGTCATCGTATAGACCATGATAGCAATGTTGCAAAGTATCTTAGTATTTCTTTTGAGGGACTAAGATCATTTTTGTAAGGCAACTTTGGATAGCGTCATCGAGGGACTATGATCTTTTGATTTTGTTTGTTTTACCAAGATACTTTGCATGCGTAACATGGCCCATTTTTGAAGGCAACAAGTGGATGTAACCCTAGGGGTGTTAGTGTGCAAGTGTGTTTTATTGCATACAAGAGTTTATCTTTGAATTAGGATTTTCTATTTCATTGATTTTATCTTGCCATACACACCCTAATTACTAGCAATAAAAAGCAGAAATATAAAATCCTACGCTATTACAACAATTAGGGGGTGGGGATACACATTTGTACATGGGGTGGTTCAACGAGAAAAATAGACAAGAAAAGAAAATAACAAAAACAAGATAGAGAGAAAGAGAGAGGGAGCCAGCGCGCTGCTGAGAGGTCATCAGAAGTTCTGACTCAGGCCCGCTGCCAGATGATCAACCTTTTGGTTAAACTGTATGAGTCAGAACTTCTGACTCTGGCACCTGTAAAACAGAAACCTGTTAGTGGGAAGATCAGAAGTTCTGACCCCCCTGCACTTCAAGACAAAAGTTTGTTAGTGGGGAAATCAGAAGTTCTGATCCTGTTGGAAATACAATAATTCTTAGAAGTTCTGATATTATTGACAGCAAAACAGGCTTCAGATGTGCTAACGTCAAAGTCAGCACTTGGCTTCTCCCTCTGCTAGTCAGAACATCTGCAATTTTGTTATTTTTCCCCAAAACAGAAAACATATTTGGAACAGCTTCAGCAACTGTCAAAGTATATCAGAGGACAGAACCAACAAGGTCACAGGCAGGTTCTAGGCTGACTCAAAACGTTCTGAGGTAAACATTCTGAGGTAAACGTTCTGAGGTAAACGTTCTGAGGTATGAAAATCCTCAGAACACAAACAGCAACAATATGATATTTACATTATGTTCATTTGAGCATGCAAAGATGATGATGCTTAGCAGCGTGATGAAGGTCAGCAGGTGCTTACCTGGCTGTTAGAAAAGTTTGTGGATGAGAGCTAGCTTTTGGCTCTAATGGTGTTCTGGACAGGTTCTTTGTTGAAAGGGGTGAATGAAGGTGTATGTGTATGTATGGTCAGAGGTTGAAAGGGTGTTCTTTAGTCACAAAGAAAACTGGGTATGGATGAAGTTTGAAGGTAAGAAATTTAAAGTTATGAAACACAGGAGATTTTGGCAGAGTTTCACAGCACTTTCTTGCTAGAGATTTCTGTTTCTCTTCTAGCAATTTTTCTGTTTTTTGGACGCGCTTTTTCAGTGGACAATGGTTCTCTATTTATAGGAAAATCTCTTGTGGATTTCTTGAACATTAAAGGCGCCAACAGAGGTTGAATTGTTCTTTGAAAGAAATTCCTGGGAAGTTGTGATAACAGATAGCCTTTCAACCTAGGCTGGAACAACAGGCATGGATTGGGGAGAAATGACCTCTTAGGTGGACGGTGGCGCGTAGACCCATGCCTGAACTTGCATAAAGGCGTTTACCAAGCCACACGTGAAGGGACTACTTGGATGAATGTTCAGGAGTGGTTGGGAGCATTAATGAGCATTAAATAATGATGAGACTTATCAACACCAATATTCTGGTAATAGAAACAAAACTTTGAACCAGCAGTTCTGTTTTACCAAAAACAACGTAAACCATGCTCTGGTCTTGGCCTCCTGTTGTCTTAGCAAATTCTGGGGATTCTCCTGACCTTCTGACACGTTCCTTGGATTTTCTTCTAGAAATATTGGACTTGGAGATTCTGTATCAGTGTAACATCCACTCTTCTGACCTTTTCATCTTCTGATTTCAGCCTGTTCTGAAGGAGCCTTCAGACTTCCTTGCTTCTTTTGCATTCCTTTAGCAAACTCTGGCTGAACTTGCGTAACTGCTGAGAGAGTCATGTTCTGTCGGAGGCTTACGTGTTGAACCACGTCTGCAACTTCTGACTGAGTTGATGTAGCTGCTGAAGAGCCAGCTTCTGACTGCGTTGAGCTAAACTTGCAACTTCTGACCGTTTCTATCTGGAGTTTGGTCCAGAAGTTCTGAGGCGCTAATTTCTTCTTAAACACCCATTTTTTAGAGAAAAATTCCAAATGTTCAGAATTTAATTTTTCTCAAGATAAAAGAGTTGCCTTTAGAGCTTGTGTGATCATTTGCTCTTGTAAATGGTTTGCTTGGGCAAAAAATGACAATTCAGGACTTGGATTTGTTTCAGAGGGACTCTGAGAATCCAAGATGATTTCCTGAAGAAAGAGAGGGCAAATTTTGAGGTACAACAATAAGCCCTCACAAACAAAGCCAAGGTGCCTTGGGCAAGGCCTCGGGCGTAAGGTTTCAAACTGTCTGTTACAAATCTCAAAACAAAAGTCAATTACTGTGTAATAAAAGAAACGGGCACGAAGTCCTTCGCCGTCCAGTTGTTCAATCCACCGTTGGTAGTTGGGTAGATCCAGCTGTCGATATCTGACTCTTCTTCATCATCTTCAATTGCATTCACTCCCTAATCATGCTTGGGCATGGGTGCAATTATGACGTTGGGTTTCTCCGGAGTGTCAAACTCAATCTCTTTGGCTTCGATCAAATCTTGCACCTTATTCTTCAAGGCCCAACAGTTATTTGTATCATGACCTGGGCTATCGGAGTGGTAGGCGCAGCGGGCGTTCGGGTTATACAGCGGAGATGTGGTGCTGGGATTCTTCGGGGCTTCCCTCAGAGTTACCAGGTTGGTCTTCAACAATTATGGTAGAATTTGAGACAAGGTCATATTAAGCCGAGTGTATTGTCTCTGCGGTCTCTCCATTCTTTGATGATTGTTGCGTTATGGGGAAATAGTGGGTCTTGATATTACTACCGCATTTACTGCTTGACGGTGTTCAGGTCTGCTTTGGCTCCTCGAGCTGTAAACTGCACTAGCTTATTACTTACCAGTGTAAGACTTCTTTTCTGCACTTGATGAAGTAGCTTTCTGTATTTTACCACTTTGGATACCAGCTTCTACTCTCTCCCCAGTCAAAATCAATTCAGTAAACCCAGATGACGAACTGCCGATCAGATGATTGAAAAATGGACCAGACAACGTCCCAAGAAACATATCAACCAACTCCCTATCAGATAGAGGGGGTTGGACTCTTCCAGCCAGATCTCTCCACTTCTGAGCATAGTCCTTAAAACCTTCACTTGCACCCATAGACATACTGTGATCGGTGGAAGTAGAACTGACTGTTTTAAAGCTGGTTCGCAAAATGTCGCGGTAAGCAAGAGTCGCCACCGTCTTTTATTTTCTCCAACAAGGAAAGGACAAAAGCACAGCAAAATTCCTTTTCGAGATGTTTCTCGGTTCGGGAGGTAGATTATAGAAAGAGAAGGTGTTAGCACCCTTTCTATCCGTGGTTATCCACGGGCTCTTAGGTACTTGCTCATTATGTTTTCAAAAGAGTTTGCTTTTCTTGTGTATGTGGATTTTGAAAAAGTTTAGTTTGAAAAACTTCTAGGTAACTCTTGTATCAGTCCTCAAGAGTGTATGAAGTATTTGTTTGAAAACTTTTTGAAAGGGTAGGTGCGAAAAGTTGTTTTTGTTTTTTTGAAAGAGCAAGTACCCAGGAGAAATCTACCTACTCTAAGGAATTAAGCTGTGTAAGAGTCCTTTAGACAGTACTATCCCACTATTGAGAAGTAGGTAGCACCATCGTTGGAGTTATTCGGGTCAATTCGATTATTAGGGACATGTGTGGTCACCAAAGCAATAGTAGGACGCCTTAGCGGTAACCCTAATGTCCTAGATCCTTTTTTATCCGAGGCAACCGTTTCGAGGCAACTGGATCTTTAGACAGGAGGGCGACCTCTAAAACACCATATACTTGATGACCACCTCGAGGCAACCAAATGAGGCGTACCCTAGGAGTGGCATGTGCACGTGTGTCAGGTTTCAGTTTAAGATTATCTTTGCATGCATCATTGTGAGCTACGGATTGATTTTATTTTTCAAGCAAGTCTTGCATGCATATTTAACAGTTAATAATTTGCGAGAAATAAATTGCGGAAAATTGAATCTACGCTATTACAAGGCGTCGGGTATTTACATCGCCAAAAACATAACCCTTTGGAAATAAATTGCGAGAAAATAAATAAAGCGATAAAAGTCCTAGTTATCTATTACATTCTTTGAGCAGATACAAAAATATGATCAAAATAATATAATGCGCGTAAAAGAATTGAATCGGGACGTCCTTAGGGTTTTGACCCTTTTTGAGAGAAGAAAGTGAACTTTGTCCTTTTTTGCAATTAATGAAATATTAAACCTAACCTAATTTACTAATTAATTATTTAATTACAAGAAAAAAATATTTTTGTGTTTTTTATGTTTTAATGAAAATAAAAGAAAAGGTCAAAAGTTAGTAAAAAAAAAACTAAGTCTAACTTATTTTACTTATTATGAAAAATAGTCAAAATTAACCTAACTAAATTAAATTAATTTGGTTAGTATTTATTTACAAAATAATAATTGAAATTAATAATTAATAATAATAAAAAAATATTTACATTTTAATGGTCTAAATTTATTATGAAAATTAATTAATTTGTGAGTTAAATAATAATAATGATAATTAAATAATAAGAATAAAAATTAAAATGTAAAAGAAAAAGGAATAGAGAAACCAGGGGTGCTGGGCCAACATTGGGGGTGTGCTTGGCAATCTGAGGCCCATTAATCAGCAAGCCTTTTTGACTTTTGTAATTGGATGCACGTGCATTGACCAGGAGTATTATGGTCACTCATCTTTTGGCCACTGGATTGATGCTTGAAGACACTTGGCGTCTGGATGAGTAAGGTGTATGATGAACAATGCTCAGTAGCCTGCATGCAAGTATGTGAAGAAAAATAACATAATGCGTTTTGGGTGGACCTGGGGATCGAACCCAGGTCCCAATGGTTAACGTCCACCTCACTAGCCACTCAGCCACTTGCCTGCATTTGTTAATAAGATAAGCACTAAATATAATATATCAAAACAATCACATGTGCTGGAAACAAACCAAATCGCGCTCGTATATTTGAATTAACCAATAGCCTGCCACCAGCTCACCGTCTTCTTCATTTACCTGAAAAAAGATAAAGAGATAGCGGGGGTTTTTAACCCCCACAAAATAGGATGACAAATAATAGCGATTAGGTCTGTATGCAATATAAATTGTTCTCGAGGGTAGGGTTAAACTCGTTTGGACGCAGCGATCTCAACCATAGGCATTATGAAGCTTAATTTTTCTCATACTAAAAAGCCCCAATTTGGAAGCTTGGAAAACCTAGAATTCGTCAATGGTGATTTCTGTGTCAGGGCGTTTTAATGCAATTAAAATATACCAAAAGCTTCCTGTGGATTCAAGCAACACAAAACAACCAACAAATCATGTTAAATGCGCACGGAATATGAGTTTCGATTATCAAATTAGTAAGCAAACCGTGAATCTGTTGGAGGCGATTTCTTAAGCTTTAGCGTGTGATTTTGATCCCTACACGTTCCTGGGGACCTCAGCAATGTATTAGAATCAAGAAAATGCTTTGAATCACGTTGGAATGTGGAATTCAGTTTTGAGTTTTCTTTGATTTTTTTGGAATTGTTTATGGCTTTTTGCAGCATCTTTTCACGTCCACATGAATAGGGTTAGGTTGTGTACATATAATGGACTGAATTAGGTTACAATCTTTGACCAAAAATCCATTGCATTATGGTTTCAATATTTGATTGGAAATCAAATCATTTTCAATCTTTTTGATTGAAAAATCTTGCCAAATTGAGAGATCCTTGTCCCCTTGATGTGTACACGAAATCTCCAGCATAGGTTGACCACTTTTGCTTCACAAAAAGATTTAGAAATCATATCTTGGTATTTTCCTACAATTAAATTAATTAAATGAATTAAAAATCAATTAAAAATCCAATTAATTAATAAAAATAAGAAAATAATTCAATTTAATCTCAATGGGTCGTGCATAAGCCTTGGATAAAGTTTCAAGAAGAAATTTGAGGCCCATTAGCAAAAATAAGGTATTTTGAGCAAAGTTGACTTTTGCAAATTCACAAAAATTTCCCAACTTCTCCAATGCATATCTTGCTCAATTTTGATCCTATGAACATGTTCTTGGACATTTTGGAAAGGTATTGAAGTCCTCTAACCAATGCCTTTGGTCCCATGTCATTTGGATTTACCAATCTCAAGTTATGGTCTTTGACTTAAAGAGCCTTTTTGTTGACTTTTGAAATTGACCTATAATGTAGAAATTAATAACCTTTTGTGAGAGCATTTCTTGGACTTGGAATGTGAATATGAGTTGTAGGAAATGTCATCCCCTTCAAGATGAGCATTGGATGGGATTTTTCTGATGAGCCATGAAAAAGTTATGCCTTGGTCAATATATAGTTGACTTTTCTACTGTCCAAAAATAGTAACTTTTGGCATCTTGATGATTTTTGAGCCATTCTTGTGGAATCATGATCATGACTTGATCAATGATGATTGTGGCCTCAAAATAAGATGTTGACCAAAAAATTTGACTTTTGACTATAAAATGACCATTTTGCCCTTGTAGTTGACTGTAGGTCAAATGGAGCTTTTGACTGTGCAATTTGACACTGTGAGTCTTGAAACTTGATATGTAGATGCTTGGCAATGTGTATAGGACTATGGGACTTGATTGAGCCATAAAAAACCTCAAATTCCTTGTAAGAAACAAAACCCTAATTTTGACTGGCTTAGGAGGCATTTGGACTGTGCAACCCTTGAGTGGTCTTGACCCATTTGAAGATGATTCTTGACAAATCATAAAGAATATGGGAGGGAAAATTTTGGGGTACAACAGTTGCCCCTGTTCAATCTTCTAAGACCTGAGGATGTAGATTGGCTTGCGTGCCTTTCATGATCCGAAGGTGTAAGATGATTGAACACTAGAGTGCCCAGAAATTTGCACTCGCATAGTGGAGTACCAGCAATGTGATGTCAGGAATGGGCTTATAGATGCCATTTGGAAAGATGGTGGATAGGAGGATGGGCTTATAGATGCCATCTGGAGGTGTGACAGAACCTTGTCGAGAATGGGCTTATAGATGCCATTTGGAAGTGTAATGGATAGTTGTGGAGATGGGCTTAAAGATGCCATCCAGGGGTGTCGATCGCGTAAGAGATTCCTTAGCGAGAACTTGCGTACCTGAGAAAGAAAGATAATTTCCTGGCCTGTTACAGGGGTTGATCTTCAAACTCTTCATGCAGATATGCCCTGGCTAGATACAGGTATCAAATCTGCAATCAATCGCTCACAGATATGCCCTGGCTAGATACAGGTATCGAATCTGGAACTTCAAAATGTTGGTAGAGATAGCTTTCCTGGATGGATACAGGTGTAGATCCCTGACCTGAGAATGAAAGATATTTTCCTGGCCTGTTACAGGGGTTGATCTTTAAACTCTTTATGCACATATGTCCTGGCTAGATACAGGTATCGAATCCACAATCAATCGCTCACAGACATGCCCTGGCTAGATACAGGTATCGAATCTGGAACTTCAAACTTTTCAGGCAGATATGCCCTGGCTAGATACAGGTATCGAATCCACGATCAATCGCTCACAGACATGCCCTGGCTAGATACAGGTATCGAATCTGGAACTTCAAACTTTTCATGCAGATATGCCCTGGCTAGATACAGGTATCGAATCCACAATCAATCGCTCACAGACATGCCCTGGCTAGATACAGGTATCGAATCTGGAACTTCAAACTTTTCATGCAGATATGCCCTGGCTAGATACAGGTATCGAATCCATAATCAATCGCTCACAGACATGCCCTGGCTAGATACAGGTATCGAATCTGGAACTTGTCGTCTACAGATATGCCCTGGCTGGATACAGGTATCGAATCTCTAAACTCTTCATGCAGATATGCCCTGGCTAGATACAGGTATCGAATCCATAATCAATTACTCACAGACATGCCCTGGCTAGATACGGGTATCGAATCTGGAACTTGTCGTCTACAGATATGCCCTGGCTGGATACAGGTATCGAATCTCTAAACTCTTCATGCAGATATGCCCTGGCTAGATACAGGTATCGAATCCACAATCAATCGCTCACAGACATGCCCTGGCTAGATACAAGTATCGAATCTGGAACTTGTCGTCTACAGATATGCCCTAGCTGGATACAGGTATCGAATCTCTAAACTCTTCATGCAGATATGCCCTGGCTAGATACAGGTATCGAATCCATAATCAATCGCTCACAGATATGCTTTGGCTAGATACAGGTATCGAATCTGGAACTTCAAACTCTTTATGCAGATATGCCCTAGCTAGATACAGGTATCGAATCTACAATCAATCGCTCACAGATATTCCCTGGCTAGATACAGGTATCGAATCTGGAACTTGTCGTCTACAGATATGCCCTGGCTGGATACAGGTATCGAATCTCTAAACTCTTCATACAGATATGCCCTGGCTGGATACAGGTATCGAATCCACAATCAATCGCTCACAGATATGCCCTGGCTAGATACAAGTATCGAATCTGGAACTTCAAAAGTTGATGGTAATATCTTTTGATTTGACTTTTTCCTGAAAAGGCAAAACATTAGTTGTATGCAATGTCATGATGTATGAGATGCATGATGTCATGATGTTCTCAAAATAAATGAGATTGTGTGTTATGATGCGTATATGCATGTGCCATGATGTATGATAATGTGATGTTTATGATTGTATTTTCGTCTAGGAAAATAAATCCTTGACGAATGCCGAGAGCTTGTTGAATCCTGGGCTGATGTTTGAAGAGGAGAGTTCTTCGTTTCCGCTGGGGATGATGGTTGCAAGAATAAACCGGCAGGAGAAGATGACTCCGTTGGGGAATAAACTTGTTGGAGAGATTACTCTGCGGGGATTTACTCTGTGGGAAGAGATACTTCACTGAGATTTTGATGATAACTCCGCTGGGGATTCCTATTGATTTTGTTGAGGCGTTTGATGAACTCCGCTGGGGATAGGAAGAACTTCACCGAGGACGATCTTTCCGTTGTAATTTGCTGAGGATAACCCAGTTATTGGCTCTGGTGGGGGATAACCTCTGAACATGGTCGGGGAAAGATACGTTGATACTCTGCAGGGGACAAGCTTCCAGAATCTACTGGGGATAAGCTTCCAGAATCTACTGGGGAGGATGATTCAACTCTCCTGGGGAAACTTTCAGACTGTACTAGGGAATGGCTCAACTGGATGTCTGTATTCCGCCGGGGAATTATCTTATATTGAGACTGCCGGGGATGCTTGCTTAGAAATATCTATATACTTCGCTGGGGAATATTGAGATCTTCTGGGGGTACCCAACTTCCTTAAGACTGACAGTAGACTAACTCTGCTTGGGGAGAGTATCGCTGACTTGCTAGAGATGTTGTGCCTTTTAGGGCTAATGGGAGACCAACTCTGTTCGGGGGGAGAGTACTGCTAAATCCTGTCTTACTCTGCGGGGAGTGGAGGTATCTTGGTTACGTTCTTCAGCCAAACCTACCTTGGTACCTTGGTGGACAGAGCAACCAGATCGCTTAGACAATTCTTATTGCCCCAGCTTCTGCGGGAAAAGGTACCTGTGGAGGCCTTGATAACTGCCGATTGATAAATCTTCTTCTGGTAGGCAAGTGACGAGATTCCGGGACATAGTCATACGCTGTTGATCCCTAACTTTTGCCTGGACCGCCCTTTCGGGTTTTCAGTCCACCGGGATACCCATTTTTGCCCAAGCCGCCTTTTCAGGTTTTCGACTTACCGGGTGTACAGATTTTTCATTTTCATCCCTTATTTTTTCCCGAGCCCTTTTGGTTCGCCGAGAAGCCCTTACTTTTTCCTAGGTGTGCCAACCTAGCGGGTCTTTGATTATGCGTAGTATTTTTCCGACTATGTCCGTGCTCTCAGGATGTAGTGTTTCCATGCTACCAGAAGATCTTCGTGCAAGGTTCGTTGCAGGAATCCATGCCCAATGCCCCAAGTGACTCAGATGGAGATTTGCCCCTGGTTCTTTGGCATTTTGAGAGATTCTCTGAATCTTGACTTAACTGCCCCAAATGATGGACAATGATCACGTCTGCCCCTTGATTGGAAGTGCTTTTGTTCACTGGATATTCTTCGTGCGAATTTCTCTGCTGTTGAACAAATAGTCATATGCAAACAATATTATTTTAAGAATGCAAAGCGTATGTCTGTCTTGAAGTTTTTTGAAAATGCAGTTTGTAATAAAACAAGTAATGTCAAATCAAGATTTTGCAGCGAGCCTTAAGAAGTCAGGATACCTTTGGTAACAGTATGCTTTCGAACTAACCCATGCTTCAGCTAGGACTTTTAAGGGTTATAACGTGGTCTGGTTCACGGTTTAAGAAACAAAGGATAAAGGCTCAAATTTTATTTGTACCCACCCGTTCTTCGTGATGTTCTTCGATCCTAAACTCAGCTAATCGTGCATTTAGATCCTGTTTGAGTCTTTGCTCTGATATTTCGGTGATGGTTCGGACCTTGATAGTTTATTTGAACATGAAGTCAATTCTTTTTTGCTGAGGGTTTGTAGGACCTCTTCCTTTTTGATTTTGTTATCCCTGTTTTTTTCCTGAACGGTTTCCTTTGTGATTACAGTCAGCGGGATGCCCCAGTTTTTTGTAAGTCTCCTTCATAGGTTTTGACTTGTTGGGCTTTTATTTCTGAGAGATAATGACTGCCTGTCCTTACGATTATTCGGAACCATCACTGTCTTTTGTTTTGTAAGGACTTCTTTGGTGCCATTCATTGGGCACCTAGATCAGCTAAGAAAACTACCCTGCCCCAGGTTATGATTGAGGGTTTTAATTTTTGAAAAGAAAAACTCCGACTTCTTTGGCTCAAAGGGGTTGACGAGGGATTATCTTCCTTATGACTCCACTATTTAGGATTTGAAACAATGTTTGTACCTCATCAGCGGGGTCTGTTCAAAAGCATACTGTAAAGATCGTGGTATCGTTTTCGTCATCCTCCCTCAAAAGGTTTAGCATTTTTTTTCGAGAGTTAATCATCACAAATATGAAAGCAATTTGAATATAGTGGATACGAATGGATTAATTCAAAACAGACATATGCGATGCATTAATGAAAGTAATAAAGTTTGCTATGACAAAATGTTTGAACAATCAAAGAAAAATACAACTTGAACATTCGAATGAACAAAAGTTTTCTCGTCTCAAGACTTGTCACTTCAAATGGTGAACCTTGGAGGGATGGTAGAAGAACTCCACCTGACCATCTTGTGTGAATTCCAAAGCTCCTTCGTCAATCAGGTCTTGAATTTTGTTCTTCAGAGACCAACAGTCGTCGGTGTCATGTCCAGGACTGTCAGAATGGTGGGCACATCTCACACTCGGGTTATACCTGGAAGAGGAAGTGCTGGGATTCTTAGGAGGGTCCCTTAGCATTACCAGATTCAATCTCAACAGGTGTTGTAAAGCTTGAGACGGTGATACGTTGAGCTTGGTGAATTGCCTCCTAGGCTTGTCTGGCTTGCTCTGATCAACCCATTGTTCTTGGCGAGGTCGTTGTTGGACCTGTGAAGTAGTAGAAGCTTGGAGAGGTCTATTCATTGAACCAAACCTTTGACTTCTTGGAGGCTGATTATCGGTTTGGTCCCCAGCCCTGACTACTTGCTTCATACTGTCTTGCTGAAGCTGGTTGATCACAGTTCTCAACTCTTCCTGCTCCCGAGCTAAGCCTTGGATAAGGGCCATCTGCCCCAGCATCTGAGTCCTCATTGCATCTACCTCAGCTTGCAGATGTTTCAGCCGTTCATCCTTACTGTCTTCTAGATTGTTCTTGACCAAATTCCCCATGAGGGGCGTTCTCAACTCTTCCTGCCCCTTGGATAGGCTTAGGAAGATTTACTTGAACTGAGTCTCTTGAGTACGGAGATCCTGGTTGTCTGGTTGGAAAGCCATTGCTGAAATAAACAGCGAAGAAGGTAAGTGACCTGTAACAAGGGTACCTGTTATGCAATGATATGTATGATATGCATGCAATGTTTTCAAGGATCTCGCGGGGTAAACATGAAAATTGTTAAAATTTGAATTTGGGTAGCTTGATTGAAGGAACTTCATGTTGTTGAGAGTCCTTCTTCAAGAGTCAAAGCTCACCATATCGAGTGGGTCATAGCCCCTGACTCAAGTTATCGTGCTTCGATCTCCGAACAACCTTGGCTAGAGGAAAATAAATCCCCTTTGCCCCTTGCTAGACAATTGGTTCATTATGACCTGCACCACAAACCCTTGAGATCCTTGAAATGGATTAGTCTTTATGCAGGATGTCATGCAATGGTATGATGGTATGATGTTATGTACGTGGATGCAAAGGTGTGAGGTGTAAGTAAGCCCTGTAATAAGTCCAGATTAAGGACAAAACCTGCAAGGAACTCATGCGTCAGATAGCAAGAATATGCAAGTAGTCAAGTTTGAAGGCACACAAGTCACACAAGACAGCCCTTAGAGTTTAGGCCAGCATGAGGTCTAGGTACTACCCTCTTGAAGTTGGTGGGCTCAAAACCTGTCCTATCAAAAGTAACCGGGTTCTAAGGAGCTCAAGATCATTGGGTTGTTTTCTATGTTCATTATTTTGATTTAGCCACTGAACTGGCAATCAAAATATTCCAAGAAAACAACCCTCAATGAGTGTAGTATCGAGTATCTACCAACTTCGGACTGTACCAAAGTCGGTCATCTCACTACCCCTAAAGAGGCCAGGATGGTCAAGTAATATTCTAGGTCAGTTGATGCTTCACGACACCACGCGGCGGCCCTGTACTCTCCTTGACTTGACTCAAGGGTTACCGGTACTCACCAAAGTGCCACATCAACGTAGCAACTGCTTCAACCGTGTCGGTATACCCCGCACAGTTCCCTCACAGTTTGTTGCTACTTCTAAAAGGTATCCCCCAGATCCGGGTTAGGATCTATAAAACTCCAAGACAAGCCCACAATATTAAAGCAAACAAATCAAGCAAATGAAAACATAAGAGTGGTCTAATCCTAAGGTAAAACTCACTTATAAGATTATTCCCCAACAGAGTCGCCAGTTCTGTGATCGGTGGAAGTAGAACTGACTGTTTTAAAGCTGGTTCGCGAAATGTCGCGGTAAGCAAGAGTCGCCACCGTCTTCTATTTTCTCCAACAAGGAAAGGACAAAAGCACAACAAAATTCCTTTTCGAGATGTTTCTCGGTTCGGGAGGTAGATTATAGAAAGGGAAGGTGTTAGCACCCTTTCTATCCGTGGTTATCCACGGGCTCTTAGGTACTTGCTCATTATGTTTTCAAAAGAGTTTGCTTTTCTTGTGTATGTGGATTTTGAAAAAGTTTAGTTTGAAAAACTTCTAGGTAACTCTTGTATCAGTCCTCAAGAGTGTATGAAGTATTTGTTTGAAAACTTTTTGAAAGTGTAGGTGCGAAAAGTTGTTTTTATTTTTTTGAAAGAGCAAGTACCCAGGAGAAAGCTACCTACTCTAAGGAATTAAGCTGTGTAAGAGTCCTTTAGACAGTACTATCCCACTATTGAGAAGTAGGTAGCACCGTCGTTGGAGTTATTCGGGTCAATTCGATTATTAGGGACATGTGTGGTCACCAAAGCAATAGTAGGACGCCTTAGCGGTAACCCTAATGTCCTAGATCCTTTTTTATCCGAGGCAACCGTTTCGAGGCAACTGGATCTTTAGACAGGAGGGCGACCTCTAAAACACCCTATACTTGATGACCACCTCGAGGAAACCAAATGAGGCGTACCCTAGGAGTGGCATGTGCACGTGTGTCAGGTTTCAGTTTAAGATTATCTTTGCATGCATCATTGTGAGCTACAGATTGATTTTATTTTTCAAGCAAGTCTTGCATGCATATTTAACAGTTAATAATTTGCGAGAAATAAATTGCGGAAAATTGAATCTATGTTATTACAAGGCGTCGGGTATTTACATCGCCAAAAACATAACCCTTTGGAAATAAATTGCGAGAAAATAAATAAAGCGATAAAAGTCCTAGTTATCTATTACATTCTCTGAGCAGATACATAAATATGATCAAAATAATATAATGCGCGTAAAAGAATCGAATCAGGACGTCCTTAGGGTTTTGACCCTTTTTGAGAGAAGAAAGTGAATTTTGTCCTTTTTTGCAATTAATGAAATATTAAACCTAACCTAATTTACTAATTAATTATTTAATTACAAGAAAAAAATATTTTTGTGTTTTTTATGTTTTAATGAAAATAAAAGAAAAGGTCAAAAGTTAGTAAAAAAAAACTAAGTCTAACTTATTTTACTTATTATGAAAAATAGTCAAAATTAACCTAACTAAATTAAATCAATTTGGTTAGTATTTATTTACAAAATAATAATTGAAATTAATAATTAATAATAATAAAAAAATATTTACATTTTAATGGTCTAAATTTATTATGAAAATTAATTAATTTGTGAGTTAAATAATAATAATGATAATTAAATAATAAGAATAAAAATTAAAATGTAAAAGAAAAAGGAATAGAGAAACCAGGGGTGCTGGGCCAGCATTGGGGGTGTGCTTGGCAATCTGAGGCCCATTAATAAGCAAGCCTTTTTGACTTTTGTAATTGGATGCACGTGCATTGACCAGGAGTATGATGGTCACTCATCTTTTGGCCACTGGATTGATGCTTGAAGACACTTGGCGTCTGGATGAGTAAGGTGTATGATGAACAACGCTCAGTAGCCTGCATGCAAGTATGTGAAGAAAAATAACATAATGCGTTTTGGGTGGACTTGGGGATCGAACCCAGGTCCCAATGGTTAACGTCCACCTCACTAGCCACTCAGCCACTTGCATGCGTTTGTTAATAAGATAAGCACTAAATATAATATATCAAAACAATCACATGTGCTGGAAACAAACCAAATCGTGCGCGTATATTTGAATTAACCAATAGCCTGCCACCAGCTCACCGTCTTCTTCATTTACCTGAAAAAAGATAAAGAGATAGCGGGGGTTTTTAACCCCCACAAAATAGGATGACAAATAATAGCGATTAGGTCTGTATGCAATATAAATTGTTCGCGAGGGTAGGGTTAAACTCGTTTGGACGCAACGATCTCAACCATAGGCATTATGAAGCTTAATTTTTCTCATACTGAAAAGCCCCAATTTGGAAGCTTGGAAAACCTAGAATTCGTCAATGGTGATTTCAGTGTCAGGGCGTTTTAATGCAATTAAAATATACCAAAAGCTTCCTGTGGATTCAAGCAACACAAAACAACCAACAAATCATGTTAAATGCGCATGGAATATGAGTTTCGATTATCAAAATAGTAAGAAAACCATGAATCAGTTGGAGGCGATTTCTTAAGCTTTAGCGTGTGATTTTGATCCCTACACGTTCCTGGGGACCTCAGCAATGTATTAGAATCAAGAAAATGCTTTGAATCACGTTGGAATGTGGAATTCAGTTTTGAGTTTTCTTTGATTTTTTTGGAATTGGTTATGGATTTTTGCAGCATCTTTTCACGTCCACATGAATAGGGTTAGGTTGTGTACATATAATGGACTGAATTAGGTTACAATCTTTGACCAAAAATCCATTGCATTATGGTTTCAATATTTGATTGGAAATCAAATAATTTTCAATCTTTTTGATTGAAAAATCTTTCCAAATTGAGAGATCTTTGTCCCCTTGATGTGTACACGAAATCTCCAGCATATGTTGACCACTTTTGCTTCACAAAAAGATTTAGAAATCATATCTTGGTATTTTCGTACAATTAAATTAATTAAATGAATTAAAAATAAATTAAAAATCCAATTAATTAATAAAAATAAGAAAATAATTCAATTTAATCTCAATGGGTCGTGCATAAGCCTTGGATAAAGTTTCAAGAAGAAATTTGAGGCCCATTAGCAAAAATAAGGTATTTTGAGCAAAGTTGACTTTTGCAAATTCACAAAAATTTCCCAACTTCTCCAATGCATATCTTGCTCAATTTTGATCCTATGAACATGTTCTTGGACATTTTGGAAAGGTATTGAAGTCCTCTAACCAATGCCTTTGGTCCCATGTCATTTGGCTTTACCAATCTCAAGTTATGGTCTTTGACTTAAAGTGCCTTTTTGTTGACTTTTAAAATTGACCTATAATGTAGAAATTGATAACTTTTTGTGAGAGCATTTCTTGGACTTGGAATGTGAAGATGAGTTGTTGGAAATTTCATCCCCTTCAATATGACCATTGGATGGGATTTTTCTGATGAACCATGAAAAAGTTATGCCTTGGTCAATATACAGTTGACTTTTCTACTGTCCAAAAATAGTAACTTTTGGCATCTTGATGATTTTTGAGCCATGCTTGTGGAATCATGATCAAGACTTGATCAAGTGATGATTGTGGCATAAAAATAAGATGTTGACCAAAAAATTTGACTTTTGACTGTAAAATGACCTTTTTGCCCTTGTAGTTGACTGTAGGTCAAATGGAGCTTTTGACTGTGCAATTTGACACTGTGAGTCTTGAAACTTGATATGTAGATGCTTGGCAATGTGTATAGGCCTATGGGACTTGATTGAGCCATAAAAAACCTCAAATTCCCTGTAAGAAACAAAACCCCAATTTTGACTGGCTTAGGAGGCATTTGGACTGTGCAACCCTTGAGTGGTCTTGACCCATTTGAAGATGATTCTTGACAAATCATAAAGAATATGGGAGGGCAAATTTTAGGGTACAACACATACCCTGAAGCTGAGTACGAGTGGGAGCAAGGTCGGCATTATACTGGTACTGCCTGTAGAAAGCAACAACAAGGTCCTCCCAGTTTCGGACATTAGCTCCTTCCAATTGATAAAACCATTCCAGCTGAGTCCCTGACAGACTATCTTGAAAGAAATGCACCCATAAATTTCTATCAGCAGTGTAAGGTTGGATTTTTCTGACGTACGAGCGGAGATGGAGTTTTGGACAGGATACTCCATCGTACTTGGAAAAAACTGGAGCTTTGAACTTATGAGGGATCACCACCCCAGATGCCAGTCCCAGATCTCTGAAATCCAAACCAGGGATCTTCTAAATCTTCATAGCACTCAGACGGTCTTCAAGTTGTTTGTACCTATCCTCAACAGGAGGATATTGCTCATCATCAAAATCAGTATCATTATCAGAGACCACAGGGCTGAGACCCTTTTCTTCCTCTTGGTTTTCCTCTCCTTTGGATGAAAGGGACAGATCAGCTTCCTGTCGCAGCCTATTCCCGAATCTGTGACCCATATTCAGAAGAACCACCTTCTTCTTCTTCTTCCCCTTCTGGATGAGAGTCTTCAAATCTTCTTTCCCTTTAGCCAAGTTCAAGAACATCTCTTGGAATTGGGCATTCTGTGCCTGAAGAGATTTGATGGCTTGATCGGTAGGTATTTCAGAAGACATTTCGTGCTAAAATAAACAACAAAGAAGATGAGAAACCTGTAATGGTACCTGTAATGATGTGCATGATAATGGAATGCATATGGAATGATTTCAAAGACTTTGGGAGATTCAAATTTGTAAAACAAAAATAAAACAAACTTTATTAAGTTAACTTGTAAAAATGTTTAACAATGCCTTTAAGGCGTTTATAAAGTAATAACTGAAAAGCAAATCTAAACTAGAAAAAAGCAAAAATCATAAATCCCATGGTCGCTTCCCCTTCGTGCTGACATAGTCGTTGATTTTCCTTTCATTCTCGAGTTGCCTCGTGAGCTTCAAGATCTTCCTTTCTTGCTCATGATACTTCTCTCAGTAGGTATCCCTCTCCTCTTTCAACTGAATCTAGGATCTCTTCAATGCCCCAAGATCAGTGGGCATGTAGGGATAAAGAACTGTATAAGGAACACCCTCTTCATTGGTAGGCTCCACAATCACTGGCAGAACAACTTCATAAGGCATCCCAAGCTTCTGGGCTCAAGCTCGGACCCACTGGAGATAAGGTTGCATAGAGAGAGAAGTCTTTGGTCCTAGCTCTTGAGGGTCATACCTGTTCACTATGCCCCAAGCTCGTATAAACCTGCGAAGATGCTCATTAATGTCCCCCTTATAGTCAAAGACAATATCTGTAAGAAGTAGCTCATGAGGACCGTCTCTCCGAGCACGACCAAAATGTCGCAAAGCCAAGCAAAGACTGTAGGTTATTCCCCCTCTCATTCCAAGAAACGGGACATTGGGGTATCCCCCACAACAATCAATGACAATAGTGTTTTCCATAACCTTAGAACTCCAAAGAATGTCCGTATGGGCAAGGGACATTATCCTGTAAGACCATCCTAAACCTTCCTCATTCTTCAACACGAACTTGGGGAGGTGCAAAATAAACCACCTCGCCAGCAAAGGCATGCAACGCATGAGGGTCCGTCTTCTTCGCACGGTACGGGTATAGAGGGCATGCAGGATATCACCCAGAAGAGTAGGTATAGGATTGCAAGACAAGAAGATCTTAACCGCATTCACATCTATGTAGGAATCTGGATTCGGGAAAAGAACCAAACCGTAGATAAGGAGAGCCAAGATGTCTTTGAAAGCCTGAAAGTCCAAATTATCCCAGAACAGTTGAGCTTGATCTATTACAAACTTGGTTAAGAAACCTTCAACCCTGCTTCGTGTTTTCCAATTAGATACTACATCAGCCCTTTTTAGATGCAAAGCTGAAGCAATGTCCTCTGGTCTAGGAGTCTCTTCCAAACCTGTGAAGGGCATCTGCTCAAGGATGGATATGCCCAATAAGTGAGAAAACTCTTCCATAGTGGGAACTAGCTGATAGTCCGAGAAAGTGAAGCAATGATGTACCGGATCGAAGAATTGGAAAAGCACACTCATTATCTGCTCATCAAACTTTGAGGTAACCAAGCTAAGAAGCTGACCATCTCTCCTAATGAATGAAGAAGTATCAGAAACTCTCGAGGCTAATTCTTTGAGTTGAGCAGGTATTTGCATAAAGTTAACTCGGATGGTGTTTCTGCACATGGAAGCCATAATCTGCAAAACAGAACAAAGATAAATCCCCTCGGTCTTTGAAATGGTTAGTATAATGAAGTATGCATGTTATGTTATGATGCATGATGTCATTATAAAACACACAACAGGTATAGCAGATAAAAGACATGGAAAAGGCAAACAAGTCACACAAGAGCCCTTAAGTTTCAGGCTTACATGGAGTCTAGGTACTACCCTCTTGAAGTTCAGTTGGTTTCAACCTGTCCTAATAATAGTAACCGGGTTCTAGAGGTTCTCAATATCACTGACCATCCTCCATCGGTCATGGTTTCAGCTCACGTAATCTTTTCTTGCTGTCGGAACTATCTCGAGAGTATGGTCTCAATGAGTGTAGTATTAAGTATCAACCAGTTCTCAGCTTTACACCGAGGTCGGCTATCTCACTACTTCCTATGGCCAAGTTGGTCAATTATAGGTTCTAAGGTCAGTTGATGCTTAACGACACATATAGCAGCCCCGTATTCTCCTTGTTTCTCCACAAGGGATACCGGTACCGACCAATGTGTCACATCAATGTAGCTACTGCTTCAACCGTATCGGTCTATGCCGTACAATTCCCTCACAGTTTATTGCTACTTACCTAAAAGGTGTCCCCCAGATCCGGGTTAGGATCTATAATAACTCCCAATACAAAGCCCTCAAAAGTAAAGCAATCAAATCAAACAAGAGAAGCAATTTATGATGAACTAATCCTAAGGTATACCGCACTTTATACTCCCCAACAGAGTCGCCAGTTCTGTGATATGGTGGCAGAACCGACTGTTTAATACTGGTTTGCATTTTGCGTTTTTTGTTCGCAAAATGTCACGGTAAGCAAGAGTCGCCACCGATTTTTATTTTATCCAACAAGGAAAAGGAAAAAGAACAGAAAAAACCTTTTTCAAGATGTTTCTGAGTACGACGGCTAGATTATAGAAAGGGAAGGTGTTAGCACCCTTTCTATCCATGGTTTTCCATGGGCTCTTAGGTACTTGCTCATTTTGAAATTGCTTGTGTGTGCTTGTTTTGAAAAGTTTTGTTTTACTTCGTTTTAACCCTTATTTCTGTCCTCAAGAGTGTTACGAAGTTGTTTTTGAAAACTGTTTTGAAAGTGTTTGTATGAAAAAGTTTGATTTGAGCAAGTACCTACTAGCATCTACCTACTCGAAAAAAAAATCGTTTCTATTCTTGTTCCTTTAGACAGCGCTATCCTACTATTGAGAAATAGGTAGCACTGTCGTTGGAATTTGTAAGGGTCAATTCGAAAGGGACGTACGATCACTAAAGCAATGTTAGGACGTCTTAATAATAACCCTAATGTCTTAAGATCATATTCGAGGCGACATTTCTGAGGAAACCTTTCCGAGGCAACATTTCTGAACGAGACTTTAATCTTTTGTTTAGACAAGAGGGCGACCACTAAAATACCCTATACTTAATGATCGTTACCGAAGGCAACCGAAGTGAGAGTATACCCTAGGAGTGCGCATGTGCGAGTGATTCAATTTCAGTTATTATCTTTACACATTTAGGGTTTGCTAACCGTTTTGAAATTAACATACATTCTTGTCATGCAATCCTATTATCATACATCTAACAGTTAATATTTGCGAAAATTAAAATGCGAGAAATAAAGCTACGCTATCACAAGGCTTCGGGGAGGGGGGTTTAATTACATAGCCAAAAAACCCGTAAAACGATAAAATAAACGAAAAATCCTAATTAAACTATTACATCTCATGAGCAGTTACATTAATATTGTAAAAATAAATAAACGCGTGCGATGAAACGAGAACGAGAAAAAATTAGGGTTTTGACCCCGTCTAAACCTAATTAAAAGAAAAGTCATTTTTTTTGGTTGTTTTTGATTATTTTAAGAAAATAAGGTTTTAAATTAAATAAGTACAAACCTAATTACTAATTAAATTAAATTAAGGAAAATAATTAATTTTGACCTATTTTTTATTTTTGGTTATTTTAAGAAAATAAAAATAAAAATTAAATCAAGTAAAACCTAATTTTCTAATTTATTTTAAGCTATTTACAAAATGATTAAAGTTACCCTAAAATTAAATTAAACTAATTAAATTAATTTTGACAAAATATATAAAAAAACCTAAATTTGATGAAATTGATTTTTATGAGTTTTTATAAAAAAGAATTAATTTTGTGAGAAAATAATTTAAACAAATAAATAAAAGGAAAAAAAATATAAAAGAGAAAGAAAGAATTTGGGCCTGGTATGCTAAGCAAAAAGGGGGTGCCAATAAGCATTTCTGAGCCCAAAAGCCCTGGTCCACATTTGACTTCCATGATCCAATGTTGCACTTTGACTAGGCCTATGGTAAACCCTCAAAATATGGCTCTTGGATCCAGCTTGTTGGAGATCTGGTGGTTGACCATTGAGGGTGTATGGTGAACCCCTTTACCTGTACACACGCATAATCACACAAGGAAAAATGTTATGAAATAATATGGGGACCTGGGATTCGAACCCAGGCCCTATGGCTTTTCCCTTCGCCTCACAACCAACTGAGCCAGCACGCTTGTTTGTATAATAGATAAAAAACAATGATTATATTAAAAAAACACAACATGTTAACTTTCAGCGCGCGAAATTTTGAACGGGCCAGTCAGGCCGCGCCACGCCATCATCTCCTACCTCCCTCCGTTGCTAAAAGTTTGATGACTTTTACCTACGGACAAAAAGCGTAGGTACAGCCCCTGCATATTTCCAGAATTTCATACAAGCTCAATAAATGAGAACTAATGGTGTAGATCGATTCACCTTGACCTTATGAACACCATATTACTCCTCTTTTGGGCCAATTTTACATGCAATCAAAACCCCTAAAATGAATAAGAAAACCCTAGCAATGGTGGTTCTCAATATAGCTAACAAAAATGCAATTAATTGTTACCATTAGCTTGCAAACATGATAAGGATTACAAATATGTCATTGAAACATGATAAAGATGCAAGAATAAAGAGATACGGTTTTGAAAATAATGACAAACCGTGGGGGTCATGGAGACGGATTCTGGGAACGAAAACACTTGCTATTGATTGGTATAGACTCCTTGCACACCCAGGAAGCGAATGAGATAGCTTGGAAGTCTTGAATATGCTTGGAACTATGAAATCAGATTACCACTTTTTCTTGATTTTTTCAAAGTTGTTCTTCACTCTACACGCCTCTAACCCTTGTGCATTTGGTCCAAATTTGTTCTATATATGTCCTTGAGTGAATTAGGTTTACAAACTTGCTCCAAATCTTTGTAATTATGAAGATTGAACCATGATTTGATTCTCTTGTAAATCTTTCCAAAATAAGCCAAAAACCAATCTTTTTGTGTACAAATAGGCCTTGTACGATTTGATTTCATTGCTAGCTGTATAAGAGACCTGAAATATGCACAAATCTCAAGGCTTAAATGATTTTGATATTTCCATGATTTTATTTTGATTTAATTTGATTTAATTGAAATAAAAATCAAAATAAATGGCAAAAATAAAATAAAGGCAATTGGGAAAGATCATGGATCGTGGACCATGTTACAAACTCAAGACAAGTACAAAAGGTTGGGCCCTTTTGACAAAAATTGCAATTTGAGGCACTTTTGACTTTTGGCAATTTTGCAAAAAAGGTCAACTTCACCAATGCTTAACTTCCTCAATTTTGATCCTATGAGAGTGTTCTTGGACCTTTTAGAAAGCTTGAGATGTCCTTTAAGCAACCTTTTTGGTCTCATCTCAATTGAGTCTTCCATGTTCATGTATGAAACTTTGACAAAAAAGGTGTTTTTGTTGACTTTTCACAGTGACCTATAATGTCCAAATTCATAACTTCTTGTGAGTGCATATTTTGAACTTGGGAGATGAAGATGAATTGTAGTTAATTGAATCCTATTAAAAATGATATTTGTATGGGTCATTTCTAATAAAGTATGAGAAAGTTATGCTTGGTCAAAGTTGAGTTGACTTTTCCTGCAAAACCCTAATTTAGCAACTTTTGAGTTTTGATGAATTGTGAGCAATCCTTGAGGAATCATGATCAACCCTTGATAAAATGATGAATAATACTTCAAAATGAGGATGTTAACCAAAAATCTTGAAGTTTGACTGTATGTGGGCCAAAGTTGACTTTTGCCCTAGCACAATCGATTTTCAGGTTTTTGAGCAATTGACTGAGTAAACTTCCTCTGTAAGGCTTGAAACTTGACAAGGATGATCTTGTGAACATATTAGGACAATGGTGAGCATTTGGGATCCCTTGTACTCAAACATCTTTATGCAACATGAAACCCTAATTTGAGGTAGACTGCCTTAGGAGAGAGTTTGTCTGGTCAACCCTTGGACTTCCTTGAGCAATTTGAGGACCTCACTTGAAATGTATTGAGAAATATGGGATGGAAAATTTTGGGGTACAATAGTATGGTAAGATATAAAGAAAGGCAGTAAGCTAACATCAACATGCCTTTGTCTCAAGTGTTACAACATTTGCTGAAGGTGAAATAGATCACACTAAAGGATCCTCCTCAAAACCCCGATACCTCCTCTTCTAAGTACAATCCAAGCGTAAGATGTGCCTACCATTCTGATAGTCCCGAACATGACACTGACAGCTGTTGGAATTTGAAGAATAAGATTCAAGACTTGATTGATGCCAAGGAGATCGAGTTTAACCCTCTGGAGACTCCAAACGTGATCACTGCTCCTATGCCGAATCATTGAGAGCGTCTTGTTCATTTTGAATTTTCAATTTTAATTTCTTTTGTTATTCAAATAATTATCTATTAATGTCAAACTTTGTTTCATTAATGTATTGCATATGTTTGTCTTGAATTCATCCATTTGTTTTCACTATATTTAAACTATGTTTTTCCTCCCTTTATGATATTCAACTCTTGTTGCAAGCCTTTAGATGGAGGATGACGAAAACAATGCCTTCATCTCATACAATATGCTTTTGGACAGACCTTGCTGAAAATGTACAGGTGTTTTTTCAAATCCTAAACACTGGAGTTATAAGGAAGATAATCCCTAGTCAACTCCTTCGAGCCAAAGAAGTAGAAGTTTTCTTTTTTACACAAATTGAAACCTTTAATCAAAACCTGGGGCAGGGTAGTCTCTCAGTTAATTTAAACGCGCCTTTAGTCGCAAACTCTTATCTCATAATACAACGAATGAAATCAAAAACATTCCTCTGGAATCAAAATACAATGGTGGTTCCCTACCGAATAGGCAGTCATTGTAACACCCCAATTCTACCCCTCGTAATTAATAATAAAATCATAGTTTCAAAATTTCATCCAAACATAAATTGAGGTATCACATATTCGTGTTTTCATCACTTTGCATTATAATGCACATCACAAAAAAAAAATCAAAAGTTGGATATACCGATTCATATCATAAATCATCATATAAACATATGACTATTCACAACACAATGGATGTGTTCATAAAATGTACATATCATCATGTTATCATCAATACATAAAGTCATAAGATAGTATACATAAACTATCCTATCAAAATAATCACGTCACCCAAAACCCGAGTGTTACTACTATCAGAGCAGAGCGACTCAAAATAAAGAGAGTCGAGCTAATCCTCGTCATCCTCGCGGATCACCTGCACGTTACCAATATAAAGGCAACGGCGAAACAAGTCAAGGGTGAGATACTGCAAAACATATAATTAAAGGCATGATAAAATATATATATATATATATAGTTTTGGAATCATAAATGATATAGGATTAATAAGAGTATGTCAACATATATCAAAATCTCACATACTTTAAAATCATCAATTAGTGTATAAAATCAACACTTTAATTTCATCACATAATCACCATAATCATGTCAAAACGAGACATAAACTTCACCGCCATAAAATCATATCGTCGCTTTACCGTCATGTTATATTCATCGCTTACTCATCATGAAATCATCACATATATTCACTTTATGTTCAATACAAAATTCATCACAAGACAAAGTATCATATAACAATCGCAATTCATCATAAGTCATCAATAAAACTCAACACCAAAAGACTCAAAAATAGACATAACTGACTCCATGAGATACGACTATGTTATGCATGTGATACCCGTTGCTTTGTCCATAATTAGGGACATTTGGAATAAAGCCCATCGTTGCTTTGGCATAAAAGCCCTCGTCGCTTGGCATAAAAGCCCTCGTCGCCAATGCAATGTATGTGACTCGACAAGACGACATCACAAACACGACACAACAAAAACATCATCATCGCACATCAAAATTGGCATAAAGCCCACGTCACCATATTTATCCACGTCAAGATAAACATATCATCGCATCGCATATCATCAAGTATTCATTATAAATAAACTGTCGCAAACATCATGTTTAATCACACCATATCATTATCAAATAATTCACTAAATTCCAAACACGGAAAAATATTCAAACATCACTAATTGTCATGAAAGCCATTCATAATAATCGGCATCAATTATAATCGTCAACGTCGCAATCAAATTGTCCATACGCGACTTAAACCGACTAAAACGCAACCCGTTTCAAATTAACCGTAAATTGGCCTATTTCGGGTCGCTTCGTAAAAACTCGAAATCTAGAAAAAAACTAACCTCACAACGACGTTCTACACGTCAAAATTAGCTAGCACGTCAATTTTTGTTAAATCCGGAGCAACTTACTTCGTCGCCGAAATTGCCGAAATCGGGAAATCGGAACATAACCGGGTTCCAAATTAAATCGGCTAAATTATATTATATTTGTATATAATTAATATAATTAATTAAATATATTAAATTATGAAAATAAATAAAACAGAAACTAAGTTTTTTCATAAAAAAACTAGGATAACAAAGTGGTACAGAGAAACATGGAAAAGAAAACCGAAATTCCGCAACTCCCTCACTTTAAAACAACAAGGGACGTAAGTCCCATTTTATGAAGTGAGAATGAGGGACGCCCCCCCCCCCCCCCCCCAAAAAAAAAACTGAACCTGCATAATTTGTTTTCACACATACTGCATAATTCATTTCTTTTTCTTTTCAACCTGACAGTATGTTTCTAAACTTAAATAATTCAAGTTTTTCTTTTCTAATTTTTTTCTTAACCAAATACTAATTCAATAACAACAACGATAACACCTAAATCAACTCCTTAATTTAATCCAACAATCACCCAACAACTCATAAACCCTAAAAAATCAATTTTATCCCAAATAAAAAATATACCAAATCAAACCCTAATGTCATACGGTGGGAGAACTGACTTGGGTTTTGCGTTTGTTTTCGCAAATGTTTCGGTTTAGCAAGAGTCGCCACCGACTTTTTATTTTATCCTAAGGAAAGGTTAGAAAGCACAGGAAAAACCTTTGAGATGTTTTCTTGGGTTCGGGGAGTAGATTATAGAAAGGGAAGGTATTAGCACCCTTTCTATCCATGGTTATCCATGGGATCTTAGCTACTTGCTTAGATCACTTGCCTTGCATTTTCAATTGTTTGAAATGGTGCTTTGTGTGTGTGGTTTTGAAAATGTTTTGAAAAAGATGCCTTGTCTAGGCAACCATTGTAACAATTCTTGTTTGAATGTTTTACAAAAGGTGTTTGTCTTTTTGAAAAGATGTTTCAAGGATTTGAAAGTTGTTTTTGAAAGTTGTGTTGTGGAGTGTGTTTTGAAAGTAGGCAAGTGTATTTTCCAAGTTTGATCAAGTAACTAAGAGTTGTCTACCCCTAAATTTACTCAAAGGTATTTCCTATGTTTTAACCCTTTTAACAGTATTGTTCCACCATTGTATTTGGTGGACAATCTTGTGTTAGGATGTTAACGGGACGGGCGCGGGTCATCGTTTAGACCATGGATGCAATAGTGCCAAGTGTCTTTGGAAATTTTTCCTTCAAGGGACTTGATCATTTTTTAGGCAACTTGAGAAAGCGTCATCGAGGGACTATGATCATTTTGATTTGTTTTTGTTTTGCCAAAGACACTCAACATGCAACATGGTCCATTTTTGAAGGCAACAAGTGGAGGAACCCTAGGGGTGCAAGTGTGATTGGTGTTGTCCATTTTCATGTTTTTTGTCTTTGTATTAGTCAAGCTATTTGTTGGTTGATTTGCATACAAGCCCTTAGTCTATCATGGCATAATTTGAAAGCTTTAAAATGCAGAAATTTAAAGTCCTAAATTATTATAACATAATTATGGGGATGGGGGTACAAATGTTTGAATGGGGGGATATTTAGCAAGAAATTAAATCTAAAGCTATTACATCCATATCGAATATACAAATTATTTAATTGTACAATATTTAAACAAATATAAATATGCAAAAATGTATTATGCACAAAAATGGTTTTTTATGTATGTAAAAGTATTTTTCAATGTAAAATATAAACAAAAATAAAAAGGTCAATTTTGGAGTATTTTTATGGTTTAGGGAAAAACCCTAACTTTTGAATAAATAGCAATTATTTATTAATTATATACAATATTTATACATTAATTTATAAAAAAAATAATAAAAGAAGTATATTGTGAAAAAAAGTATTTTTTAGTGTCATATATTAATAAAAATAAAAATGTATTATTTTCATATTTTTATCCTAAATATTCTAATAAATATACAAGTATTTATTTTATATATTAAATATACTAAATATATACAAGAATAAAATATTCATTATTTACAAAAAATGTATTTTTTTAGAAAATGTTTTCAAAATGTAAAATAAAAATAATAACTGAAAATAAATATATTTTTGTATTATTTTTTAGTGTTTTAAATAAAAGTATATATATTATTTTACATGTATAAGTTTAAATAAAACAAATAAATGCAAAAATGTGTGGAAAAATATTTTTAATATTTTTTATATTTGAGCAAAAAATAACAAGTCAGAATCAAAAAGAAAAAATCAAAAATAATCAAAATATCACACAATGGGCCAGGGGGTGTAAATGGAAAGTGAGGGTGCAAGCAGCAAGAACAACTCAGGCCCAGCCCAAATCCACCTTCTTCAACCTCCAGCAATGTTTGAACAACCAAAACGCGCGTTTTTCATGCTTCATTCAAACTCCTGATTCTTTGACTTTTAACAAAAACTCATAACACAAACAATGTAGAGCATCAAGAGACGAATTCATACATATAAAAAACTTGACCTAACTCTAAGAAACGAGGGAGAATTTCTTCATCCCCAATTTCTGACCTAAGTTTTCTTCAATATTCATGGCCAAAATTCTCACAGCACGCATAATATAAATGAAAAGTAAATACATGGATGGCTTCAGGGCTATGAGCAGAACAAGTTTTCTTCATAAACCTAAGCTTAATCATGCCTGGATAGAGAGATAGAAGTTCATGTTTTTACCTGTTTCAGCTTGACTTGAACAGAACAATGTAGCAACTTCCAATGGATTTTGAGCTTTTGTACAGCTTGCCTGAAGTCCAAGGATGCTTCTCCAACTCCTAGCCTGCTTTAGAATCAACTGAATCATGCTATGGAAGTCAACCTGCACAACTTGAAAATAAAAATGGCAAACGTGGTTATGGGTGTTACAGTTTGAGTTTAATGCTTGGGATAACTTCAGTGGATGATATGGAACATGTTTGAACTCCTTTTGGCCAAAATGCACGAGTGGAATGGATTGTGGAAATCAAACTGCAACAGGTGCACTGTTTTGCAGAAAAATGTGATCTTCTGTATGAGGAGGGATTAGGGATGATTGAGTCGTGTTTCAAGCTTGGTTTGATGTATGGAAAAGGTTTTCAAACTTTGTTTTGGTTGGTGTTTACAGGAATGAGAGATTGGAGTTGTTTTGCAATCTTGCTTGTTTTTGAAGTAAGTAAACTCAAGTCCTTATGCAGGCCTGTATATCCTCTCTATCTATGCTGCACCTCTTGTTCTTGATCAGAGTGATTTGTGTAAAAATGCTAGCCTCAAAGATCTGGCCCATGCCTCTTGGATTTTGAATTTGACATAAAGCATTACTTTACAAAAATGGCAAAGTTACTTTTTCTAATTATGGATTAGTTCTTTGTGTAATGACTAAATGCACAAAACAAAGCTTAAACACAAAGGTTAGGCATTTAATTATGGAGTGCAAACTTGGTTTAGAGGCCTGCAAACAAGTTCCAAGCCTGCTGATTTGAAAATGAGACTTGTATGAACATGCCTTTGGTTATGAACAAAAGTGAATTTTCCCCAACTTTGCAAATTCGATTCTCCCTAACCACAAGGGTGTTTGAGAAGTTCTTGGACAATTTGGAAAGCTTGGAATGTGTACTACAATCCATCTTTGTAATGCAAATTTAAATTCCAAGTGGAATCATGTAAAAAGTGGCCATGAAGTTGGACAAAAATCCTGCCTAGAATAGGTCAAAATTTTCTAAGTTAAGAATGTTTTGCACCCTTATTCCAAAAATCATAACATGAGCTAAAAGCTTCCTTTGAGAAAACTTTGTGAATCAAAGTTGTAGATTTTGCAATGGACTACAACTTTAATGTTTTGAGTTTTGTTTGAATCGATTTGCATCTTGGTGAAAAAATGGGACAAAGTTAGGAAAAAATAAGGAAATTTTATAACTTAGAAAATTTCTAAGTTATGAAATTTCTTCATTTTAAACCCTAATTTGCAATTTTGGGTTTCTTGATGAACAAGTTTCATAATTTGACATGTCTTGATGAAAAATGAATCCTGGCACTTGATTTTGACCAAAAATTCAAAGTTAGACTTTTCAGTATACAGTCAAATTTTGATCAGTTGACTGGAAAATTCATCTGTCAATCCTATGCATTTGGGATCTTTTGAACTTGTTGAATGTGTCAAGACAATTCCATTGAGTCCTTGAGTCCATATGTGAACTTGGTTTGCCATTGGTTAGGTCAACAGTCAAAAATTGCCTTTGTGCAGTCAAAACCCTAAAAATGACCATTTTGCCCTTTTGGTGATCTGATCAGATTTCTTGTGGAATTGTGATCCAAACTTGACCAAATGGTTCATATGAGTTTATTATGTTGATGTGGGTCAAAAATTATGAAGTTTGACTGTCAATTGGCCACAGTTGACTTTTTCCCCAATACAGCTGATTTCTAGGTCAACTGTCCAATTGACTGGGCAAAGATTGGAATCAAGGCTTGAAACTTGGTATGGATAAACTTGTGAGTCAAACATGAAGCATGAAAGTCACTTTGGGCATTTTAGGTCAAAACATCTTTGTGCAAACTCAAACCCTAATTTGGGTCAACAGTGCAAGGAGGGGTCTTGAGCAGAGCAAACCCTAACTTGATCTTGAGCTCCAAGAGTCTTGTGATGAGAAAATGTTGATGAAAAGAGAGGGCAAATTTTGGGGTACAACACCTAACTATAAGCATTAGAAAATCAAACCCCTTATCTTAGATGCTTGAAATGATTCTTGATGATTCAACCAACCCAAAATTCAAGCTTTGTTTTTGCTCCTCTTCTTCTCTTCCAAGACTCTCTTTTTTGTTCTCTAAGTGTGTTTTGTGTTATGATACTTCTATCTCTCATAAAACAACAACTAATGCCTTTGTTTGGATTTTGGTCTTAAGACAACATGAAAATACCATACTACCCTCCACTAGTCTTACTAACCCAAAATATAATTCAAAAGGCCACTTAATCAAAATAACTCCAAATAATTAAATATCGGTCCGAATAATATTTTACCAAACCGAACGGAATAAACACTGGTCCCTCAAAATAAATACCGGACCGAATAAAATAATTACCGGTCCCCCAAAACAAATATCGGACCGAATAAAATAATTACCGGTCCGAATAAAACGTTACCGAATATATTAACACATATAACAGTTAATATAAATATTCTCGTCGCAAAAATAAACGTCAAACGGTAACTCGAAAATTTTAATATAATATTAAATAAAACGGGGCGTTACAACTCTCCCCCACTTATAAAATTTCGTCCTCGAAATTACATGGCTCAAAAAGCTCGGGATAGGAATCCCGCATCTTGCTTTCTAACTCCCACGTCACACTTTCACCAGCTGCTCCTATCCAAATAACTTTAACCAATGAAATCTCTTTGCCACGAAGAGACTTTATCTCACGATCTTCGATCCTCAAAGGCATCGTCTCCACCGTAAGATTGTCTCGAACTTGAATATCATCCATCTCAATCACATGTGAAGGATCCGGAACATACTTCCGAAGTTGCAACACATGGAACACATCATGCAAGTTCGAAAGATTTGGAGGTAACGCCACTCTATAAGCAACTTTTCCCACTTTACTAGTAATTTGGTAAGGACCAATAAAGCGAGGAGTTCGCTTCTTCGACTTCAATGCTCGCCCAACGCCGGTTGTAGGAGTAACACACAAAAATACATGATCACCATCTTGAAATTCCAGGTCCTTCCTCCTTTTATCATGATAACACTTTTGTCGACTTTGAGAAATTCTCATCTTTTCTCTAATCATCTTCACCGTCTCAGTAGTCTCTCTAACCAATTCTGGTCCAAGCACCAGACTCTCACCCGACTCATGCCAACACAAAGGAGTTATACACCTCCGACCATACAAAGCCTCAAAAAGTGTCATTCCAATACTAGCATGAAAATTTGTGTTATAAGTAAACTCAATCAAAGGAAGGTACGTATCCCATGAACCACCATGTTCAAGAATACATGCTCGTAACAAGTCTTCCAACGATTGAATCGTCCTTTCTGTCTGACCATCGGTTTGAGGATGATAAGCCAAACTCAACCTCAACTTTGAACCCAAAGCTTCTTGCAAGCTTTTCCAAAATTCAGAAGTAAACCTCGGATCTCTATCCGAAATAATACAAAGAGGAATACCATGAAATCTCACAATCACATGCGTATGAATTTCTTCCAACTTCGATACGGGATAAGTGATGTTAATAGGAATAAAGTGATTCGACTTCGTAAGCCTATCAACAATCACCCAGATTACATCGTGTCCTCTTGGTGTATTTGAAGGAAAATTGCGATCAAAAGTGCAGCGGAGTTTAAAATTTTCCTTTAGCGATCCTTACGAATGAACATGGTCAGTGATAGAAATATTTACCTCTTGTGGCGATGCAGACCTTTAATATTGTGATCACGAGCGTTGATGAAGAACAACACCTCTACTCAATCCACACGAACAGATTGCTTTCGGTCACAGTGCTAGCTGATCACGAACGGAAACCTTGAGTGAGAGAGAGAATCAAAAACGAAATTGCATCATGTGAAATTGCTTCATCACAAGGGATCTATTTATAGAATCACTCGTGTGGGCTACAAGCTAAAAGCCTAATTAAGGCTATAAGCTAAAAGCCCAATTAAGCTTATGGACATCATACCTTATAATGTACCATATATCACTTATCCACGTGGTACCTTACCACTTTCCGTATTACACTTAAGTGCACTGTACCTTACGGTGTTCCATATTTATTCTATCTCTCATCAACCTGTCCTTATGTGTGTGACCCTGTAGGTTTTCGCGACGTTGACAATTATATTAAATCACACATTTAATATAATAAACAGTGAGTGGTATCTAGCAACACATCACTATTACCCAAGTCACGAAAATGTCATGTGATCTGACCAAACCTTTTCCGTGATAATATTTGTGTTATACAATTACCCTTTTGCCCTCATGTCTATATTGAACACAAGGCATACACTGTGTCACCCTTGTCCAGTTCAATATTGGGCCCTTAGACATTTATCATGTTATGCAGGATGAGCAAATTCCATCTAGGTCACTCATGTCCCTTAGCATGCTTTGTGAAGTACCCATCAACCGTCTTTATAGTCATCCAGTTACGGATGACGTTTGATCAGCAATAAAGTACTTGACTCTACATCTAGGGTCCATAGTGGTTTCAGGTTGAAGGGTGGTATACACCATTATCGTCATGAGATTAACTTATGACACTTTGCATAACATTCTATGTAGTATTCTCATAGCGGGTCAATCCAGTATAAATATTACTCCTAATATTCATACCTATATCAAGACTTGATAACTCCTTATCTATGATCCATGAGATGTGATCATCAATCTATCTTCATAATAATCTTAATGCTTTAATGTTATCCCACTTCACATTAAAGCTTGACTACGGATACTTTAAGAATAATGTCTTATGTTTAATGGGATCTCATGATTAAGTCACACTTAACATTTCATTAAACAAATAAACCATTCTAGGGACTTTATTATTTTGGAAAGCAAACATAATAAAGAAATGCCTTTTATTATTAATAAATAATTCGATACAAGTACCAAAAGTATTGGCCTCTAGGGCTTATACCAACAATCTCCCACTAGCACTAAAGTCAATCAGGCATACCCCTAATACCCATAGATCTAGTATGTCCATCATGCTTCAGCTGCGCAAGAGGCTTTGTTAATGGGTCAGCAACATTGTCAAGTGTAGGTACTCTGCATATTTTCACATCTCCCCGATCGATTATCTCTAGAATGAGATGATAACGCCTAAGTATGTGTTTGTATCGTTGGTGAGATCTAGGCTCCTTAGCTTCTGCGATAGCACCATTGTTATCACAATAGAGATCAATGGGATCCACAATGCTATGGACTATGCCAAGTTCACTAATGAACTTCTTGATCCAAACAGCTTCCTTTGCTGCAGTTGAGGCAGCAATATACTCAGCCTCGGTTGTAAAATCAGCAACTGTATCTTGCTTTGAACTTTTCTAGCTCACAGCGCCACCATTTAAACAAAACACATAACCAGATTGCGATCTAAAGTCATCCTTATCTGTCTGGAAGCTAGCATCGGTGTATCCAATTACAGCAAGCTCTTCCTGACCTCCATATATCAAGAATGAGTCCTTAGTCCTTCTCAAGTACTTAAGGATATTCTTGACAGCTACCCAATGAGCATCACCGGGATTAGACTGGTACCTACTCGTTGCACTTAAAGAATATGAGACATCTGGTCGAGTACATAGCATGGCATACATGATAGATCCTATTGCAGATGCATATGGAATCTTATCCATGCGATCCCTTTCTTCCTTACTTGAAGGGGATTGTGTTTTTGACAGACACATGCCATGTTGCATAGGTATGAATCCTTTCTTGGAATCATGCATATTAAAGCGTCTCAACACCTTTTCTATGTATGTACTCTGACTTAGGCCAAGCAGTTTTTGGGACCTATCTCTATAGATCCTGATTCCTAATATATAGGCTGCTTCACCTAGGTCCTTCATTGAAAAGCATTTCCCTAACCAAGTCTTCACTTGTTGCAAGGTAGGGACATCCTTTCCAATGAGTAATATGTCATCTACATATAATACCAGGAATACAATCATGCTCCCACTAACCTTCTTGTAGACACAAGGCTCATCTTCATTCTTGATGAATCCATATTGTTTTACTGTTTCATCAAAACGAAGATTCCAGCTTCTGGAAGCTTGCTTCAATCCATAAATTGATCGCTGTAACTTACATATCTTTTGGGCTTCTTCTGGTATGTCAAATCCTTCAGGTTGTGTCATGTACACATCCTCAAGAAGATTCCCATTAAGGAAAGCAGTTTTGACATCCATCTGCCATATTTCATAATCATGATATGCAGCGATAGCAAGTAAAATCCGAACAGATTTAAGCATTGCAACTGGTGAAAAGGTTTCATCATAGTCAACCCCATGAATTTGTTTATAGCCTTTTGCAACCATTCTTGCCTTATAGGTATGTACCTTACCATCCATGCCAGTCTTCTTTTTGAAGACCCACTTGCATCCTATAGGGTTAACTCCTATAGGAGGCTCTACCAAGGTCCAAACCTGGTTTGTGTACATGGAATCCATTTCAAATTTCATGGCTTCTAGCCACTTCTCGGACTCAGGACCAGTTATGGCCCCTTGGTAGGTCACAGGCTCATCTTGATCCATGAGTAATACATCACCCTGATCACTTATGAGATATCCATATCTCTCAGGTTATTGACGTATCCTGCTTGACCTACACTGGTCTTGTTCTACTTGAGCAGGTTGCTCTTCCACAACTACTTGTGTTTCCTGCTCTAATTCCTCCATAGGTGTATCAATGCTTTGTGGTTCTTGAATTTCTTCAAGCTCTATTTTCCTCCCACTGATTCTTTTGGAAATAAAATCCTTTTCCAGAAAAACTCCAGTTCGAGCGACAAACACTTTGCCCTCAGAAGGATTGTAGAAGTAATACCCTCTTGTTTCTTTAGGATACCCCACAAATAAGCATTTGTCAGATTTGGGCTCAAGCTTAGTTGAAATTTGTCGTTTCACATAAACTTCGCAACCCCAAATCTTCATGTAAGACATATGTGGTTTCTTACCACTCCATATCTCATATGGTGTCTTCTCAACCTTTTTGGATGGAACCCGGTTAAGTGTGTAAGTTGTAGTCAATAGTGCATGTCCCCAAAAGGAGTTCGAAAGATCGACGTGACTCATCATGGATCGGACCATGTCTAACAAGGTTCGATTTCTTCTCTCAGATACACCATTCCATTGTGGTGTTCCGGGAGGAGTAAGTTGGGATAAAATCCCACATTCCTTTAGATGGTCATCAAACTCTAGGCTTAAATATTCACCGCCTCGATCTGATCGAAGAACTTTAATATTCTTACCTAGTTGGTTTTGTACTTCATTCTTGAATTCCTTGAATTTTTCAAAGGTTTCAGATTTGTGTTTCATTAAATACACATAACCATATCTACTGAAATCATCAGTAAATGTGATGAAGTATTGAAAACCTCCTCTGGCTGGTATGTTCAGTGGTCCACATACATCAGTATGTATGAGGGCCAAAAGATCATTAGCCCTTTCACCTTTTCCTGTGAATGGGGACTTTGTCATTTTTCCAATTAAACAAGATCTGCGTGTCTCATATGATTCATAATCAAAAGAGTCCAAGAGTCCATCCTTATGGAGTTTGGAAATGCGTTTCTCATTTATGTGGCCTAAGCGACAGTGCCAAAGGTAGCTTGGATTTAACTCATTAGGTTTAATCCGTTTAGTATTAATGTTATAAATTGGCATTTAAAGATCAAGGACATATAGTCCATTGTTCATTTGTGCAGAAGCATAAAATATATCATTCAAATAAATAGAGCAACAATTGTTCTTTATTATAAATGAAAAACCAAACTTGTCCAAACAAGAAACGGAAATAATATTCCTACTAATTGCAGGTACATAATAACAGTTCTCTAACTGAATTATTAAACCATTAGGTAAAGTCAAAACATAAGTTCCTACGGCTAAAGCAGCAACCTTTGCTCCATTTCCAACTCGTAGGTCAACTTCACCTTTTGCCAAATCTCTACTCCTTTTTAGCCCCTGCACATTAGTACAAATGTGAGAACCGCATCCAGTATCTAATACCCATGATGCAGAAGTAGATAAATTAATTTCAATAACAAAAATACCTGAATTTGAAGTCCCTACTCCATTGTTCATATCTTCCAGGTACTTTGGGCAGTTTCTCTTCCAATGTCCGGTCTTACCGCAATGGAAGCAAGTGCCCTCCTTTGTTATGCCTCCACTAGGCTTCAAAGCAGGAACAATAGGTTTAGGCTTGGCAACTTCCTTGCCTTTCCCTTTACCAACCTGCTTGGTAGGCCTCTTGTTCAGCTTCTTTCCATTACTGACCATCAGAATGGACTCCCCTTTTGTCTTCATATTCTGCTCAGCAGTTTTTAACATGCTTAGCAATTCTGGAAGACTCTTATCCATGTCATTCATGTTGAAATTCATGACAAACTGATTAAAGCTATCTGGCAACGATTGTAAGATAAAATCAGTTGCAAGTTCCTTTCCAAGCGGAAACCCTAACCTTTCAAGGTTCTCCACATGCCCAATCATTTTGAGTACATGGGGACCTACAGGGTTTCCCTCAGATAAATTGTTGTTAAAAAGGGCCTTTGAAACATGAAACCTCTCATTTCTTGCATGCTCTTGATAGAGCATTTTCAGATGTCCGATCATATCGAACGCTGACATGTTCTCATGTTGCTTTTGCAACTCCGAGTTCATAGTAGCTAGCATGAGACAAGCGACTTCGTTAGCATCATCAAAATGCTTCTTATAAGCATCTCTTTCTGCCTTAGGTGCCGAACTAGGCGGTTCCTCTTCAGGAACAGGTGTCTCCAAGACATACAGCTTCTTATCGTGCTTGAGGATAATCCTTAGATTTCGGTGCCAATCCAGGAAATTTGTCCCAGACAATTTTTCCTTATCTAGGATTGATCGCAAAATATGGTTGTTTGTTGTCATGGTAATCTACAAAAAAATGAAAATATAAGTATCATTAAAACAACATATTTAATTAGGCCTTTAATCAAATATGCTCCCACTATTTTACTCAAACCAAATGACCCTCATCATTTGATTCGGAAAATCCCGTTGGAAGACTTTCTAGTGGGTCGAGATCCACATTTCACTTCGTTCTAAGTCAGTGTTAGGCTGATTACATAAAACTAGGTTATTTAGGTAGGAACTCCTTCCAATTGTATCTCATACAACTCTCGAATATTTTCAGTTGGGTGAATAACTCCTTATTCTAATTCATCATATGAATCATTCCCAACTCTTGCTTCTAAACATGTATAATCTTATTATAATGTGTTTAGTTAAGTTTGACCCATTGTTTTAGCAGTTGGATATTACAATTATCCCATCGCACCTTACTAATATAGAACATGCACCTCGCGTAGGCGAAACCTACATTGTTCGATACTAGTCTTGATGAGTGCTAAAACTTGGAAAGCATGAACTTAATATTTAACTTGAGGGATTTTGTTATTAGTTTGATCTCACCGGCTTAACATGCAATTCGTCTCTCTCATGCATCAACATACAAACACATGCATCAATATACATAAAAGGATACAGTTATAGCCCCTAGCGCAATTGTTCTCCCAAGCCAATGAGAGAACCTAAGCTAACCTAATAATGATCTAAACTTCTCCAAGCAAGATCTCCAAGGTTATCCTCCTTAGATATTGTATTCTTCTCTTTCTTCATAACATTACATTACATAAAAGAAACTCGTTTTACATACGAGGGAGTGAGATGAGAAAAGAAGTTACATCGAGAATTTTAGAGAGAGGCACGACACGCAGGCCGTATTTTACAATCCCAAAACAAAATAAAGGAAAAAACTAAGGCCATAACTGATCACCACAAGACAATAATAATAAACACACTTTTATTATTAGTTTAAATTTTGTTAATTAAAAAAAGGAAAATTAAATTTCGACGATTAATCACACTACGCAGAGTTAGCCGGGGGTTCCACTGCCCGGTCAGCGGACGGTGGTTCCGCTGACCGTTCAGCGGACGGGGGTCAAGGGGGAAACGCCCCTTTGCAGGGTTGTTAGGGGCAGCGCCCCGACGAAAAATTTTAATGAACAATTCATTTGAAATTGGCGTCATTTTCGCACAATTCTTGTGCATTCACAACCCTAATCTCATAACTCTGCAACAACACAACCCTTGTGCCGTCATGAACCCTAATGCAACAGTTTCATGCTGTCAAACACATTTCGATTGATAATTCAGTGTGATTAATCACAAGCCATTGCTTCACCATACTAATGTCGGATTCCGAAGCATATGAACAATGATCGGTCAAAGGAATAACAATCATCAAGTGTTTAAATGAACGAAACAGAAACAGTATATCCCATATACCATCGTTGCATCAGATTTACTTATATCATATATAAAAGTGATCGATCTTATTTGTGTAACCTATGGACGATCGATGTATCGCTGCTTCACCATACTAATGTCGGATTCCGAAGCATAGTCAACATCAATCATCCAAATCGTACACAACAGATGCCAAATTTAATGACTCATTTATTATTCAATTCATTCTGGTTTTAATCGAATCAAAACAGAAAATATAGAACATAAACAACTATCAGATCCATGGTTTCGTAAGTGGCTCTGATACCACTGAAGGAAAATTGCGATCAAAAGCGCAGCGGAATTTAAATTTTTCCTTTAGCGATCCTTACGAATGAACATGGTCAGTGATAGAAATATTTACCTCTTGTGGCGATTCAGACCTTTGATGTTGTGATCACGAGCGTTGATGAAGAACAACACCTCTACTCAGTCCATACGAACAGATCGCTTCCGTTCACAGTGCTAGCTGATCACGAACGGAAACCTTGAGTGAGAGAGAGAATCAAAAACGAAATTGCATCAAGTGAAATTGCTTCATCACAAGGGATCTATTTATAGAATCACTCGTGTGGGCTACAAGCTAAAAGCCCAATTAAGGCTATAAGCTAAAAGCCCAATTAAGCTTATGGACATCATACCTTATGATGTACCATATATCACTTATCCACATGGTACCTTACCACTTTCCGTATTACACTTAAGTGCACCGTACCTTACGGTGTTCCTTATTTATTCTATCTCTCATCAACCTGTCCTTATGTGTGTGACCCTGTAGGTTTTCGCGACGTTGGCAATTATATTAAATCACACATTTAATATAATAAACAGTGAGCGGTATCTAGCAACACATCACTGTTACCCAAGTCACGAAAATGTCATGTGATCTGACCAAACCTTTTCTGTGATAATATTTGTGTTGTACAATTACCCTTTTGCGCTCATGTCTATATTGAACACAAGGCATACACTGTGTCACCCTTGTCCAGTTCAATATTGGGCCCTTAGACATTTATCCTGTTATGCAGGATGAGCAAATTCCATCTAGGTCACTCATGTCCCTTAGCATGCTTTGTGAAGTACCCATCAACCGCCTTTATAGTCATCCAGTTACGGATGACGTTTAATCAGCAATAAAGTACTTTACTCTACATCTAGGGTCCATAGTGGTTTCAGGTAGAAGGGTGGTATACAACATTATCCTCATGAGAATAACTTATGACACTTTGCATAACATTCTATGTAGTATTATCATAGCAGGTCAATCCAGTATAAATATTACTCCTAATATTCATACCTATATCAAGACTTGATAACTCCTTATCTATGATCCATGAGATGTGATCATAAATCTATCTTCATAATAATCTTAATGCTTTAATGTTACCCCACTTCACATTAAAGCTTGACTACGGATACTTTAATAATAGTGTCTTATGTTTAATGGGATCTCATGATTAAGTCACACTTAACATTTCATTAAACAAATAAACCATTATAGGGACTTTATTATTTTGGAAAGCAAACATAATAAAGAAATGCCTTTTATTATTAATAAATAATTCGATACAAGTACCAAAAGTATTGGCCTCTAGGGCTTACACCAACAGTATTCGGTAACCCCGTTACGAAATCCATAGAAATGCTATCCCATTTCCATTCCGGAATCTCTAACGGTTGCATTAACCCTGCAGGTTTCTGATGCTCCACTTTAGACTTCTGAAAAGTCAAACAAGCATAAAAAAATTAAGCCACCTCTCGTTTCATGCCCGACCACCAAAATAGTTTCTTTAAATCCTGATACATTTTGGTCGCCCCGGGATGAATACTCAAATTGCTTCTATGACTTTCTTCCAAAATCATTCTCTTTAAATCCATATCATTAGGAATACAAATTCTATCTCGGAACCTCAAAACACCCTGAGCATCCAACTTGAAATCTTCATTTTCAGTTTGACCTACACCAACCAACAAATCAATAAGTTTCACATCAAGCTTCTGAGCTTCTCTAATGCTATCAAGGAAATCATTATTGATCTTCAACATTCCCAAGATAACACTCTTCAGTGTCACTTCTATCACAAGACTCATATCTCTAAATTGCTCAATCATTTCCAACTCTTTCACCTTCAAAAGTGACATATGCAAAGTCTTTCGACTTAAAGCATCGGCCACCACATTAGCTTTACCAGGATGGTAGTTCAATCCAAAGTCATAATCTTTAAACAATTCAAGCCACCGTCTTTGCCTCATATTAAGCTCTTTTTGATCGAACAATTACTTCTAACTTTTATGGTCACTAAATACTTCAAATCTAGAACCATAAAGATAATGCCTCCAAATCTAAAGCATAAAAGCAACTGCTGCAAGCTCCAAATTGTGCGTAGGATAATTCTTCTCATGAATCTTCAATTGCCTAGAAGCATAAGCAACCACTTTGCCATTTTGCATAAGCACGCCACCTAAACCCATCTTAGAAGCATCACAATAAACAACAAATGGTTCTTCAGGATTAGGTAGAATCAAGATCGGAGCCGTTTTCAACCTCTTCTTCAATTCAACAAAACTTTCTTCACACTTGACATCCCACACAAACGCAACTCCTTTACAAGTCAACTTTGTCAAAGGAAGAGCCAACTTAGAAAAACCTTCAATGAACCTTCTATAGTAACCAGCCAAACCTAAGAAACTTCTAATCTCAGTAACAGACTTAGGAGTTTCCCATCTCAACACAACATCAACTTTAGAAGGATCCACCGCAATGCCATCACCAGAAATGACATGCCCCAAAAAGCTCACTTCACTTAACCAGAACTCGCACTTTGACGACTTAGCATAAAGCTTCTTCTCTTTCAGAACTTCCAACATAATGTGCAAATGTTCTGCGTGCTCTTCTTCCGATTTAGAATAAACCCGAATATCATCAATGAAAAAAACCACGAAACGATCTAAGTAAGGATGGAAAATATGATTCATGTACTCCATGAATACTCCCGGTGCATTAGTGACACCGAAAGGCATCACTGAATACTCGTAATGTCCATACCTCGTCCTGAATGCAGTTTTCTGAACATCTTTTTTCACCCTTATTTGATGGTAACCCGATCTCAAATCAATCTTGCTAAACATGCGAGCGCCAACCAATCGGTCCATCAAATCATCAATTCTAGGAAGTGGATACCTATTATTGATAGTCACTTTATTCAACTGACGATAATCAATGCAAAGTCTCATGCTACCGTCCTTCTACTTCACCAATAACACAGGAGTTCCCCACGGTGACACACTTGGTCTAACAAACTTCTTCTCGAGAAAATCTTCTAATTGGCTCTTCAATTCTGCTAACTCAGACGTGGACATCCTGTATGGTGCCATAGAGATAGTTCTGGTACCAGGGACAAGATCCACAGAAAATTCAACTTCTCTTTCTGGAGGTGCACTAGGAATCTCATCAGGGAATACTTCGGGAAAGTCGCACACCACCGGAAAGTTTACAACCACAACTTGACTCTCCATAGAAAGAGTCGCCATCAACAAGAAAACCAACGCCTCATCCTTCATGAATTCATTCAACTGTTTCATCGACACCAACATAGCTTGTTCTTCTTCTACTAAGGAAGAAAACGTCACAGTGTTGTCATAACAATTGATATGGACATAATTAGCTTTCAACCAGTCCATAACTAGAACCACGTCTAACCCGACAAGCAGTAAACAAACAAGATCCACCACAAAGTCTCTATCAAAGATTGATAAAGGGAAACTTGCACACACAAAATAAGTAGTAACTGTTCCCTTAGCCAGAACTTCTACCACCATATCTCTATCTAGAGACGACAAAGTGAGACCCAATCTCTTTACACAATCAGCAGCAATAAAACAATGAGTAGCACCAGTATCAATAATAGTAATAAGAGGAATGCTATTAATGAAACTAGTACCTTGAACAATACCATCCTCTTTTGCCGTCGGAGCACCCGACAAAGCAAACACCTTTCCCGCTCCTTGAGTTCTCTTGGGCTTCTTACATTGAGCACTAATGTGACCTCCCTCGCCACAAGTAAAACAAACTACATCCTTATGCCTACAATCGCGAGTCATGTGGCCCACTTCTCCATATCGGAAACATCTCACCTCATTCTCCTTAGCTCTAACATCACTTCGACAAACATTACTTTTGTGGCCAGGTTTCCCACACTTGTAACAAACAATACTAGCAGGAGCATCTCCCCCACTAGTTCTTCGCCTTTGAAACGCTTTCTGTTTCCCTTTACCAGCTGGAGTATCCTATGGCTTTCCATGACTTTGCTGACCTTTGTTTCTTTTATCAGACATGATCTTATAGTGTTCATTATTGTCCTCCTCAAAGATTCTACAACTATCAATCAAATCCGCAAAGACACGGAT